>CM035807.1:73295954-73478454 GCA_020466095.1 Chlorops oryzae
TCTCGAATAAAAATTCTAGCCTTCGAGAAAAAATGATGCCCGAGAAATTTGGTTTTCAGTGCAAAAATTCGTTGATTCACCAGGGCGAACGGAAAAAACAGAAGGTGGATGCCAAAATTTCAAATGCTTATATCTCGGAAACTACTGGGAATTTTGGGGTTTTGAAAATTTTGGTTTTTTTGTTATTTTTTGAAGTTTTTTTGGAATTTTCATTTTGGCGGGAAAATAAAGCCGTTATATGTTTTTGAATATAGTTTCTTTTTCGGGTTTAACTGTCTCAAAATGACATTTCCTGCAGGGTTTTTGAGAATTTTTTTTCTTAAATGGTTCCTTAGGTCCTAAAGAAAATTCCTGTGGAGAAAAATCCTAGAAAACCCTATGATTTCTACCTATTTGAAGGACCTTTGCTATTTTCCTTACCCATGAAAATATTTAAAATTTTTTCATTGCAAAGTGTGCTGGACGCTCAAAAGAAAGCATACTTACCGACGAAGTTCTCGAAAAAAATTCTAGCCTTCGAGAAAAAATGATGCCCGAGAAATTTGGTTTTCAGTGCAAAAATTCGTCTGATTCACCAGGCGAACAGGAAAAACAGAAGGTGGATGCCAAAATTTCAAATGCTTATATCTCGGAAACTACTGGGAATTTTGGGGTTTTGAAAATTTTGGTTTTTTTGTTATTTTTTGGTTTTTTTGGAATTTTCAATTTTGGCGGGAAAATAAAGCCGTTATATGTTTTTTGAATAAAGTTTCTTTTTCGGGTTTAACTGTCTCAAAATGACATTTCCTGCAGGGTTTTTGAGCATTTTTTTTCTTAAATGGTTCCTTAGGTCCTAAAGAAAATTCCTGTGGAGAAAAATCCTGGAAAACCCTATGATTTCTACCTATTTGAAGGACCTTTGCTATTTTCCTTACCCATGAAAATATTTAAAATTTTTTCATTGCAAAGTGTGCTGGACGCTCAAAAGAAAGCATACTTACCGACGAAGTTCTCGAAAAAAAATTTCTAGCCTTCGAGAAAAAATGATGCCCGAGAAATTTGGTTTTCAGTGCAAAAATTCGTCTGATTCACCAGGCGAACAGGAAAAACAGAAGGTGGATGCCAAAATTTCAAATGCTTATATCTCGGAAACTACTGGGAATTTTGGGGTTTTGAAAATTTTGGATTTTTTTGTTATTTTTTGCTGTTTTTTTGGAATTTTCAATTTGGCGGGAAAATAAAGCCGTTATATGTTTTTGAATTAAGTTTCTTTTTCGGGTTTAACTGTCTCAAAATGACATTACCTGCAGGGTTTTTGAGCATTTTTTTTCTTAAATGGTTCCTTAGGTCCTAAAGAAAATTCCTGTGGAGAAAAATCCTGGAAAACCCTATGATTTCTACCTATTTGAAGGACCTTTGCTATTTTCCTTACCCATGAAAATATTTAAAATTTTTTCATTGCAAAGTGTGCTGGACGCTCAAAAGAAAGCATACTTACCGACGAAGTTCTCGAAAAAAAATTCTAGCCTTCGAGAAAAAATGATGCCCGAGAAATTTGGTTTTCAGTGCAAAAATTCGTCTGATTCACCAGGCGAACAGGAAAAACAGAAGGTGGATGCCAAAATTTCAAATGCTTATATCTCGGAAACTACTGGGAATTTTGGGGTTTTGAAAATTTTGGTTTTTTTGTTATTTTTTGAAGTTTTTTTGGAATTTTCATTTTGGCGGGAAAATAAAGCCGTTATATGTTTTTGAATAAAGTTTCTTTTTCGGGTTTAACTGTCTCAAAATGACATTTCCTGCAGGGTTTTTGAGCATTTTTTTTTCTTAAATGGTTCATTAGGTCCTAAAGAAAATTCCTGTGGAGAAAAATCCTGGAAAACCCTATGATTTCTACCTATTTGAAGGACCTTTGCTATTTTCCTTACCCATGAAAATATTTAAAATTTTTTCATTGCAAAGTGTGCTGGACGCTCAAAAGAAAGCATACTTACCGACGAAGTTCTCGAAAAAAATTCTAGCCTTCGAGAAAAAGTGATGCCCGAGAAATTTGGTTTTCAGTGCAAAAATTCGTCTGATTCACCAGGCGAACAGGAAAAACAGAAGGTGGATGCCAAAATTTCAAATGCTTATATCTCGGAAACTACTGGGAATTTTGGGGTTTTGAAAATTTTGGTTTTTTTTGTTATTTTTTGAAGTTTTTTTGGAATTTTCATTTTGGCGGGAAAATAAAGCCGTTATATGTTTTTGAATAAAGTTTCTTTTTCGGGTTTAACTGTCTCAAAATGACATTTCCTGCAGGGTTTTTGAGCATTTTTTTTTCTTAAATGGTTCATTAGGTCCTAAAGAAAATTCCTGTGGAGAAAAATCCTGGAAAACCCTATGATTTCTACCTATTTGAAGGACCTTTGCTATTTTCCTTACCCATGAAAATATTTAAAATTTTTTCATTGCAAAGTGTGCTGGACGCTCAAAAGAAAGCATACTTACCGACGAAGTTCTCGAAAAAAAATTCTAGCCTTCGAGAAAAAATGATGCCCGAGAAATTTGGTTTTCAGTGCAAAAATTCGTCTGATTCACCAGGCGAACAGGAAAAACAGAAGGTGGATGCCAAAATTTCAAATGCTTATATCTCGGAAACTACTGGGAATTTTGGGGTTTTGAAAATTTTGGTTTTTTTTGTTATTTTTTGAAGTTTTTTTGGAATTTTCATTTTGGCGGGAAAATAAAGCCGTTATATGTTTTTGAATAAAGTTTCTTTTTCGGGTTTAACTGTCTCAAAATGACATTTCCTGCAGGGTTTTTGAGATTTTTTTTTCTTAAATGGTTCCTTAGGTCCTAAAGAAAATTCCTGTGGAGAAAAATCCTGGAAAACCCTATGATTTCTACCTATTTGAAGGACCTTTGCTATTTTCCTTACCCATGAAAATATTTAAAATTTTTTCATTGCAAAGTGTGCTGGACGCTCAAAAGAAAGCATACTTACCGACGAAGTTCTCGAAAAAAATTCTAGCCTTCGAGAAAAAGTGATGCCCGAGAAATTTGGTTTTCAGTGCAAAAATTCGTCTGATTCACCAGGCGAACAGGAAAAACAGAAGGTGGATGCCAAAATTTCAAATGCTTATATCTCGGAAACTACTGGGAATTTTGGGGTTTTGAAAATTTTGGTTTTTTTTTTATTTTTTGAAGTTTTTTTGGAATTTTCATTTTGGCGGGAAAATAAAGCCGTTATATGTTTTTGAATATAGTTTCTTTTTCGGGTTTAACTGTCTCAAAATGACATTTCCTGCAGGGTTTTTGAGCATTTTTTTTTCTTAAATGGTTCATTAGGTCCTAAAGAAAATTCCTGTGGAGAAAAATCCTGGAAAACCCTATGATTTCTACCTATTTGAAGGACCTTTGCTATTTTCCTTACCCATGAAAATATTTAAAATTTTTTCATTGCAAAGTGTGCTAGACGCTCAAAAGAAAGCATACTTACCGACGAAGTTCTCGAAAAAAAATTCTAGCCTTCGAGAAAAAGTGATGCCCGAGAAATTTGGTTTTCAGTGCAAAAATTCGTCTGATTCACCAGGCGAACAGGAAAAACAGAAGGTGGATGCCAAAATTTCAAATGCTTATATCTCGGAAACTACTGGGAATTTTGGGGTTTTGAAAATTTTGAATTTTTTTGTTATTTTTTGCTGTTTTTTTGGAATTTTCAATTTGGCGGGAAAATAAAGCCGTTATATGTTTTTGAATAAAGTTTCTTTTTCGGGTTTAACTGTCTCAAAATGACATTACCTGCAGGGTTTTTGAGCATTTTTTTTTCTTAAATGGTTCCTTAGGTCCTAAAGAAAATTCCTGTGGAGCAAAATCCTGGAAAACCCTATGATTTCTACCTATTTGAAGGACCTTTGCTATTTTCCTTACCCATGAAAATATTTAAAATTTTTTCATTGCAAAGTGTGCTGGACGCTCAGAAGAAAGCATACTTACCGACGAAGTTCTCGAAAAAAAATTCTAGCCTTCGAGAAAAAATGATGCCCGAGAAATTTGGTTTTCAGTGCAAAAATTCGTCTGATTCACCAGGCGAACAGGAAAAACAGAAGGTGGATGCCAAAATTTCAAATGCTTATATCTCGGAAACTACTGGGAATTTTGGGGTTTTGAAAATTTTGGTTTTTTTTGTTATTTTTTGAAGTTTTTTTGGAAATTTCAATTTGGCGGGAAAATAAAGCCGTTATATGTTTTTGAATAAAGTTTCTTTTTCGGGTTTAACTGTCTCAAAATGACATTTCCTGCAGGGTTTTTGAGCATTTTTTTTTCTTAAATGGTTCATTAGGTCCTAAAGAAAATTCCTGTGGAGAAAAATCCTGGAAAACCCTATGATTTCTACCTATTTGAAGGACCTTTGCTATTTTCCTTACCCATGAAAATATTTAAAATTTTTTCATTGCAAAGTGTGCTGGACGCTCAAAAGAAAGCATACTTACCGACGAAGTTCTCGAAAAAAAATTCTAGCCTTCGAGAAAAAATGATGCCCGAGAAATTTGGTTTTCAGTGCAAAAATTCGTCTGATTCACCAGGCGAACAGGAAAAACAGAAGATGGATGCCAATTTAGAGGTAGTCATTATTTTGGAAACTACTGGGAATTTTCTCATTTTGAAAGTTTTGGGTTTCTTTTTCAATGATTTTTTTAAGACCTACGTCATTTTCGATTCCTAGTGTCACAAATGACACTTAACACTACTGTCCCTTGGTTTAAAGGTGTATTTAATAAGGTGGCGGCGATAGTACAAAAATTTAGAAAAATTCGGAAAGAGGACGTAAAACTGGAGAAAAAATCGATAGCACTATCGATACTATTGATGGTTTCAAACTATCGAAAACATCGATGGTTTTTGAAGACTATCGATAGTTTTGATTCATGGACATTTACCTTAGCATTGGCAAGGTGGAGTTGGCGGTGACAGAGGGCTTTCTTCTTTTAGAAATGGACAGATTTCTAAAAATGCCTTTATTTAGATTAGGGCGAGCGGCTCGAAAATTCATCTTACGATTATCAAAATTATCTATTGTCAAAATAATCGATAATAGACGTAACATGAGGTGATCCGGAAAAGAAGCAATTCGAAAAAGTTTGTGGTCATTATTGTTACTCATTCGAACTTGGATAGATCTGAGGATTTTTAGAGGATTTACACAGGAAAATGAAAAAAGTAAACTTTACAAAGGTCCGATTTAGTCTAGGGATCTGTTCATATTGTACTTCCATCCATATGAGTGTCCAAAAACTTATCCTGTTCCAGATGTCGATTGCTTCAAATTTTGAGTAAATGAACAAAGATTTAGATTTACTAAGAAATAAGAAAACATTATTTACCTCACCTCATTCTCATAGAACACTACACAAAGTAGGAACAAATTTGGTTTTTTTTTTCTTCCGCTATTTTGGTTCATAATTTTTTGTCTTCCAATTTGCTAGCCTCCCAGTTTTCCTTGGAGCGTAGCTATTTCTGATGTTCCTGCTTTTGTCTTCATCCATTCATCCAATTTTCGCTTATTTTTACACTCTTTTCCTTCTCTTTTACCTCGTTTATTTTCTTCGTTTCGTAGTCTATCTTTAGGTTTGCAGCAGAACCAATTCAGTAGAAGATCGCCTTCGCTCTCTATGGAAGAACAACTTGGTGAATCACCAACTTTACCCGCCATTCTATGCGTCCGTTGAATCAATTTGATTTTGTTTGTACCTTGATTCCTTCACGATTCTTCTTAAAATGAAAGAAGTTGTCTTAACGGCTAATTTACAAAGTTTGCATTATACTGGCAAAATTAATTTAAAAAATTTTTTTTAACTAAAAAGACATTTCAAAGTCAAAACTATATTGAGACTTTTTAAACATAAATTTTTTTTAAAAGATTTTAGCTCTAATTTCTTTTCTTCCTGGAAACGATATGGGGACATACGGATAGACGGTTCGATTTAACTCATCTTTAAACTGAATGGTCAATTGGACCTTCAATATGAATGTCATGGACCTGGATTTTGAGAGAATTTTTCACAAAGGTAAGTGGCTTTCAAAGAAAAAATTTAGTTTCATTGTTGGATATTTTGTGGTGTTGAGTCACCATTTTTATCGTAAGAAATCTTTAAGATAAGATGAAATGATCGATTACTGAAAAGTCCGAACATATTGTGGTATTTCACTATAGGCCACACAGCTATTTTTGTCGGAGTACTCAGCGAAACGGTCGAAACTCTGACACCATTAAAGATAAAAAGTTAAAAGAACCATTTTGGGATTAGTTTCGGATTAAGCTTACATAATGACCAGGGATATCACGGTGCGCTGGAATCGGTTTAAATAAAATTTTGATGTAACTAAAATTTTGAAGTCGATTCTGTATCTAAGATGTAATAGGAAGAGGAAAAGCGTAAAACTAAAAAAATCCGTTAGGCGTTTTTTTTAGAGCCAATTAACGGTTTTCTGAAATTTGTATCAGAGATGATGTTGATTTAAGTCCTGTATACTAATATCGACTTGTCCCATTTCAACGATACTTAACTCAAATTAAACAGAAAAAATTTCTATAAGTTCTCCTCCAGACGTCGAGTAAATTAGATAATCCGTTCCGGTGATATAACTCAAAAACCCAACCCGAACCGCCCAAAAATAAATTTAAAGTGTTAACATTTTGAAAGAAAGAAACAAAAGAAACAAGTAAAAAATAAACAGGTAAGAAAGCTAAAGTCGGTCAGCCCGACTTTGAAATACCCAGCGTCCCGACATTATTGGCGCACTATGTTTTTCCTCTCCATTTGTGGGCCTGGCAGTGGTCGGGCCACATAAAATATTTTCCTACACCATTCATTCGCCTTGGTCAACCTATGTTGCGAATTTGAAGCTTCTACGCCTTTTACTTCACAAGTTACGATAAACCGTTATTTGTGGGCTTATTTTTGGGCGTGGATCGAGGAGGACGGCGTCCATTTTTTTCCAGGATATGTCCCTTTTCGTAGTTTACCAGTAAACCAAATATTAATGAAATTTGTTGAGTGGTTCGCAAGTTACAAGCATTTTACTGAAAACACATTAAATTCATTTTTGGGCGTGGCAGTGGGCGGATGTCTCCCAGTTTTACTCAGGATCATACTCGGATCCCGATATAATTGTGTGTTGCCAAATTTCGACTTGGTTGGTCCAGCCGTTTCGGAGGAGATCAGAGCACGGACAGACGGACAGACAGACGGACAGACGGACGGACGGACAGACGGACATGTCTAAATCGATTTAGTTTTTGATCCTGATCAAGAATATATATATATATATGTCTATATCTACGGAGCTTAGTTCTGGCTGTTACAAGATTTGCAAAAAACTAGTATACTCTGCTTACGCTGGGTATAAAATGCAGACGTGAGATTAATAACATTTTCAGAAAAGAAGCTTGATAAAACGTCGCTTTCTCTTCCCCAATAGAACATTGTGATATTCATAACATGATATCAGGATATTCCCGCAAAATGAAGATATTTTTATAGCATACGTTGCTGTACTATCATGATATCAATTATTAATAAATTGTGCGTATTTAATGAAAACATGAACCGACTCGATTTGGATGAAGTTATGAGTAGACATAAATATACAGGCATGCCATCATACAATGAACTCAAGACACTACCGCAAAATGAAGAATGTTTGATAAAAATATTTTGTTGCATTATATGAGATCAAAAATATATGGAGTTGACTAATTTTCATGAGTCGAAAATGCAATCCTAGATAGATATTATGTTTGGATTTGAAATTGTAGCGAATATTCCTTCAAGAAATGACATCACAACATGCCCTGTATATGCAGAAAAAATGATTTCAATAAATGTCTCCATATGATCAACAATTTGATGACAGTTGTATTCCTCAAAATATTATTTCAAAACTACATACATCAAACTGACTTGATTGGATGACCTCATATCATTTAGTGTTTTTGAATTCATTTTCATGTATCTGTCATTTATAAACTCACAAGTATAGCAGTTCTTGTGTCTCGGGGATAGTGTAGGGGATGCGTGCTATGCTCTCGATGCCAGAGTCCGGGGTTCGAGTCCCGGCACAGCGAAACGTTCCAAGCCTTGCACTGGTTTTTCATAAACCGTATGTTAAAGGTACACTACATTAAAAGAGGCATGCGCTCATATACAAGCACAAGAAAAAACTCCTTGTGGTGTGTATCACAAGTAATAGGTCGATAAATAGGCCTGAGCAACAACCACTCAAAGCTCTACCTACCACCTATCTATAGCACTTCCTACACTATCCTTGAACTTCATAGCCTGATAGAGTGTTGCTAAAATACGCGCTCCGGTCTTATCTTATTTCCTACTAGCACAGTGTTATTAGTAGTTACTTTTTATAGCAATATAATCGTAACAAGTTCAAACATTGCCATTGCAAATATTTTAACTTTCAACCACAGCGCATGAATACATAATATAAAAATAAAAACTAAATATTTTAGGTTTTTTGTTTTTAAAATTTTCACAATGCTACAATATCGCAATATGATATAAATTTTAGGTGAATATTCCACCATACGATGATATATTGTCATTTTGTTAATATGATCGGAACATGAGAATTATAATGAAATCATTAGTTTCTATAGAACTGTGTAGATTCTGTCTATCATAAGAAACGCGTGCCTGTAGCGTTTCTTGTTGTATGAAATCATGTGAATATGGTGTAAATATGTTGTACTTTGTTCTATTGGGGTTTTCTTAATGACATATTTAAATTGAATTTAATTTTAATCCCTGGCAAAGGCTCTTTGGGCTAAAGCAGTTCTATTTTATAAGCGGAGTAATTAATATTATGCCTATAGGCTATAGCTAATAAATAAAATAAATAAAAATAATTTTTATCCTATTATGGTCATTGTATCATAATAAATACTTGCGTAATGCAAAACTTTCCAGACAATTCACTTACAATTAAGTAAATCACAAATCAATTTTCTATTAAGAACAAAAGCCTTAACAGGAAATTCTCCGAATTGCGCAATCATAAGGATAACAAGTGAAATGAGAAGACGTGCACTTAGGGCTCGGTTAATGAACAAATAAAAAACGCAATTCCCGTAACTCGACTGCGAGTTTAAACAATTGAAACTTCCTCCTCAATCGGCCCGTGATTCCCAGAGGTTCGATTAAATACGATCAATTGAATTAATTTAAGTTTTTTCTTAACATACAATTATCGGATTTGCATTCGAAATGCGAACAGCGAGTTGCAATACCCCAGTACCCTGCTGCATTATGTGGGCCCCAGTACCCTATACAAAAAGTAAAAAAAAATTGTTTTTCGACACAGCGAACTCAGATGGAAGTTTCAGATTTTTCCACCAACCCATCTCTTCCCGAACCTATTACGGCGCCCGAAAGTACTTGAGAATAGCTTTCAAGATGTTTGCAAGTGGGAGGTAATTTAAAAGCTTGCCTTTTAGTTCTTCTGGTTTCGGTTTGGGCAACGTTTTCGTCTGCCACGAAAGCCAGGAGCAAGATGTCATGTCTAGCAAGATGCTTGCAATAAAGACGATGTGAACGACGATGCCGAAGCGACGAAATTACGGTAATAAGGCAATTTAAATTCTACCTGGTCTGGGCTTAGTGCAGAGAACGATTGTCGTGGGAAATGAAATCGAACTTTTTAATTGCATTTCGAATAGGCGAACAAGAAAAAAAAAATATATGTACATATATATAGCGATTCGATTGCTAAGAAAAAGTCAATTGTACAAATCGAAAAAGTCATCGAAGTAATCGCATCCAAGACATCGTAGGAGTGCAGCAGGAAGGAAATCCTGGTATAACTTTTTGCTCTCCTCGTTTGCTCGTATCGCGGCTTGAATTTAAAGTTCATTAGAAAAGTTATTCCCTGGAAATGCACCGACTGGTGTGTCCTACCTGCCGCTTAGGTTGCTAGAACTCAATTTCAATCTTATCATAACTGTTATAGCTTAATACGTGTTCCATGTTGTTATGACGTAATAATGTTATCTCATATCGAGTACGTTGAATGGAGGTTTTTTTCGCATTCCTAAAAGCATGGAAAGGTGGTGTTTACTTTACCCCACGACTGAGAAGAAGGGTTTCAAATTATGTCAAATAGCGAGAGAGTGAGAGAGGGCGAGGGAGAGCAACAGAGAGCGAGAGATATAGCTAGAGAGAGAGAGAGAGAGAGAGAGAGAGAGAGAGAGAGAGAGAGAGAGAGAGAGAGAGGAGGGAGAGAGCGATAGAGCGATAGAGAGCGAGAGGAAGCGAGAGCGAGCGAGGGAGAGAGCGAGTGAGATGGAGAGAGAGCAAGACAGAGCGAGACAGAGAGAGCGATTTTTAAATACAAAATGTAGTATTCGGTATGATCCGCCACGATCTAATCAATAATTGCGAACGTTACTGACATGAATTTGGCTGTAGGATTAAATGCCAGTTTTATTAAGTGCTCAATCATATTCTTATAGGTAAAAATTCTCCAGAGAAAGGACCCGCGATATAAATAACGAGACGAAATTCTTGGAAAAGATAATCGGGGATGTCACAGAAATCGAATACGATTGAAAACGTTCGAAATCAATAAAATTTCCATACAAATTTAAGCGAAATCGATCGTTTTCTGTCGTATTCGATTTCTGTGACATGCCCGAATAACTCTCAAGATCGCCTTAATACGATAAGTACGATATATATGTATGTACGTCATCACAGTTTATATGACAAATATGTTTTACCATTTCTTAGGCTGAAATTATAGTGAAGCTAAAGCTAAAGCTGAAGCGTAAGCTGTCATGTGTTTGTTGTAATTTGTTGTTGCGAAAATACTACAAACACATGACAGCTTACGCTTCAGCTTTAGCTTTAGCTTCACTATAATTGCAGCCTTATAGCCTAGACAGAAGTATAGCATAATCGCGATTATCTCCGTTTTGCAGATTAAAGATGAATTATGTATAGATAAAAGTAGGATCAAATCCATTTCAATCGAACTTTTAGAAGCGCGATTATATTCATAATCGTTCTTTTTGACAAAGAAACCTTGGTGATAGCTGTCAAATAGAAATCAATTAATAAATTTAATTGAGTGG
This sequence comes from Chlorops oryzae, assembly GCA_020466095.1. Classification (NCBI taxonomy): domain Eukaryota; kingdom Metazoa; phylum Arthropoda; class Insecta; order Diptera; family Chloropidae; genus Chlorops; species Chlorops oryzae. The sequence goes on from CM035807.1 coordinate 73,307,062, forward strand.
AATCAAAATTGTTGACACATAAATAAGCTGATTGCTTAATCATACATTTTTTAATCCACCATTTGTCGTCTGTCAGGGTTTTTTGGAAAAGTGGATTAAAAAAATTTAATCGCGATTAACTATATACGTCTGCCGACGGTATTAGGCTTAAGAAATATACCGAGCCCTAGTATAAGCTAAAACTAGTTCCGCATTATCTCCATAACTACAGTGCTAAGAGCTATAATATATTGCCAGGAGATGAATTGAAGGTTTTAGAAGTAATTTGCACCAAAAAGTCGATTTCGTAGAAAATGTAACATACGATTAATTCGCAAAAAGGGGTCCATAAGTAAAATGAAAAACGTTATGCTATTTTCAATTATATCGTAAGCGACACATTTCAAACTGAATTGATAAGAAATTAAAATAATAATTTTTTACACTTTTACACTTTTGCCACGATACCAAGGTCTCGTGAATGGGCCTAATAAATGAATTTCAAAATCAATCTTTCAAATAATTTTGAAAAAATCTGTCAAATTTGGATTTGGTCACTTACGTTATTACGTTGTTGGTTAGGGATCGATACAATTGTGAGTTTTCAGCAATTAAGAATACCATTTGATGAACATGCAATAATTTTCTTAATTTAATTTCTTGCACAAACACATGCATAAGCAAAATGTCAATCCATGTCCTTGGCAAGCGGAAGGAAGTTCGAGCAGCATACCAAACTTTTTCGTGCGTAATTAAGTCAACGAGTTTGTGTAACTCAATTATATGCGAGTATAATTGCGAGACTCCATGCGTACTGGCTAACTGCCCGAATGTTGCACTGTCCTCTCCTCAGCATCGTTGTCATCGCCGTCACCATCGCTATCGCCTGTTCTCGGCTTGTCGTTGTTGTGATGCCGTCGAATCAAGGCATTCTTTTGCCATTTTGAGCCACCATCAACATGGAGCAATGTAACGGCTGTTGGCTACCTCAGTTGCTTCTGCTGCACTTGCTACATCAGCTACACGGCAAGCATCATCATATCGTGTTGCGTGCCTCAACTACAGCAATCGCTGCCGTTGTTTCCGAGTCCCATTCTGTGTAGTGCTTTCAGGTTTTGCATTTCAAGCCTCTTTAAATGCTTTATTAAGGACTACACGTTCACGTGCGTTCGCTGTCGCGTTCACTGGGCCGGCTTCTTGGCCACGCTTGATAGATGCGGTTGACAATTCAACAGATTTCGAGGACACTCCAAAAATTTCTCAGCTGTGGAAATGACGAATGCTGTAACAGAAAACAGAAAAATTTTAAATTAATTCGTTTAATTGCTCGTGAATCGCATAGTGCCAGATATTCAATTGGTTGTTCATTTATTTTGTTGCTCATTTCTAGAATCAGTAAAAGGTTTTTTTTTTTTTAAAAAAGTCCTACACATCTTCAAAAGCAGAGAAGAAGTGAAAGGTCTAATTCAGTGGCGTAGCAAGACATTACGGAGCTCGGGGAACGATGGGGGAAGAATGCAGGAATTGCCGCCCCCTCTATCCGGTCTCAATAAACATACCTTTATAAAAATTGAAAAATGACTTGGGGCGGCTGCCTCCTTCGACTCTCCCTCGCTATGCTACTAGTCTAATTCGCTGCAGGGAATATTTTGCAGTCGCAAAGCGTTCGATAGTCTTAATCACAATCTACTGATATCGAAACTTGAAACTCTGGGTTTTCCTAGCTCACTTGTATACTGGATATCATCTTATTTGAACAGTCGTAGACAGTGCGTGCTTTATAATAATTCATCATCGAGGTTCATTGATGTAACATCCGGAGTGCCGCAAGGAAGCCACTTAGGACCACTGCTTTTTATCCTTTTTATAAACGATCTCCCTTTGATACTGAAAAATTGCCGCATATTAATTTTCGCTGATGATGTTAAGCTTTTCCTGTCCTACAATAACTTTCAAGCAAGTATTTATATGCAAGCTGACCTAAATAGATTTGCGGATTGGTGTGAGTCGAATCTTCTCCTCCTCAACTTGGAAAAATGTAAAGTGATGACCTTCTCTTGGAAAAACAATTTCAATCGGATCTACGTTCTGAGGAATAAGCAATTAGAACGCGTACAGTGCCATCGTGATCTGGGAGTTCTTTTAGATACAAAGCTGAAATTTAACTATCACATTTAATCGATTGTTAGAAAATCAAGAAGCTTACTTGGATTTGTTAAACGATGGTCTAGAGAATTCAACAATCCATACATTACTAAGCTGCTCTACATTTCACTCGTGCGTCCTACACTTGAATACGCGTCTCCTGTTTGGTGTCCACAATATACTATATACTCCGATCAAATTGAATCGGTGCAAAAACAATTTGTCCTATTTGCCTTGCGTGATCTCGCATTCGATGCTACTGGAAATCTTCTGTCAATCCAAAATCGCCTCAGGATGATTAGACTCCCATCTTTAGATAGCCGTCGTATTACAGCTAATGTGATGTTTCTTCACAAACTACTCTCTGGACTAATAGATTGCCAGTGTTTACTTGCTCGTGTTCCTATCTTCGTGCCAGCAAGACCACTTCGATATTACGAACCTGTTCGTTTACTTCCACGTAGTGCTAATTATACAGATTTTGAACCATTAAGGGTAATTTGTAGGGATATGCTTTGTATAATTTTGTTTGTTTTTCAAGAACACTTCAGTCAATTAAAAATAGTATCACACTGTTTCTTAACTCCACCTAGAGTTAGACCTATTTTTAAGCAACTTAGCTGATAGATTTATAATATCTTGTAGCTGAGTATAAATAATAATAAATAAATAATAATAAAGTACATAAAACGCAATTGAAGGAACGTAAGGTCGGCCCATCCAGGTTCTAGACTTTGAAAAAATTTTTCATTTGTGAACGGGGCATTGCTCTGATCACGTCCATTTTTATCGCACACTCTGCCTTCCTTACGAATCACATACATACATGCATTTTGACTTTGAAGTTTCCTGGGTTCTTTATACGCAAAATTATGGCAACGCAATTCTTCGTGGGCCCTTGTAAAGGTGTGGCTACAGACTTGTGTTCCAAATATCATCGAATATTATTAAATCGTTCTCTAGTCATTATCATGCCAAAATGTTAGACCGATCGGTTGAGCCATTTCGGATATATTGAGATCATCGCCAAGCGATTTTTTTTACAGGTCATTCGGGACATCATCTACAGGATCGGTGCTGATCAATATATTTACATTATCGACGCGCTATTGTATTCTTGTAAGTAGGCTCTATTCGAATTACCACCACTTGTAATTAATAAATAAAAATTTTTTTTACAAAAAACATATTTAAAAAAAAAGTTTTATTTTGAGGCTCATAACTGAGTATAACCCCTTAAAAGGTCATAAATCGAAAAGGATTTCAAGTTTCAGTAAAAAAATTTACGCCTTACAATGATATTCATGCAAAAAAATTGGTTAAAAAATTTCTACATGTATGGCCCACCTTAATAGATAGAGAAACCTTATAACCCTTTAAATTAATCTTGTTTTGTCAACGAAAAAATGTTTGTTATAGGTAAATTCACTTCCGATCAAGGAAATGATCATAAAAGGTAATTTCTTCGGAACTTCTGGGTAGTGAATTGTTTGGCTCTACTCTGTAATTGTTGGCCATTTTTGTATGCAAAACGCATGTTAAGAGCTTCGTTCGATTCCACACGCTCAACGTGCCGCATTTGACATTTTTATCCTATTTTTTATATTCAAATTCCAGGCGATCGAAATTTATGTATTTAATGTCAAGAAACATTGCAATGCCAGGTAAGGGGTTTCGATCTGCGGGCAATTCTAAGCTACAAAAACACGAAGTCTCATTCCAGAACGCTTTTATGTTCTCCTTGGGCATGTTGTTCATCGTTATGTGAAATAAATTTAATGCTACATTCGAAGGATGCTCATCGATTTACTTGACCCATTCGATGATAAAAAAATAAAATCAAAAATAATAAAAAAAGCAAACAAAGCATTTGCATGACATCCGTAGGTGCTGCAGGTTGTATATGTTGCTATAATCCTAGTGATTGCCTCCGATCCTATTTGCTTTATTTCATTCCTATTCAAAGTGGCTTTGTGTGGGATGTGGTTATGTCCATAGATATATTGCATATATATATATATATATATATATATATATATTATTAGTGAAATCTGAATGCTTTCGTTGCTATCCAACATAAGAAGGCGACAAAGCAGCATAGGAATTTCATCTTGTTTGGTGCTCTTCTATTTGTTGCCGGAAAACGCATATTTCTATTTCAAGCGCACTTGTGTCTGTTGTACAAGTTTCTTATGGCTTTGATTCCATGTCCACATGGCAGCATCCTCTTTTGGCTTCCATTCAAACGGCAGAACAAAGGCGAATTCTTCTTGAAGAGCTTTTAAAATTTTTTATCAAATGAAATCTCGTATCTTTAGGTAATAATAAAAATAAAATTGGCACTCCTTTTCAAAATCTGGAATGTCAGATATTTACACTTGACCATATACATGGATGGAATGGGTCTTGAAATTCTCTAATTTCTGAATTGGACGTATGCAGAAAAAATATGAAAAAGTATTTGAAAAATCACGAGCTGATTAAATGGACGTACAAACAGGCATAAGCTGTAGGTTATGTCACCTGCCAGTGTCGCTCTATGACTGGTGTCTCTGTCGCCAGTATTAGTGGCATACTCTACCTCTGACTATCATTTTGAATTATTGAACTTTCGAATGGAAATCCATTGAAGCAGATACCATTTGACACTTCAACTAGTGATTCAGTAGGAACAAAACTTTGTTGGCACTGCCCGACCTCAATATATTCATTTATTACATTTAATATAACATCCACAAAAGTACTTTCACATTAGAAGACAGTGGAAATACCTGGTTGCATTTGTTGAGCAGTGGAGAAAAGTGAAGCTGGAAAACTTGTTTGAAAAACGATCATATCAAAATATCATTGCAAAAAAATTCAGTTGTAGGATTCTGTTCAAAATATTGGTAAATATTGAGCAAAAGAATTTAATACCAAGTGCAATTTTCTCACCTTCCCGCATCAAAAAGAAAGTAGTAAATTGGTGTTTTTTTTTTGGAATGGTATTTGTTGCAAGTGATAAAAAAAAACCTTCACATTCGAAGAACATTGATTGGCCTGGTTAACTGTACATTTGCCCTCCACTTAGCTCTGCTGTCACTTCAGACTTTCCACGTGAACGGTACTAAGATAAGTGTATATTGTTGGCCGATTAAGGTCTTAGCACTGGTGGCAACCTGGGAGCGACTTTTGCGGTATGCCCTGACTGCTAATCCCACTTATATGAAAAAAGCCTGTGACGCCCTTTTATGAGTATGTCCGGTGCCCTTGGCAGGCAAACTTTCATATTGATTGAATAAGGAGGAAAACATTCCGGGTCTACTAGCAAAAAAATATTATAATTCAAAACTTTAAATCACCTTATCACCGAAAAGGCTGTTGAGAAGAGAAAAACATTTTTGAAAATATTTGCAGAAAGTTAAGAGATCAACTACCTACAAGTTTCGCCTAAATTGTTTTGCTGTAGAAGTTACCGTTTTATCGAGTTCTTGCTTTCACAGCTCATTGGAAAATATACCAATCCTACCCGTTAGTCTTGGTTTATTTGTAGCGCAAGTGGCAACCATGCTTCTACTATGGAATATTTGTAATTTCAGATTTGAAATATGACCAATCAGACCAAGATATTATACCTACAATAGCTGTGCCACACGACATTGTCCCATATTTTCATTATGAGGAACCCACAGAGTAAGTCCTTGGATGTCGTATCTGGATTATAAGTCTTAAAAACATCTGTATGGGTCAGTAGAATCCTTATAACAAAAAAATTGATCAACGGGAGTTCCTATTTCTATACAAGAACTTTAATTTAAAAAACACCATGATCTTTTAACTTTAAAACCATAGAACTCTAAGAACCGCCTTTTAGCTCAGAATCGAATTTAAGCTTAACATTCTCTGCTTCTACTAACTCATTTCGACTAAGATGGAAGTCGAGAAGAAGTTGGTATTTTGAAGATCTTACAAGGATTCGGCTTTCATAAGCCGAACTTTTTTTTATCTACAATCGTGGAATTTTAAATTTAATTAAAGCTTCCACAGCACGTATGAAGGTTTTCAAAGGAATTCGAAAATTTAAGAGAGAAATATAAAATAGGGGAAGCTGAAACAAAGAGTTCAAAATTTCTAAATGAAATTACAAGTTAAAACAAGTTATCTTATTTTTCCCCTCTGCAATAGATAACCGAATTTCGACCAAATTTGACCTTCTAACGTCGTATAAATTCAGCACCCCTGAATATAAGAAAATAACTTTTTCCTCTGGTTTGAATGTGATTAAAAAAATTGAACAAAATTTCCAACTATACAACGAAAAAATTATCTCCCGCATAAAGTTTTAAATATTTTAAAATATTTTCAAATTACTTAGATTCAATTCACTTCAAAATAGCATTAAAAATATTTCATTTGAATCGTTTAAATGCGGGGGGCGGAAATGCCCATATCTAAGAAGTTTATTCATTTGAACTAGAATTTATATAGCAGTGAAAATTTTTTTTTTTAATTATTAAATTATTAAGCTTTGAAATGTAATAATATTTAATAATATGTAATAATAAAAGATATAAAGACTGCATTTGTTTCCCCTTTTGAAGCTCTTAATTATGCTTATTCATTAGGCTGGGTCGCTCGTATCGACCATATCTCCGTAAAATTTTTGTCGATTGTAGTTTCGTTGGTTTCCTTTTAAAGCTAGTCTTACGACCAAAAATAACTGAGACCAAAATGTATTTAGAAAATGTGATTGAAGCGGAGAAACTCTGAGTTTTATGATTGCAGTCGGAAAAATCTCATAAAAATTTTTTTCAATCTTTCAAACCGCTTGTGCGGCATGAGATGCAGTTTAATTTGAATTTTTTTTTTTTTTTGCACAAAATTATTTATTATACATATATAAAAAAGACAAAAAAAAAAAAAAATATGCCAACGCGATCACAGAACTTTCATAGAATCGACCCAGCCTATTATTCATCCCCTTAAAATATTTTATTATGCTTTTTCATCCCCTACAAATTCTTATACCAAACCAACGAAAGAGAAATATTTTGACTGGCATAAAAATCGTATAAAACTGGCAAAGTCTCCAAACTGAAGGAAAAGGAGAAATTCACTTTATATTTCTCTTATACACCATTCAATAAGCAATTCTCTTTATACTTATTCTTCGGAAGAGAATTTTTGGTCAAGTTGAAAGTTTTCTCTTTTGTAATTTGACTCGAAATTGTTCAAGTCCTGTGGGAACGATTTGAAGTCATTAAATACCAAATAAATTTATTAATTTATAACGTTTGATATTAACTGCTGAAACAATCTATATGAAAATAAAATTCTCACCGTGTTGGCATTTTTGTATGAAAATTCAGTCAAACATGAAAAACTTGGCGAACATATTTTTTGAATTTTGCCGGTTTTGTCTTTTGTGTGAGACATGTATGTATGGATGTACCTATGTACGTCTTGCTTTAAAAAGTCATTTCATTTTGACAGTCGTATTCTTTTTCCAGTACGCAGTTTTTAAAAATGAGATGAATTTCTGATTAATTTTTTCCTCACACCACACACATTATAAGTAGATATCAGGAGCATTTTTTAAAACCGGCGTTATTCATTTTAATAACCCTTAATGTTGGTCCTCGCATGTGACACTTTTAATGATTATACTCAAAGAATATTACCAGCGTATTGAATACGAAAATTACTGGCAGTTTATTAATAAAATATTCAAACGGTATGCCGAAAAGTGTGTAATTGTAATTGGATGTCACACCTATTGGAAAAGTGTGTAAAGGTCAAGTATTTTTAGACCAAGGCGAATAAAGTCATTACCATCACATGTTCGGCGCACTTGAAAAACTCCTTCGAAAAGAGCTCATAAATTATAAATAGGTTACACAGTTTGTTCACTCAAAAGAAGAAAATGTAATGACAACAATTTTATACTTTGGCACAACAATTTTCGTTGGTTAGATCTTACATAGTTCTTATCCACTGATAAATTCGATAAGTAAAAAATATTATTTTCACTAAGTTATGACTAAAGTAAAATTAACACAATTAATGTGAAAGTGGTTTAAAAAAAAAATTTTGATAAATTAAATTTCTTAAGTACTCTGATTCTTGGGCTAAAATTGAAAATTATTGTAATCTAAGAATAAAAGTGTTAGCTCAAGAATAAAAATATTTACAAATTTCAAACATTTCATTCTCACCTTAACAATTGAAATGTTGATGTCACCCAATCCCTAAATATATGCAAAGAAATAAAAATATTTATTTTGCTTTTTTTATAGTTTTTTTTTTTTTAATAAAATAAATAAAATAATGAAAGTATTTTCTAAAATAAACAATGCGGAACGTAGAAAATCAATGAGGAATTTAACGCTCAACGCGACTCCAGTGGAATCAGCCCATTATTCTGATCATAAATAATTTAAAAAATCATATCCGTATATCAGCATTTCCCTTGGTGGCACACGTGACAGACAAAAAAAAAATTGAGAAGTATCCTTTTTTGTTCCTCTTTGTATTACTGACAGTACCTTAGTTATATGTAGTATAATTGGTTTAAGATCTGGGGCCCGGAAAAACGGGCCTTAGACATTCTCTACTAAACGTGGTGTCGTAACGTACCTAACAAAAAACGGAAGTCATTTTTTTCTTTGCCTATTTAACCGCAAGAGTCTACGAAAATAAAATCAGGTTTTTCAAGGAGCTTCAAAGGAACTGGCCCGCAATATTGGAGATTCAAGGTCATAACTTCTAATCCAAAAAATTCCATTTGATTTTCTACTTATAGAGCTATAAAATGGTAGCGTAACTGGACATTCGTTACGTGACATTTTTAAAAAATGCGTTTTGTCATGAACAGATCCTTTACTTTTATTCTCAACTTAGACCTTTTCAATTATGTAATCAAATTATCAAAAGAAGTGAAAATTAAACATTTTGGTAATAACAATATCGAATTCAGATTGCGGAATCAGCAGACATTTTTTGGTTGATTGTTGTTGGTGGAATTATGAAGAACGATAAGGGCAAAAGTTAGAGTTATTTAAGTGGCTCAAATGTTATAGGATAAGCACTGTTAAGAGTAATTAAAAAACAAGTAAGGGTGTTATAGTCAGGCGAGCCTGACAACAGAATACCCGACACAGACACACGTGTTCAAATAATTTTTAATATCAGGAGTTGTTTAAGGCCATTACGGGCCCCATTAACCGACATTTGCTTAATTTCTTAATGAAAACCGCCCCTTTGCCACGCCCACTTTTCCAATTTTTCCGAATTCTAATCGGAGGCTTAAATATACGCTCAAATCCTAAGGTTTCACTGAAATATATGGAAAAAGTCCGATTTTGAGGCAGTTTTAAGATTTTTGTGACAGACCCTAGTACTGGAGGTACCCTTAATAATGGACCAATCAAGGAAATTTTTTTGGAGGATGTTATGGCTACAAAGGAAGCATAAGTGCCAACTTTCGTTCAAGTCCCATTTGAATTTCGGGTGTATGAGGCAAGTTTCGAAAAACGCCCTTCTGACACGCCCACTTTTCCAATTTTTTAAATTCATAGTAATTGCCTTTAAACATGTTCAAATACCAAAATTTCATCAAAATATCTTGAAAAACTTCGATTTTAGAGCAGTTTTTGTGATTTTTGTAACAGACCCCAGTGCTGGAGGTACCCCTAAAAATGTCCCCGTTAGCATGCATACCAAATTTCTTCAAGATAGCTCAACTCCTTCGATAAGATAACTGTATACAGGCAGACAGACGGACAGACAGACGGACGGACAGACAGACGGACGGACGGACATGTCTAAATTGAATCTCCTGGTGACGCTGAGAGCTGACTATAATTACCAATCTTCGAAAATAGAATTTTGAATAGATATTTTACAATGATAAAACAAACCCAAAAATTGAATTTTTCGAATGTATTAAGAAGCGGTACCGAATTTGTACTTTTTCAATGAATATTTTTAAAAATATTCGACCTTCAACCGTAGGAGGCATCCACGATTGGCGGATATGGCCATACGAGTATTTCATGACTGTGACTCATCAGCGCCTTTGGAAAGCCTAAAGAGTTTCAATTCTTGAAACGTCTTAAGTACAAACAATTTCTGAAGCTTCTGAGAATTGTAGCACACAGCTTGAAAGCTAATGGCTTGATTTGGGGGCGCCAACCTTCGGTTAGCATATTATCCTAGTAACGACTAAGCCTTAATTGGATAAGTCTTTGCGCTTGCTCTTGCGAAAATAGTTTCTGACAGCTTTTGTACTTTCGTTCCCGATAGATCTTTTTGTGCAATTGCCCATATATAATATAATATTTACCTATACATATTTGTATGTAAATAATTCTTCGTTCAAATGGGTTGTGACTTTCCAGCTGGAGTGTAAAAAATAGCCGTCTTATTGAAAAATCTTACCAAGTACGACACTGAAAGGTAAATTTTCTAACGAATATTTATTTGTCTCCTTAAAAAAGCCTCCTTAAAAATTCATGAAAGTAATTAAACACTATTGATTAACATTATTGATCGTATAATTTTCTCTTGTAATGGGCCATAGTAGATATAGTATAATAAATAATTTGTGAAAGTGCTAACCCTATGGGCCACACAATTAACTTCCTAGAGGAGAAAATTTAAATGAAATAGAAACTCATACTACATAAATATATCCAATACAGCTTATGGGGCGCTTACACATTTAATCATTTTATCGTTTTCAAAACAATAGTCAACAAGGGTAAACGTCAGAACTTTTGACATCAAGATTGTTCTTTTTTTTGTTGGTTGTTGTTGTTGTTATTGACGCTATGATTGCGGGAGATTTTTGGCAAATTGTCAAAAGTATGACTGACCCATTATTTTCAACTAGCTATAGCAAAAAAGTAACTTGTAGACCCGGGGAATTTCGATATAACATTGCTCATACGCCGGGTGAGTGTGTCAGGTATTTTAAAGGTTTTTGGACGCTGATTCTTAATACTTAGTTCCCAGACCGAAATTCTTGAAATCGTATTGAAAGTGTGAATTGATATGGCACGAACTGCGAAAAAAATCTAAGATCTCACAATTCAAAAAACCAACTCCCATGGTATTGAGCTGAACTAAGCAGATGTACATGTAGTAGTCATAGTAATTTTTTTTTGTTCCCAATTATTCATAGGCGCTTTGAATTATTGCAGATCAGTTCAGCTTACAATCATGAGAACTGTTTTGGATACGATATCAACCATAATGAGTAACTAAAGCGATGATAATAATTTCTTCTGTTTCATGTTCATCATGATAGGTCGGAATTGATCATAACTCAGAATATTGATAGAAAATTGTTCATACCTCGCGGTAGTAAATCAGGTTCTATAGGTTTTTGATTCCCATTGAAAAGCCGCGAAGCTGATTGTTCTGAAAATTTAATCAGTTCTCTATTTTACGACTGCGCATCGAATGCGACTAGTCTCATCCAAATATCATATGTCGTTCACGAGATAATCGAGACGAAAAAATCCGAACGAATATACGTACATACACACACACAGACATCACAATAAAAACTTAAAATAAGGATTCTACAAGCATCGAAGCGTTGAGATATGCAAAAACTGGCGATTCACAAAATCAGCACCAAAACATTAACTTCCTCTGTGGAAGTTAACAAAGACTTTAGGAGTGCTTTCCACCATAGTAATGCAATACAACTACTGTTTCAAGCCGTTTTGTTTCCTCCAGTGTACGCGCATTGTGGTATTCCCTATTCAATGACGAGAATTTTCAAGAGCGATCCATCAAACGCAGCAAAGGAAATTGAACTAATTAGGCGTGTGTGTTGACTTATAACTTGCAATGTTTCTCAACCGACGTTTTTCACGCTTGCATTTCTTTGTGGAGCGTAGAAATGTTTAGCAGACTAAGGGCCGTTTTCTCATCTTTTTTTTATCTGTAAGTTAAGTTATCCTGATGATTATTTCATACAAATTTGATTAATAAGTCACAGAAATTGAAATTTAACTGGCAGATAGAGCTTAAAAGTAGGATGAGAAAACGGCCCTAAATAAATTTAAAGCCCGAAGCCGTAAAGTTGAAGGAAGCGGAAGTTCACTGGATTTCCGGTGAAATTTACTAATTTTCATGGAACCTGCATAGCGAGAGGACAATTATATGGAAACGATTTCAATAGATGAATATTTGCTTTTTTTCCTGTTTTTTGTGTTTATTTTTTCATCCTATCGTTTTTATTCATCGGCATATGTTGTGCCATGAACGAAAATGTCGTTTGTCTCCCAAGTGAACGCATTCTTTCGATTTTACGGAAATCCCAGAAGTAAGGAAAGGTCTACACGTACTTGTGAATGTTTTCGTCCATGTGTGAGTATGTGTGTGTGTGTGGGTCAGGGTGTTTCCATGGGTCATAACATGAGCAACAAGAGCATAAATGACAATCATAAAACTATGATGCTACGTTGCGTTGCTATTACGTTACGTTGGGCTACGTTACCATACCATACGTTGAACGTTGCGAATGCGAATATGGAATGTTGAAAGTGTTGACAGCAGCACAAAAGAGAAACAACTGAAATGACAGTTCACAGCAGCGGAAGCAGCAACAATTTCAATTATGGCTGTAAGGGCCTTTTCCGATGATGTTACCGATTCCTTTTGATTTCGTTTTTGTTGTTGTTTTTATTAGTTCCATCACTGTTGTTTCTTCTTCTTCTTCTTATTATTATTATTATTATTATTATTATTGTTCACTTGTATTTGTTATTGTTTCTCTTGTTATGATTTGCTTCATGCAAGACAAACAATTGCATAAATTAGTGCATGAACGACAGAAATCGGAGTCAACAAACTTCGTCAACACATGTCTTCTCATGCAAAAGCCGGAGGCAATGCCTCACGAAACAAGGTCATGGTTGAAAATTGCCATTTTACACAATTCAACTTGATTTTCAATATGCCTTCTTAGGCTTTTTAAAGCCGAAGCACTTTGATTTCGCATAGACAAACGTGTATTGTTGGGTGTTTACGAATGATTTTCCAGAGGCTGCCTAAGCAGCAGATTTACTTCTTGTCCCAAAGGCATTTAAATAAAATTAAATTGGTTTTCCTTTTATTTCAGAGCGAGAGAGAAAGAGAGAGAGAGAGCGAGCGAGAGAGCGAGAGGGGGAGAGAGAGAGAGAGAGAGAAAGTGAGAGAGAGAGAGAGAGAGAGAGAGAGAAGAGAGAGAGAGAAAGATAAATAGAGAGCGAGAGGCAACGCTTAAAAACTTTCCTTTCAATTTTTGCCAAATATTTTACGCCTAAACAAACTCAATGCAAAAATCTGAATGTTTTTTTAAATGAAATAAATTAACTTTTGTGATGAAATTGGAGTCCTTCGTACAAATGCCTCTTCACTGCGAGCGGTGGAAACTTTCGCCATTTAATGAGCTTTGCCTTCGAAAATCTTGACAACATTTTTCAAATATAATAATAGTAAAAATAGAAACCGCACACATACAGAAATCTAGTTTCGAAGGAGCAAACTTTCGACCGAGTATTGAGGGAAAATTTTTCCAACAAATCTTCAGAGAAGTTTCTTACACTGCAAATTGTCAAGGCTTTGTAGAGAAGAAGTAATTTAGGGATTCGCGGTAATAGGGCGAGCTTGCGTACATACATACATATGCAAGTGTATGCTTACCCCGTGATTGACCCAATTGGAAATTTTTTCATATAATTTAAAGCATCTTTTCTATTACGAAAGCGGTTAATTGCAGTTGTGCCAGGAATAACGACAAAAAGACACAGTACAATGCGGTAATTTGAGGAGATACAGCGGAGACCGAAAAATGTTGGGGTACGATATCGAAAAGAGCGGCACTTGCTTTTCGCCTTGCGCCAAGAAGTGCTAAGAAGAGGAAGATAAAATTTTTACCCAGAGGCAATACGGAAGGGCTTGGTATGAGTGTTTCAAATCACCCTGCAGTTATGAGTCGGTCAATCTCCAAAGAAGGACGGGCCTTCGACCGGTCCAAAACCTACCGGTTATATTATGGCAGTTCGCTCCATCGAAATCGGATAGCCGGCGGTCGTTAATAAACGGATTGGTTTAAGGGTAGTCTGTAAATGACACTTTTATCAACTTGGAATATATGCATATAAGAAATTGTTTTTTTTTTTTTTTGACTATTTGACTTATTTAAAATCCACTATAGAGGTTTTTACGTGGAGAAAAGAGTGTGGAGTGAAGAGAATCTACCTTTGTTGTAGACCGTGTCTACAATTTTACAGCTCCACGTAGAGCTGCCTTCGATATATTTCGAGTAGAGCTCTTCTATGTACTCCACGACTGCTTACACTGTAGAAAAATGTTTTCTCTATGAATCTACAGTAGAGAAATTTACTTTTGTAGTTTATAAAGTCGTGGAGCATATAGTAGAGCTCTACTCGAAATATATCGAAGGCAGATCTACGTGGAGCTGAAAAATTGTAGAGACAGTACGGTCGGACGGATGAGACGGTCTACGTAAAAAGCTCTATAGTGGATTTCAGGCCTTATAACTATGAAATGCGTATTGCGTGGTTTCAAGTGTATTGCTCCCGCTTTTGACAACGACGCTCTGGAAATGCCATTTCCTACAAGCAGACACCGATGTTTGCATTGTTCAAATGTGTTAAAAAGACACAGTGAAAGATAAATAAAGAGTAAAAAGAAAAAAAAAAAGACAGCAAAGTGCATTATGTCTTTGTGTGCCTCACCGTCAACATAAAGGACTCAAGTGTGTCATACGGGGGATTGTGTGTTAAACTAACTTTTGTCGTTTCCACTTTCACCGGCAATGTGGCTTTTGGTCTAGGAGTGAAAAGAGGAAAGATGATAGTGGAAAGTAGAAACGGCGCTGTTACCGGAGAGCAGCTCTCAAAGATAATGATGCGTTGGAAAGTTTCTTGGTTAATAGGTTATAATTGGCAATTTTCTTTTAAAACTAAGTTTTAAATTATTTACGAGTGTAGAACCGTACAAGGATGAGTATGCTCCCACTTTCCGAGTTGTTGGGGTTGTTGATGTAGTCGTTCTTGTTGTCATTGTTGTTGACTTTGTTTCCTCGTATAAGTACATCAAACTTTTCTAAGCAACTTGCCACAGTATTGAAACTGTTGCATGCACAGAGTTGTATTCACTTCAGAATTTATAACAATTGGTCATGCAAGTTCCTTTGATATATCTTTGTTAGTGTGTTTGTATATATTTTTATGAATTTTCAAAGCACAAAAGCTTATTTATGTAGTTCCTCGTATATATTATTCTTTGCTGTTGATCGTAAAGTTTTCATATTGTTGTTCATTTTGTAGGTTTCTTCAAAATAAGTTGGCTTCGTCTAACAAAATGGACTTACTTGGGTTGAAATTTTTAATTAAATTGATTTGTTGATTTTATTTCGACTTTATATTTTATTCCACAGCAATCTTAAAATATATGAAAGTGTTCTTGCCGGTAAAAAAAAAAGGAACATCACCGGGATTACTGCATTTTGTACTCATTTTTAGCATTGCATGTCCCTACTAGTAATACTTTTGAGGTACTAATGGAGATCAAACAGAGTACTCCTCGAAATGGAAAACAAGGAGAGTAGCAACACAAAGTGAATATTCTTTATTATCTCTGGAAGAAGAATTTAAGCTTCCGAAAGAGCAAAACGGGAGCAATTTTTTGATCCCTGCTAAAAATATTCGAATTTATTGTTGTGGGATTTGAACCTCGGAACTCTCTTTTTCTAGTCATTTGCCTATCCATCGACAGATCAAAAGTCAGGGATTTTTAACGTTTATAAATTTAAGGTCATGGATGAATAAGTCATTACTCCTGCATTGTTCGATATAACATATGTAGTTATTACTCCATATTTATACCGACACACTCTAGGGTATAGTACATTTGTGCGTACGTGCGTAACACCCAGAACCAGTCGAGATGGATCATACAAAAAGTATATAGAAATGATTAGCCATGTCCGTCCGTCTATCTGTATACGAAGTTTGGTGTAATGGATTCCATTGGGACCATTTTTAGGGTACTGCCACTACTACTAGACCCAAACTAGACTAGTTGTAATCAGTTTTTGAAAAAGTTTAAGTGTCAAAATTTTTTGAATTTTTCACTTATGGGGCATTTACACATTTGACATAAAAAAAAATTGACGTCAAAATTTGAAAAAATATTTTGATTCATCGTTTACACACTACATAAATTTGCCGTCAAAATACTCTCTCAAAAAAAATAAAGCAATGTCAAAATATCTGAGAGCTGAATAGAGAGTTTTTGATGCCAACCTTCAAAATAGTGTTTATACGTTCGGTCAATATTTTATGAATTATTTTGAAATCAAAAAGTCTTTCAAAGTGGCTTTTGAAGAGTCAACTCCAAATTTGGGGGAAAAAGAAGGGATATAATAGCATAATAGACGAAGAATCAAGAAAGATCCCAAAAATTAACAAAGGATTTTTGGATATCTAAGGATCGTGATAGGGCCCTCCACAGCCTGTGAGGCCATTTTGATTAATAATATAAGGAAGTTTACATCGGCTTACCCGATTGCACAAATACCTTTTCCTCAGCTTAAAATATATTAAAACATTACCCTAACGAAAATTCCTGCCGTTTTCGTTGCTCTAGCTTTGATATCTATTTATGGGTACCTTATCTGTACTTCGATTTAGCTTCTCAAACTCGAAATTAATATTAAGCACAAAATTTTCGCGGATGGTGGTCATGGTCAAAGTTTAACCGTTAGAGGACATAATATCTAGCTGCGAAAAACGCAATTCAAAATAGTGAAAATAACATTTTTGCGAATTTCGCGGATGGTGGTCTTGGTCAAATTTCAACCGTAAGAGGACATTTAGCTGCGAAATACTCAATCCGAAATAGTGAAAATCAAATTTTTGCGAATTTCGACAATGGTGGTCATAGTCAAATTTTAACTAAGTATTTTTATATTTCTGACTGTATTTACTTTTCTTGAAATTTTGATAATTTATCAAAATAAAATGAGCATATCGATTCTTTTTTGAAGGACTGCCAATTTCCTCTTTTTGAAAACTTTTTGTGTTTACACTATTGACACTATTTCAACAAATTTTTTGAAGATAATTCACTTCAAAATCAAGAAGCGAGTTTGATGTAAAAAATTTTGACGTTTACACTTTTTGGCGATTTTTTTGAGAGAGATTTTGACAAAATTGTCAAATGTGTAAATGCGCCTTTATTAGAACGAAGTTCTTTATGAAACGATAGCGACAGGGGACCTAGTCGAGAAAAAGTGAAAAACCGCTATAAAATCCGCGTTACCTAAATTGAAGTTCGCAAAAAAGGGTATAATAACCTTTGCAAAAAGAAAGAAATATACATATATTTACGTAAAATGACTTGCTGATGCGGCCGAGATATTATACTTTTTTAGGCGACACTTATTTCCGACGATATCCCGAAAAAACAATTAATTATTAAATTCAGAAACTACACAGACACATACAAGCATAAATGCATTCAAACAAAACAAAACAAAACAATATGTGGTGCTGCCAGACTGAACGTTTTCAGAATAACTCCGATTAGTAGGTTTTTGCAAATATATAAGGGCATTTTAGGTAGCTTATAATTTTTTTGCGCTATCAAAGTATACGTCAATTCGTACATAATTAAAACATATTTAAAATCATCGTCTGTACACCGGGGGCTGCGGATGTAATATCGGTGTGAAAAATATCGATACTTTAAAACATCTTTATGTATGAAAATTCGCATTTTCGAGACTATCTCATTTGCGATGGAAAACCCTTTACACGTATGCTTTTTCAGTTCCAGTATATTCTGCTTATGGGGCATTTCACGTCAAGTGTACCCGCTCAAAAAACTTTATAGCTGGGATTTCGATGAAACTTGGTGGAAATGTTGCGCTATGAGAGTACATGAATTGTGCAAAAGGAGGAGGGGAAATATTTACCGGGTGCCTAGATACAGGGTGTCAAACTTTCAGGCCTTTTTGTATTCAAAAAATTCTACGTCTTGCAAATTGGAAAATGAAAAAAATGTAATAAAAGATTTTTATAGATTTTTTTCTGCTCTTTCCGAAAAAAAATATTACAATCTCCAGAAATTATTATTTATGCAAAAAAAAACGGTTTTTATTTTTAAAATCAATTTTTCGCTCAATGCGACATTTTTAATTTTTTTTTAAATAATTTTAAACGAAAGCTGAGCTTTTTTTCTATAAGATAAAGTCTTAATTGAAGTGGGATCTCCAAAACTTACGTGTAAACGGAGGTGTTGAACCCAGCACGACCCTCGCGCCAAGCACGCAGAAGCCGCTATTCAGCTGTGGCTGCTGAACTTTTCTAGTTGATAAAGCTGAATAGCGGCTTCTGCGTGCTTGGCGCGAGGGTCGTGCTGGGTTCAACACCTCCGTTTACACGTAAGTTTTGGAGATCCCACTTCAATTAAGACTTTATCTTATAGAAAAAAAGCTCAGCTTTCGTTTAAAATTATTTTAAAAAAAATTAAAAATGTCGCATTGAGCGAAAAATTGATTTTAAAAATAAAAACCGTTTTTTTTTGCATAAATAATAATTTCTGGAGATTGTAATTTTTTTTTTCGGAAAGAGCAGAAAAAAATCTATAAAAATCCTTTATTACATTTTTTTCATTTTCCAATTTGCAAGACGTAGAATTTTTTGAATACAAAAAGGCCTGAAAGATTGACACCCTGTATCTAGGCACCCGGTAAATATTTCCCCTCCTCCTTTTGCACAATTCATGTACTCTCATAGCGCAACATTTCCACCAAGTTTCATCGAAATCCCAGCTATGAAGTTTTTTGAGCGGGTACACTTGACGTGAAATGCCCCTTATCTAACTTAGCACTTTGAGGGCTCAACCATTGTTTCGTCAAAAAGGGCTAAAAAAGGGGCTAAACCGCGGTTAAATAAAAAAGGGCTAAAAAGGGCTAAATTAAACCAAAAAAAAAACCAAAAAGGGATATCAAAAGTATTTTGTTTGTTCAACCTCAAGTGGGCGCAGATGAAATTGTAATTTTTTTTTTTTTTATTAAGTTGGCTAACAAAATCAATAAAACCGTTCAAAACATTTTTTTATTTATAACTAGGTACGTATTATTAACATAACATGTATATAAAAATTAAAAATTTCAAAAACGCAAAAGAGGGCTAATTTTTTTGTCGGAAATGGGCTAAAATTGCGCGTATTTTAGTTTCAGGCAAAAACAAATTTTTTGCGTTCTGGGCATACCAATTAGGGCTAAAATAGCCCGAAAAAGGGCTAAGTTGGCATCACTGGGCTCAACGCTGTTAAAGTAAATTGAAAGGAAGTAACGAGCTCACTACTTTGAAGAAAGGAAATCAGAGTTGAAATTTCGATGACAGGTTGACAGAAATATAGGAAATGTGTGACTTAAATGCAACCCTGTGAGTCCGATTACTTGTAATAAGCGTATGCGTTCAAGTAGCGAAAGTAAGTCAAAGTACTTATATGTTTTTATACCCAGCGTAAGCAGGGTATATTAGGGTATCTTGTAACAGCCAGAATTACGCTCCGTATATATAGACGTATATATATATATTCTTGATCAGGATCAAAAATTGAATCGATTTAGACATGTCCGTCTGTCCGTCCGTCCGTGTCCGGATCTCCTCCGAAACGGCTGGACCAATCAAGTCGAAATGTGGCACACAGGTATATCGGGGTCCGAGTATGATCCTAACTAAAAATGGAAGACATCCGCTCACTGCCACGCCCACAAATGAATTTAATGTGTTTTCAGTAAAATGCTTGTAACTTGCGAACCACTCAACACATTTCATTGATATTTGGTGTACTGGTAAACTACGAAAAGGGACATATCCTGGAAAAAAATGGACGCCGCCCTCCGTGAGTCACGCCCACAAATAAGGGCTTATCGTAACTTGTGAAGTAAAAGGCGTAGAAGCTTCAAATTCGCAACATAGGTTGACACAGGCGAAGGAAAGGTGTAGGAAAAAAATTTATGTGGCTCGCCCACTGCCCCGCCCACAAATGAAGATTTTTCGTAACTTTCGAGGTAAACGGCGTAGAAGCTTCAAAATCACAACATAGGTTGACAAAGGCAAATGAAAGGTGTAGGAACAAAATTTATGTAGCCCGCCCACTGCCACGCCCACAGATGGAGAATTTTTGTAACTTCTAAAGTAAAAAGCGTAGAAGCTTCAAATTCGCAACATAGGTTCAGCAAGGCGAATGAAAGGTGTAGGAAAAAAATGTATGTGGCCCGCCCACTGCCACGCCCACAAATGAAGATTTTTCGTAACTTCCGAAGTAAAAGGCGTAGAAGCTTCAAATTAGCAACATAGGTTCACCAAGGCGAATGAAAGGTGTAGGAAATAATTTATGTGGCCCTCCCACTGCCACGCCCATAAATAGAGAAGCAAAACATAGTGCGCTCATAACGTCGGGACGCTGGGTATTTTAAAGTCGGGCTTGACCGACTTTAGCTTTCTTACTGGTTTGTTAATAAAATTAATATTTGGACGGCGTTCTTTTAAGAATTCAAGTGTGTTTAAGGACATTCTGATATGTTACTCAAAAATACAGCAAAAAATTTCGGGTAGGTGCGTTTTTCGCGTAAGTGCATAAAATTGTCTGGAAAATAATTGAATGCAGCTAAGCAGAATATACTGTATCGCATTTTCGCTTGTTAAAAACAGTTGAAAACAACAAACAGCCGTCTTGTATACATATATTTTTCGATTAATAAAAACAATTGAGTTTTGCGAAAAACCTTGCTGCGAATTATATTTACTATTATTTATAAATACCATAATGAACTTCGTTCTTATCTGGTGTCCTATGACACAACTCAACTTGTTCTATATATAAATTTTCATCGAAATCGGACGTCGGCAGCGGTTTGAAAAACATGTTCGACGAATTTTGCCTCTAGCATTTTGAATTTGAGTAGAGTCGGAAAACTCCTTATAACTTCTACATTTTCTACCAATTTCAGCATACCCTAAAAATTTTGGAAACGTAAAATTCGCAGTTATTGTTTCAAAGCAAAAAAATGATTTATAGAATTTTTACCGAATATATCAAAATGAATTCAAAAAATTTCGAAAAAAATTCAAAAAAATTAAAATTTTTCAAATTTGAATTGCTATGGATCTTGAAGTAAAACTTTGATTAAAACACATGATACATCGTTGTAAAGGTGCATTTTTACTCTTTTAAGCAAGATACATAAAGTGCAAAACACATACATACTTCCTGAGATTTTGAGAAAAATCAAGAAATTGACGCGAAAATTTCAAATATCGTCCTCCTGACCACAAAATCAAACATAAAAAAAAAAACATAAAAATTGCGTTTTCAGATATAATCTGATTTAGTGAGCCAGAAAACAACCATTAAAAACCAGAAACAAAATTAAAGTTTCATTTTGTCGACTTGTGTTATGTGCATAAATAGTTTACAAAAATATCTAGCATACTTTAAGGCCTCAATTACGGCCGGTGCTGTTATTATTTAAAGAAATAGCTCAGATAAAAAACGATCATAAGGTGCGGTGCATTGACAATGGTGGGAGATCGTAAAAGCAACTTTTTTTTTCTTTTTCTATTCTTTTCTTTGTCGGCTTTTCCTGATTCCGAAAGGTTTTCAATGAACATTTTTAAGCACACTATCAAATGACATCAAAAGCCGCAAACTTTTCTAAATTTCGAGATATAAAAGGACACTTATGAAAACCCTTTGCAACAAACTATGGTAGATACGAAAAAAAAGAAGGAAATTAACCAAAAACAACATTAAAGTTACACTTTTCTTTTAATCGCACCTCGCAAAAGTAAGTAACTGAAGGCCACGCGTGCAGATTGAGTGGAGCACAATGTCGAAGCACAATACTTAAAACTTTCGTTGTCCGTATAAAAAGGAAAGAGCAGAGTGAGACGATAAGTGGGTTGAATACACCACTACCCACGCACAATCGGCAATGCTGGAATCTTAAAGTTTCATGTTGTTGTCATTGGTGATGCTCAAAGCGATGGCGATGGTGATGGTACTCCGGCAATGTCTTTGGTGCTTCTTGTTCGTTGCCTTGTAATTGAGGATTCCAATGTCTTGTCAAACACAAATTCCATTTAACTCCGTAAATTCCCCGCTTTCTGCATTGTTACGTAAAAGTTTTCTCGTTTAGTTATAGTAACGTGAAGCAACGCAATTCAAGGCGAGCCAGCTATGCTGCTGGTTAAAGCGGTTAAATTTGGCTTTTATTGGAATGCATTCACTCAGTTGGTGAGACAGTCTGTCAGCTACTCGGTTAGCCAGTCAGTTAGTCAGTCTGTAAGCATAGCACATAGTTAGCCGTCTTACGGAGTGCCTCTTCCTTGAAGTCCTGCAACCTGCAACCCAACCGCAGTGCACGGCCAACGTAAGATGCTATTTTCCTTCTAGAAAAAGAAAGCGAGACATGGGTAAGAAAAACAGAAAAAGGCAAAAAAAAAAAAAACAAAATGGAAAAAAGAAAACTTGTTTCAAAAGCCAGAACGATTTGAGCATCGAACTCTTCGAACTACGGCAATGACACTGTGAGGCGCAATCATTGACACAATCGATTTTGTGACATCAGCAGGAATGAATCAAATCAAATCTAATGAATACCGACACAGCTCGGAAACTGGACTGTCGGCCAAGCAGAGGACAAGAATAGAATCAAGTTTGAGCGAAATGTCTCCAACTATATCAGTAGACACAATTTTAATTGAACGCACGAATAAGGCGCTGAAGAATAATCTGCTGAGCCGAGTTTTTTAGTTTTCATTTTGAGGTCTATGACAATAGGTTCCAACACTTTGTTACTTTTTCTCGTGCTTGAGTAAGCAATGTTAAAGAGTTCTTGATTGAAAAGAAGACCGGGGTGCAATTTTTTTAATTGAAATTAAATCGGACAAAAGCTTTTGTTTTCCTACTCATCAGTGGCTGGAAATGGGATGTAACATTATCTCTTTGAAATATAAAACAAAGGTTTTCTCATTGAGGAGAAATTAGCAATAGACAATCTTGGTGCTTAATTGAACAATTCGAGAGAGAAAGTCCAATTTGCCATACGTCATGTCTTGTCTGATTGAAGCGATTGATTATCAAAGTCTGCCCCCACCACACCTTACAAGTCAAGAAACCATGGTGGAATGGGTTTGGTTACTTTGACAGGCACTTTCGCAGCAGCCTTTTATCGGAGCGATGCCAAGTGGGATCGCTGTATACAGCTTGCCACAAAAAAAAAAAAAAAAAAAATATATAAAAAAAAATTGAAGGAGTGGTGCTGTCATTATGAAAATTGGTATATATGGTTAAAAGGGGGTAATTAAGATATAAACCAAAGTTCATTCAAAATGGTCCACCCCTTGGGGTACCCCCATAGAACCCTACTTGTAGTTTTGTATGGCAACTACGTGTAAAACTTAACCGATTTCAATTAAACTTTGTCAGAATTTTATCTAGTCTTGAACGTGTGCAAAAACTGGTTAAAATATGATAGGCCCTAGAGGTATCTCTCCTGGATCTAAGCAAATTTTTTTCACGACTCAATGTTTATATTTTGAATTGCAGCATATATTTATTCAACTATCATATCCATAACAATGGAGCCCAATTCGAAAATATTTTAGTTGTGTTAGCGTCAAATTGACGCTATATAAGGATCAGAACAGATTCCACTCCCTCATTATACCCGACACACTCTGTGTCCAGGGTATATTGCGTTTGTGTGGTTGTGTGTAACACCCAGAACCAGTCGAGATAGACCATACAAAATATATATAGAAATGATCAGCGTCACCAGGAGATTCGATTTAGACATGTCCATCTGTCTGTCCGTCTGTCTGTATACAGTTATCTTATCGAAGGAGTTGAGCTATCTTGACAAAATTTGGTATGCATGCTCACGGGGACATGAATAAGAACAAGTTCGAGAATAGACCCGATCGGACCATTTTTAGGGGTACCTCCAGTACTAGGGTCTGTTACTAAAATCACAAAAACTGCTCTAAAATTCAAAAAATTGAAAAAGTGGGCGTGGCCGAAGGGCGTTTTTCGAAAATTGCCTCCTACACCCGAGTTTCAAATGGGATTTGAACGAAATTTGGCAGTTATGCTTCCTTTGTAGCCATAAACATCCTTACAAAAAATTTTCTTGATCGGTCTATTATAAAGGGTACCTCCAGTACTAGGGTCTGTCACAAAAATCTCAAAACTGCCCCAAAATCAGATTTTTTTGAGATATTCCACTGAAACTTAGAATTTGAGCGTATATTAAAGCCTCCGATTAGAAAACCAAAAAATTGGAAAAGTGGGCGTGGCAAAAGGGTGGTTTTCATAAAGAAACTCAACAAAAGTCGGTATATGGGAACTGCATCGCTTATACTTCTTCCAATTTCCAACGCTGTAGAAATCATATGAGAGCGCCCAAGTCGTTCCCTGAGTTTTCCTCCTACCTAAATTCTGTGAAAATCAAGACTGTACGTCTTGTGTCGGTGCACTTCGGACCTGGGCTTTTATTGATCCCATTTTTTTTTTAATATATGGGTTTCGCCCTCTGGTGAAATCGAGTCCGTGCAACCATTACTAGATCGATTGTGGTGAAGTGCGCTCACTCCTTGCGGACACTCCTCTTAGGCGGAAGCTTTTTGGGTATGCTCTAGTGTTTCTGGTTTTCAAATAATTTTCATTTTAAGCGGAAACCTCTATTAAGCGGACATATTTCTCGGTCCCGTATACGTCCGCTTAAGAGAGAGTACACTGTAATTCGTTCTATTTAGTCTATCTGTTCTATTATGTCCTCAAACTTATATTTGAAGGAGAGGACGTTGTGACATGAGCCTCAGCTCGTTTTGGTATAAGATGGGCTTATTGAAGACTCTGAATCTTAGCCTACATAGGGCAACCACTTCGCCCATTATATCGAATGGGGTCTCCTTGTCCTCAAGACAGAGTCTGCACTCGGAAAATCCTATGGATACATCTGATGTGGAGCTAGTATTTCAGTCAGAAGTCAGATTGTAGATTATATAATTAGTTTTGACCTTTCAGGTTTCACCACTGATTTATAAAGATTACTTTTGTGAGGATGATGGAAGTTCAACCAGAACCTGAAGGTTTCAATTGAAAGCATTAACTTTTGGGCTATGTACGCTCGTATTTAACTAGTAAAAAATGAATACATTGCAAGAACAGTTGGAAAAAATCGAAAATTTTCAAAATTTTGAAGTACTTAAAAAAGATTTTATGTCGCAATTAAAGTTGCAAAAAGCTAAAATTGTAAAGGGAGTGAAATGCAGCTTCGAATAACTTAAAACCTCTGCGTGAATCACAAGCCAAATTTAATTGTCGCAAATTTTTCTTTTCTTCGTGGAAAAACTGACAAAACAATCAAATTGCAACAGATATCTTAGCACTTATATGTGTAAGCGTCTGGATTGCAATTTTCTTGACAATCTCGAATTATGCGTTTCGTTCTCTGAATAAATATGATGTTCCTCATTTGCGTCTTTTGTAATATTTTATGACTGCACCGTGCTATGAACGCGCACACATGCGCATCTATTATTGCACAACAGCCCGGCAGGAAATTTTGCGCGACTGTTTCAAGTGGAATGATAATGACGGTAATCGATGCGGGAATTTGCTCCTCTCGAATGTGTTTTCATTTCGATATCGAAGTGGATATTCTTCAAGAAATAGGAAAGTCGATGCGAAGGAGGAGCACAATCAGAAGCAAATCCTTCGGAAAATTCTGACTTGGAGTAGAACGAAAATATTTCCATCTGGGTGATAGCTACACATTTGTTCGAAGCCATGTAAAGAAGCGATTGTGTGCAGGAGTTTGTTATTAGTCTCGGTGTAGCGCAATGCTGGGATCCTTCGGCTCCCTGCACCGTGATATATGTGAAATGTTTTATGACAAAACTACGTGTTTTGAAAGGAAATTTAAGATTTTTTCAAACGATACCTTCCCGTTTGCTTTGTTGTTGTTAGTATTGTTCTTGTTGTTGTGACAAAATACGCGCTTTTGTGCACGAAAAAAAAGAATATAAAAGAAAAATTATTACAAAAATCATAAACCGCGCGAGAAAATGAAAGCTTGTAACAAAAGAAGAGGATGTTAAAAGCGCTCAGCTCAAGAATCTCTCTCAGACATGCACAACAAACTCATATCTGAAACCATTAAAAGAAGCAAGAAATTATGATTATGAAAGACAGAATGGAACAGTTTTTGACTTGTTTTTTTTTTTTTTTTTTTTTTTTTGTTATAGCCTCGAAATTTTGGCACGCATGTGATGAAGGCATCTTTGAAATCATATTCAAAGAGATAAGACGATTTGGAGAATTACACTGGATGTTAGTGGGGAAATGATTATTGTGATTACGGAGGAAAATGCTGTTGTTGAAATGGGAAAGAAAATTAAAAGTATTTTATTTGCGCTTCAAAGACAAGATGCAGGAAGAATTTCGAAGCCATCAAATCCTTCGTAATAAAACTTTTAATAACTATTAAAAAAGTGTTTGCAAGTCAAAGTTTCGAAGTTTCTGGTTCGCTTTAGCAAAAATGGATCGTAGCTCAGCACTTTAGAAGGGGTATTTTATGCAATGATAAGATAGTTGGTGGTACAATTGTCCAGGCGGGAGCTAATTATGAAGTCGCAGGTGATGTTTTTTAATAAAGGCTACAAAAAATGCATTAAGATCTTCTCTTCTTTGAAGCATCTCCGATTAGATATGAATGGGAAATTAAAGGGAGAGGGCATTAAAGCACATGGCTTAAGTAACTAACCTCTACAGTTCTCTTGCCTTCAATTTTGCTCCCGCCGCACAGTGTAACGAGTACGGCAAAAATTGGTGAAAAATAAATGTGAAGATTTTCCAAAAATATCTTCGCTGTAACTTAGAAAATACATTCAATAAGAATATCACAAATTTTCTTTTCCATATCTTTAATTTTGAAGCTACAAAAGTTACCAAAAGTTGCTCTATGGAAGAAAAGGAATGTAGCTGTTTCATACAACATATTGATATGCGGAAGTTCTAATGCGAGTAGGAGAAGTATATAAAAACAAATACCTATGTATAGTATATCAAATAAAAATATAGACAATTTCCTATAAGAAAAATTGATGTTTGGAAGTTTTTATAAGCACATTCACTTTAACCGTTATTTTAAAAAAACTAACTTAGATATGGAAAAGTTAAAGAATTCAGCCAATTTAGATTTACATTTAAAAATTTTAACGAAATAAGGCTTTCTCAATTTTTAATATTTTATTCCTTGATGTATTTACTTAAAACTGAAAAATGGATAAATTTAGAAAAAAGGAAAAATTAACCAAATTTTAAACAAATTTTAAAAATGTATACGAAAAAAGGGTTTCTCTATTTTTAGATATTTTTTTGCTATTAGCATGTACTAAAATTGAAACAAAAATATAATATGGAATTTTATATGATGAGTTTGAGTGTTTTTGTCATTTTACATTTTTTTCTTTGGCAAGGCTGGGGCGAGTTTTTGATTTTTGTGCTACATACATATTAAAATTTTAGAAATAAATAACATTAAAAAATATTTCTAAAATTTTCATAAGATTTTCAATGGGTTCAAAAGTACTCTATTTACTAACTTTGAGTGGGCGTAGAAAAAAATAGGCGTGGAAGCATCACGAAACTAAACTTTCCCAGCTCAAGGGCACAATATTAATCTCTGTTTAGAATTTCAAGTCGGTAGACCCCAATTCGCGAAATTTGGGTCCCCCTTTATATGGGGGATGGGGGGGTGGTGTGGTCCGATTTTCAAAATTTTTTCAAAATTTCTTAATGATATGGAAAGAAATGTTGATGCCAAGTTTAATTTCTCTATGAGAATCCTTCCATTTTTGGTCAAGAAATCTATGGGAAGGTCACACTGTGCGCCGTCTTTAAAATGACTTATTTTAAGTTATGGATTTTGCGGCCTGGGGACCATTGTGTATCTAATGTGCCATTCAATTCCATTTAGATGTTGAGTTGTAAAATTTCTTCGACATTTAGATAGCTCTCGAGCTTCAACTTCTTGTGGTTTAAGAAGGGGTTATGAGAGAGAAAGAGAGAGAGAGAGAGAGAGAAAGAGAGAGAGAGAGAGAGAGAGAAAGAAAGAGAGAGAGAGAGAGAGAGAAAGAAAGAGAGAGAGAGAGCGAGAGAGAGCGAGAGCGGGAGAGTCTAAGCCTACATAGGGCAATGCATTCACTCATTAATCATGCTTTATAATATGCCACGCCCACCAAGTAACTGCAATATAAAGCAAAATGGTTCTTAATACAAAAACACAAGTAATTGAATCGACAATTGAATTGAATCGCAAGCAAAAATTTTTAGTTTTTCTTTTTTTCACTTTTGTTTCAATTTCTTACATCTTATTTTTGTTTACATTCAGCGTTGTAATTTTGACGCCAATGAACTTGCATATCCCTCAAAATATGCCTTGTTTTTTTTTTCTTTTCTTTTTTTGCAAACGTTTCATAGAGTTCGATAATCGGAGCTGATATTGTTCAGCTTTATTAATTGCTGAAAAGTTCTATATGGTTGAAAACATGGGCGTATTTACAGGAGGGCAAAGAGTGGCAGATGCCTCCCCTAAATTTTTCAAGAAACAAAACGAAACGAGACACCCTAAACAATTTTTAGAAGATAAAAAGAGCCTTTTGCTTGCATGAGACACCCACTATGAACATAAGCAAAGATCTTTAAACCTAAATTTTTTTCTTCTTCAATTTAAATAAATAAATTAAGGATATTTATTTTCACTCCATTCAATCAGAAATAGCTCAATTTTACTTTAGAAACTGGAAATCAAATCAAGGTAGTCGAAAAGGCTAACATTGACGAAATCATGCACTCAATATGATTGGCATTCCAGGGTTAAATGAAAATGCAACATCTTCAATTTGGATATTTTTTAGAAGAAAGAAAACAATAAATAAACTAAAAAGTTTGACCTCATTGGCTCTGTTGTTATTTTTTTTTGCCAGTTGAATTTTTGTTATTTTTCGTAAATTTTCTTTCTATCGATCCTACATAAAAAAAAAATTGAATTCGAAGGTTGAAAATTTGAAATAAAATATAAATATAAAGTGCAGCGTTTTGTTGGCAATTTTCAATATCAATTGTCAATGAAAATATTTGGCGTCGTATATTCTATGTGATTTTGCAAATCAACAGGATTTCTTTCCAATCGAAGGTAGATTGCTTGTAAATAACAAAGCTTCGATATAACTCACGAACTCTCGAGCTGACATACATGCACAACCAACAATGGCAACGACTATTGGCACACCTCTCCATGTCAGATATGTGACCTTAGCATGCATAATCCGCCACAAATACCCGTGCATGTCACATAGTTCCGAAACGAACGAAAATGAAAATTCATATCGCGAACAAGGACTCCGCTCCATCCGCTTTGTCATTTGCAATTCTGTCAGTTTCCTCTTCTCCGTTATAAACGCGCGCGCAGTGCAACTTCCGTTATTGCCAGTGACATGCAAGAATAAACAAAATTTCACTATTGTTGACTAACGTCACAACGAAATGAAATGAAATGAAATGAAACGAAATGAAACGAGTCGCATCGAATCGAATAGACTCTAATCGAGTCGAGTCGCGTCGATCGAGTCGAAACGAGCTGAATAGAATGGAAGCGAATATCCCTAGCCTCAATCCCAACCGCAGAGCTACGAGCCGAGAGTATGCGAATGAGCAAACGATAAACACCCTGTCGAGCTGGTTTGGGCTCGTTGCCACGAAACTGAAAATGACAAATTCTCTGTAGGTGGTCCTGGCCGATTTCCCTTTCGTTACGTTTCCAATTGATCTCCCCGATATAGCGATGCTCCTGTTCTATTGTACAATACTATGGCTTTGTCATCGTCCATTGCCAAATGCAAACACCATCAATTTCCGCGTGGGAAATCTAAAATTACGCTTTGCAATGGGGCGACGACTATAGTACACTGGTTGGCGTAGAATTCAACAGATCCGAAGGAGAACAAGTAAGAGTGTTATAGTCAGGCGAGCCTGACAATAGAATACCCGACACATAAACACATGTTCAAATATTTTTAATATCAAGAGGTGTTTAAGACCATAAGGGGCCCCATATACCGACTTTTGTTATATTTCTGTTATGAAAACTGCCCCTCTGCCACGCCCACTTTTCCAATTTTTTGAAATTCTAATCGAAGGCTTAGATATACCCTCAAATCCTAAGTTTCATTTGAAATATTTGGAATAATTCCCGATTTTGAGGCAGTTTTGAGATTTTTGTACAGACCCTAGTACTGGATTGGTACCCATTCATAATGGAACCGATCTAGGAAATTTTTTGGGAGAATGTAAATTATGGCTACAAAAGAAGCATAAGTGCCAACTGTTGCGTATCAAGTCCCATTTGAAGTAATCGGGTGTAGGGGACAATTTTTGAGAAACGCCTTCTGCCACGCCCACTTTTAAAATTTTGGACAATCATATTAGCTTCCTTGAAACTTGTTCAAACTATCAGCAATTTCATCAAAATATGTTTGAACAAACTTCGAGTTTAGATGGCAGTTTTTGTGATTTTCGTAAACAGACAGCTGAGTACTAGAGGTTACCCCTAAATAATGGAATACCAATCGGGTCCATTCTCGAACTTGTTCTTGACTCATGTCCCTGTGAGCACGCATACCAAATTTTGTAACAAGATAGAGGGTCAACTGCGCTTCGATATAGATAACTGTATACAAACAGATCGGACAGAGGACAGACGGACAGACGGACAGACGGACGGACAGGACAGACGTGACAGACGTGACGGACATTGTCTAAATACGCAACTCTCCTGGTGACGCTGATCATTTCTATATTACCATTTTGTAATGGTCTATCTCGACTGGTTCTGGGTGTTACACACAACCACACAAACGCAATATACCCTCGACACAGAGTGTGTCGGGTATAATAAATGCAGTTTCGTGCAAGTCGATTCCAGGCAAACGATTCGATGTCCTCGCCAAATTTACTGCTCCAACGTATAGGCTATACGCTGACGATTTTCCCACATACTCGTATATACACGGCCACATAGAGACGCACACATAAATGATGTTTGACAAGCTGAGCTAAAAGAATAGACATTGATCGTGTGTACATGGCGGAGCTATGTATGGCTGGAGCTGAGCGTCATGAGTACTCAGTTGACTCCTGTCCTGAAACTGGCAGCAGGCATATTTCTCGGTTGGGCTTCTATTTCGTTGTTGTGCTTCTTTCGCCAATCACCTTACTTGGCCACGCATCCACCCAGTCAGCCAAAAAGGCAAGTCAGTCAGTCAGTCATTCAATCACATTCCGTTCCGCTAGCATGGGAGCAAATCACTTGAACTCACGTAAATCAAATCGCTAGAAAGTTTCCCCAACAAAATTGCATTGAGCTGCTGTTCTTGCTTTGTAAGGTGAAAATATTTTCATGACAAATTTGCTTTCAGAAAAAGGCAGCCGGGATTGTGAAATTATGGGTTTTCAAACAGTAAACGAATCACAGCGGGAGAAAGTGGGCCCAAAACACGTTCAGAGGTAATTCAATTCGATTTGAAGGAGTTAGAAAATATGTTCGGCGATAATGTTATTTCAGGAATTTTTCTATGTTGGTAAACGGTTAAATATTTCTAAAGAAAACAAAGAAAAATTTTATTATCATGAAAAATATCTTCCAGCCATACTATGGGGTATTTGGCCCAAAAATTCGGACAAAAACCAAATTCAAAATTAAATATTTTGGAAAATTTTTTTTATGTTTCAGCAGAGCACTTATGGACAATACTGTAACCTTATGTTTCTTTTTCAAAAATCTATCAAAGTCTGAAAGTCCAAAAGTCAAGCTGCTATCTATGACCATAGCAAGGGCAGCTCAAAACGATTAAATTATAATATTTTGAACCATATTGTCAAAGCTTAGCGGAATATGGGACAGCGTGAGGGCTTAGTCCATTCCATAAATTTCCAGATTCTTCAATATTACCATAAATCATGGTCCCTCTTATAATACCCAAGTAAAAATTGTAGGCCCACAGCACTCTCGCAGCACGCCCGAATATTAAGCAAGGAAAGATTTTTTTTAAATAATAAAAATGGGGCCAAAAATCTTTTTAATGCCTGAATGTCTGTCTCTTTCAATGAAATTCAGTTTTAATGAAGGAGCAAACCAAATTAATAACAAATAAATATTGGCAAAAAATATATTAATAAATTAATAATAAAATACTCTAGTCGAATTGAAGAAAATTAAATATTACCAAAACTCCATTTTGTTTACTTCCAAATTACAGTAACACTGTTTCTTGTTTCTTGTGTCTTGTCTTGTTTTGGTTGCCAAAGAAGACTTTAAACTTAAAAACGCAACACATCCACTATTTACTGTATACTGAGTATGAATTTTTTTAAATTCCCTGCAGTAATGAAGATATCAATTTACCAAAATGGAGTACCTACTCTAAGATTACTTGAAATATAACTAGTCAAATAGTAGAGTATTTTATGTATAAGAAATGAATAGACTTTGAGTAGCAACAAGAAGTCTCGAAGAAGTGTAGCTAAAAAATAAGAGTAAATGGATCATATGGGACAATTGAGCATGGCAAGTCTACTCGTGGAGTAGTTAAATGTAAGAGTGGTTATTTTTCAATGACAGCTCAATGCTACAAAATAAAATTTAAGGCAGTGGTTGGCAAATTAAGAAGAAGTAGTCCTTGTATTTTTGTGACTAGTCGAGGAGTAGTTGCAGAGTAGTTAGATTTTCTTATAAATTAAAAGCCATGGAGCTTACGTGTTGGTGTCTGGTATACAATACCGTATGTGAGTGCATTCTAGTCGCTATCTCAGCGTTCTACTACAAAAACGGTTAATCTTACAGAAAAAAATTAAGGTCTCCTTAGCACTTAAAGCTTAAGTTGGTAAATCATCTTAACAGTACAAATTTTAATTGCTCCTTAAATAAGGTTTCAAATTAATTTAATGAAGGAATTTCACAAATTTTACGAATAAAAAAAATGTAGGCAAAAACCACATGTTTTTTAAAATTTTGTTTACCGAAAACTGTTTTTGAAAGTTTGGGTTGAAAATTAACTGTTAAAATGCATGACACTTAAGGTGTTCTTTAGTTTTCAAGCTTCCTGAACTCAAGCGAGCCTTAAGTGTGCACTGTAATATCGGCCGTAAGAATCTTATAATGTCTATTAAAACCAACCTTACCATATAACTTTAGTTTTCTCGGACCAAATCTTAACATTACATGTGTTCCGCAATTGAAGGCGTTTAGAAAATTTTCGCCCACTAGGGACTTTTCCAGAGGTTGGGGTTTAAAATGGCTAAAATGACTGGGCTAATTGGGCTTTTCAAAGAAAGGTGCATTCGTCGGAGCATTTTTCGATTGTATCCTGACACGAATTGGGTTAGAATAAGTTAATATATATATACGAGTATATACACATCTTTCCAGCTCGTATCGCGAATTCGTTTCAAAAAGGGTTCTTCAAAAAGTTTGAAAAATTTTAAATTTTTTCCCATTTAAAATCATAATTGCACAGATGGCCTCTAACTGCTGAGGTCGTGGATTTTTAGTTTTTCTGTTTCTTCTTTGGTTTAGGGGAAAGTGGGGTAAATCTGACTTCATAGGTAAAATTAAAAAGTTAGAAATTTAAAATTTGTATCTAAAAATTATAACTTTTATGTTTTAGAAACAGTCAGTAGTTTATCCTGATTAAGATTTTACTCATAAAGGAAAAATAAAACTTTTTAAAAACCGTGTGGAAAAATTTGACCCCCCGATTTTCGTATTGATTCAAAAAAACGCTAATTTCCCAAAACCGAATTCTTAAGCGTTATTAATTTATTTTCTTCGGATATTGCTGAATACAATAGGATATGATTTCGGTACAGCATTTCTCTGGTTTTAAAACAAGAGGTGGGGGTCATATATAGAACACCAATTATCAAACCTTCAAAAGTTATTATACTGAATGTTTCTAAAATAATCTCTATTTAAAAGATTCTTGATGAAAATTTTATGTTGCAAAAACAAAGGCAATGATATTCTCTGCTAATGGTATGTTAGGTTCTTATCTTGAGTATCAGCGTTTTGAATTTATAGCAAAATTTCTTAAGAGGTAAGAATTCGACCACTTTCCCCTACCATTTTTCGGGGCATCACAAAGACCCCATGAGGCCTAAGTGTGTCAACCTTCATGGTGGCAGCAGTGCCGGATTAAGGTAGGGCTAGCTGGGGCTATAGCCCCGGGCTCCAACTGACAATGGGCCCTGACGGTCCAAATAAAATATCATCAATATATTTAAAAAAATATTTTTCGAGTAAAATCGCTTTGAAGTTTAAAAATTAATGAAATAAAAAATTCAGTTATATGATATATAATATTAAAAAAGTTTTTGACATATACCACT
This sequence comes from Chlorops oryzae, assembly GCA_020466095.1. Classification (NCBI taxonomy): domain Eukaryota; kingdom Metazoa; phylum Arthropoda; class Insecta; order Diptera; family Chloropidae; genus Chlorops; species Chlorops oryzae. Next base: position 73,341,721 of record CM035807.1, read on the forward strand.
TTCAATATCAAGGGCTCATATAAAAATTGTTTCTTTTATTGGTCATTCCTTTGTAAGAATTTATATTATACTAATAAGTCATCTTGAACATAAATTGTCTTTAGCAGTTATTCCTTATTTAAAAAAATCTGCGCCAAATAGAGCATCAGGGGGCCCCATCACTATACATATAAGCCCCGGGCCTCATGACACTTTAATCCGCCGCTGGGTGGCAGCCACATTAACCTTACTTAACCTTAACTCTTATTCAAAGCTAAGAAAATTTCTTTCTTTTCAGAACTGGAAGCTTGTTTTTTAAAGTAGGTACCTATATAGAGATTATCGACTTGCATACTTATCTATTATTTCAGCTGTTCCTATTGAAAAATGCACTTCCAAGACGGACGTACTAAGAACTCAGACCATTTGCGCTCGTTTTTTTTTCTTTTTAAGCACATATTCCTGAAAATTAAGTCCAAAAACTTCTAAAACGCACCTTGTGTAACGATGAAAATCCATAAAATAAAATATTAAAAAAAGTATTTACTCATTTGTCAACTCGTTTTTAATCAATTAGCAACTGCCAATGGTTTTATCAACTTTGAAGCTTTTCTCGTCATTTGCCTGCAGCCAATGCGGTTCAATTAAAAATATTTTATAAAAACGATAAAAACCGCCAAAAGTAAACGGCTTTAATAAAAATGGATTGCCTGAATCTGGGCCACTTTAATATCAATGTTTGTTCGGCCATTACGCTGGCAACATGAATGTCGCGTTTAAATTTGAATGCGAGAAAAAACATTTTTTTTTTTTGCTGAATGAATTTCCAATGGAGGCTGTCGACCACAAATGGATGTGTTTCAAAAGCAACACTGACCAGAACTTTCGGAGGAGAATTTAATCAATGTGTTAACCAAACCAATAATTCGGTTTTAGACTGTTTAAAGCGGTAATAAAATCTTAATTTTATTCAGCAGCTTGTAACGTCAGGTGGCTCTGGGATAGCGTGCTATGCTCTTGATTTCGGGGTCCGAAGTTCGATTCCCGGCACAGCCGAAACGGAGTGTAATGTTCCAAGCCTAGCACTGTTTTCTCAAAAAAATCGCAGGCTAGGGGCACATTACAAAGAAAAAGACATACACTCACACAAACACAAGAAAACCCCTCGTGTTATCGCAATGGCCCGGTATAGGGCCTAAACGGCAGCCACTCCAGCATACATACATACATACATGCAACATTGTAACGTCAGTAAACAACCATACAAAAATATACATCACTGATCGTATTTGGGATTCTTTTTCTGGAAATTTTGGAAAATTCTGAAAATTCGCAGCTTCATTCATTGAAGGAGAAAAATTTATGTACGTAAGCAAAAACAATCCAACACACATCCTTGAAAGACGTAATGCACAAACCTTCCCGACACGATTAAATCCATTTTCATATTTTATTACACCTAGGAACACGAAAAGCTTCCACATACATTAAGACCGGGTACCTACTGCAGGGCTTAAAAGCTTCGGCATGTTCAACGTCAAAAAAGCAAAATGCCACTTTTTCGGGTTCTACTATCATTTTTGTGTGTTGCAAAACGAAAAATCAACACACACACACACACACACACGTATTGGGAAAAATTCGGTTTTGTGTTTTTTACGAGCGAAACTTCATGGAATTATTTTCTCTTACTTTCTAAATTATTCTGACTGCTGGCAGGTGTTATTCGATTTGTGGTTTTACATTTTTTATTTTATTCTATATTGGTTGCCTTTCACACGGCGCGGAGGCGAGAGGCGGTTGCGCCAGTGCGCGCTTTGATTCAACATTCGATTTTCCGGTTTATTTTTTACTTCCGTTTTTGAAGGCTCTGCTTTTATGTGAGTACACCCGCAAACAGCGACTTCGGATCTTTTCAGTGGCAATTTTCGAGAGTGCTTCCGGTGAGGCAACAGAAACTTCAAATAAAACAACGATTCATGCTAAACAATAGATACAGGGTAAAAAGAGATGCATTCCACTTAAATAATTGAATGAAAATGGAAAACGAAGACATTTCGGAGCACAAATCAACGAGAAATTCAATTCAAATAATCATTTATTGAAATTGTTTCGGATCATAAAAATATGTATTTAATGCATTTATCAATTGTGTAGATCACTATTTGAGACGGGGATCAGACCTAGGGTCTAGAATACCAGCTTCAAATCTAACCATCCACGATTCCAAGGATGGAAGTCTGAGGTTGGTGTGAACACATCGACTAAGCCTTATACAACCAGGCGCAGATACAAAGGGGGAAAAATTGGGACTTCCCCCCCCAAGAGAAAGACCAAAGCTAAAAATAAACGCAAACCTAAGAAATTCACTTTCAACAAGCAACGGACTTGCGAAAACTATCATAGATTCGATTTACACTCAGTAATTTTTCTCGGCAATTCTTGACTTACTTGGCCAGAACGGCGGGAGGAAGGGACATTATTTCTCTTCCTTTAAGCATATGTCATATTTATGGTAGAGCTGAAGGAACTATCGATAGCCTATCGATAGTGTCGATAGTTTTAAATGCAATAAAATAAATAGTAAAAAATATTAAAAATGAAATCCAAGTTTAGTTCGACATTTACTTTGATCGAGCTTTTTTAGCTCATCTTTTTATACCCGACACACTCTGTGTCGAGGGTATATTGCGTTTGTGTGGTTGTGTGTAACACCCAGAACCAGTCGAGATAGACCATACAAAATATATATAGAAATGATCAGCGTCACCAGGATATTCGATTTAGACATGTCCGTCCGTCTGTCCGTCTGTCCGTCTATCCGTCTGTCCGTCTGTCCGTCTGTTTGTATACAGTTATCTTATCGAAGGAGTTGAGTTATCTCGACAAAATTTGGTATGCGTGCTCACGGGGACATTAGTAAGAACAAGTTCGAGAATGGACCCGATCGGACCATTTTTAGGGGTACCTCCAGTACTAGGGTCTGTTACGAAAATCACAAAAACTGCTCTAAAATTGAAGTTTTTCAACATATTTTGATGAAATTTGATATTTGAACATGTTTAAAGGCATGTAATACGATTTCGAAAAATTGGAAAATTGGGCGTGGCAGAAGGGCGGTTTTCGAAAATTGTCTCCTACACCCGAAAATCAAATGGGACTTGAACGAAATTTGGCATTTATGCTTCCTTTGTAGCCATAAACATCCTCCCAAAAAATTTCCTTGGTCGGTCCATTATTAAGGGTACCTCCAGTACTAGGGTCTGTCACAAAAATCCCAAAACTGCCCCAAAATCGGATTTTTGTGAGATATTCCACTGAAACTTAGAATTTGAGCGTATATTTTAAGCCTCCGATTAGAATTCAAAAAAGTTGGAAAAGTGGGCGTGGAAAAAGGGGCGGTTTTCATAAGAAAATTTAACAAAAGTCGGTATATGGGGCCCCTAATGGCCTTAAACACCTCTTGATATAAAAACTTATTTGAACATGTGTGTCTTTGTCGGGTATTTAATTGTCAGGCTCGCCTGACTATAACACCCTTACTTGTTTTTAGCTCATCTCTGCAGTGATGCCAGATCAGCAGATTTTCTGCTAGATCTAGCAGATTTTGAAATTGGGCAGCTGAGAAAAATTCGTTATTGCGGATAGCTGAAAATCTAGCGGAATTTTACTGTTTATCAGCAGCTTTTTAGCTGATTTTTAGGCTTTTGCAAATAGATGAACAAATTTTATGTTCCATTGGTAATCAAAGAACCACATTTTGAGATCTTTCCCCTACGAGACACGAAAAAGCGTTTGAGATTAGCCAGAGAAAAAAATTTGATCTGGAAATACTGGTCAACTGCTTGCTTATATATGCCAGTAACGGATTGTTTTGAAGCGTTGGGGGATTTGTGAATATTTAGTAAAAAATTTTTTTGCATTTCCCCCCCTTAGACTAAAGTCTGGATCCGCTACTGTACCTATACAACAGCCCAGCGGGAAAACGTAAGGTATAGTAGGGAAAAAAGACTATTTAATGTACCTTATATCAATCGAATAACACATTATTTTTAGCGTGATGGTGTCATTGGAAATATAACGCCTTCCCTTTTGCACTATCGTCAAATTTAATTAACAATCTAGAATTTTGAAATATGTAATACTTCTATTTCGCCATACTTTTCAATGCACAAAACAATGTTTAAGTGAAGACTCATTACTTTTGTTTTCTTCATTGATTGCATTCCGATTCGTTTCGAATCAATAAAATAATTCATATTAAAAAGTTGTTTTTAACCCTTTCATGCCCGGAGTTGCATTTAGTCAACATTCGAACGCCCTCTCTCTTGTATTAAACAGAATAATTTGTTGATTTAAATGGAGTTTGGTAGATTATTGGTTTAAGAAAAGCATGCATTACTACTTTTCGAACCCCTGGCGAGTTATTGGGCATTACAGGTTTTAAGTAGGAAGTCGAGAAAAAAAAAAATTATACCACGATAACAGCTTAACGTAGAAAATAAGCTGTAATGGGGTTTGAAAGCCAATTGTATAAGTTTTTGGGAAAAATTAAAGTGTTGGTTAAAATTTGAGCCTTTGAGGGAAAAATAAACGGTCAAAGTCAAAACTTTTGAAAAAACTTTAAATTTTTTTTACTTTGGGAGCCATTTTGGTATTAAAAAGGTCCTATTAACACATGCTTTTTTAATTTTTTTCCGAATCTGCAGTCGATTTCCTTTAAAACCGTAATACATTTGCTACACCTTATTTACAGTTTAACCATTGAAAACATGGGATTTAAAAACGAAATTGAACTCGTATAGTTATGCGGCGCAATTTTCTATGAAACAAAAATGTACATTTAAAACAACAACAGTTATGCAAAAACAATAAAGTAAGCAAAACCTTACACTTGGTTATTAAAACCAGAACAGATTTACACAGTTTTCTGCGTATAAAAGATTTTCATTTTATACAATGAAAGAATTTTATTTGAAAATTCTTAAAACTTTTTCCCATTTCCAATTGTTATGAGCCGCACCTGAGGATTTGAAATTTGATCATTTCATACACCATTAAGATGAAGAATCAAAGAAACCTGTAGGTACTAAAAGGCCAAGAAATTTTATAACCAACAACGAAAGCAACAGCGAAACCATAAGCAAACTTGAAGCCAACAACCTTCGACAACCACATAAGATTTTCATTAATATTGTATGCGGATATTTTCAAGTCACAACAAAGCAATCAATCAAGCTAAAAGCTTTTGAAAAGAATATACACAACCCCGAGAAAGTATCAAATACCCAACAAAGAATGTGTTCAGAAAGTTCAGAGTTAAATTTTCTTTAATAAGAAGACTCCTAACTTTTAATACTGTATGTATTGTGCGAGTGGCGCTGCGCTTCGATTTGACGTCTTTTTTGAAGCATAACATAACATGGCACAACAGTCAGTCGCTCATAAGTTTGTTACTACCATATGCTTTTTCGCGGATGTTGTTGTTTATATGATTTCATTTGCGCCATAATTAAGTTCGTGTTGATTTAACTGATTACACGGAGCGCGCCGCCACTGGAGCAAGATGAGGCAGGAGCGAGCTCAGCAACGCAGACGCGAAGGCGTCAAGATCAAGCGCTCATTTTAGGCGAGCGTGTTTCAATGAAAAAGAAAATGGAAAAACAAAATTAAGCTTAGTTGACGTTGCGAAATTATGTTGGCAAGTGCACAGAACGCAAACGACGGGCGTTGAAATTTTGTTTAATTTAAAAAATTTCTTTTATTTGTCTGTTTTTGGAGCAACACCCAAAGTCATTTTGCACCAAGCTGCATACTATCGCATACTTTGGCTTCAATTGACTTCGAGCTAGTGCCGCCTTCCTCCTACATAGTCGACAGCTAAATCGTGATGCGAAGCGCAGCGTATTTCGCGCGTATAATATAAACAACAAATTTGTTTTGTAATTTTTGCACAACAGCAGCAGCGGCAGCGGCCGCAGCGGCAGCATCATTGAGCTCCGAAACGGAAATCGGAACGGAAGCAGGAAAGAATACAGTCTGGTCTGAAAAAGATGGCAAGAACATCAGTGAATTTATTAGAGTCCTTTTGAAAATTTATGCTTACATACATATATAGCATGTGAAAAGTTTGATGTTGAAGAGCGACTCCCCGAGACACATCTTTCCAGCTCGTATTGCGAAATCTCGTTTGAAAAAAGGGTTCTTCAAAAAGTTCGAAATATTTTCAATTTTTTCGCATTTATAATCATAATAGCACAGATGGCCTCTAACTGCCGTAGTCGGCTGAGATGCCAATTTACGAAGTGAGAGGCCCTGGGTTTGACTCCCAGCTGAGGTCGTGGATTTTGTTTAGTTTTTCTATTTCTTTTTTGGTTTATCAATTTTCGTGATATCAAAAAGGGCCCTTGAGGTCTAAGTGTGTCAATCTTCATGGTGGCAGCCACATGAACCTAAGCTAACCTATAAAATTGCACCAGAAAGCACGTAAAATGGAATTGAATTGATTTTATTCCAATTTAATTTAGATAGCTTCATTTTTTTTAAAACATCAGAGTGTGGTTTAATTGGTTTTTTATTAATGTTTATTTTAATCTTTAAAGTTTAAACTTTTCATGCAGTAACGACAAACATTTTGAACAAACCCTGAATTGATTTAAGGCGGAAGTGCTCAAACGGAAGCATGCAGCACCACATACATACATACATACATACATACATACATACACATCGTACATATTCCCATCATATGCGTTAGTTTACTCTGAAATACTTTGGCAAACATTCCAGCAAACGACACAGCAGCAGCAGAATATACCGAAGTCAAAGCATGAGTAGCAGATGTTGCTCAGCTACTTAAGTGCCTTCAATATACTAACTACTCCAAAAAAAAAAAAAAAAAAAAAAAAAAAAAAAACGCTTCACTGAGGCAGACAGTGACTGCTGTCATTCCAGAAGCGAAACAAGATGACGAAAAAGATTTTGAAAAAAATTACACAAAGCTGCCGTCAAAGGCGTAGCAATGCACTTATTTCATCACGGTACGAGCATATAGACAAGAAGGTAAAGTGTGGCTGCCATATTCCTCCAAATATATGAGTGCTCTATATGGATTCAACATTTTGCGATTTTCCCATATACTGAGAAAAAAGTGGCGTATAGACAGATGCAGCATTCATTTTATTCTTCGCTCGACGCTTGCGACGCTTGCGACGCTTCCGACGCTTTTCGGTAAAAGCAATATAAGCTCGATTCATTTTGTAGTACCAGTTAGTTTTAATTCGTCTTTCCCTTTTTGACTTTTGCGTCTTTGTTTCAGATGCTGCTTTCAAGCAAAAGGAGAAGAAGAAGACCAATGAGGGAGCAAGAAAACAGACGAAAAAAATCAAAGACAATTACGAGTTCGATCATCAAGAATATTTATGGCTAATACGTGGATTTTATCCTAAAGGACGTGTTAGGTGCTTACATTTTTCCATCTATTTCAGCTGATTGAAGCATATGCTATTTCGAACAATATACCTACATATGTATGTGTGCACATAATTGTATGTAAACGGATTCAAACATGTTACATATATGCGAAGGATTTCTGAAATGGAATCGAAAAATCGCTTATCAAACGCCAGGGATAATAAATGTTTATTCAAACATAAGTTTAATTAGTTGTAAAAACATTTCTATGTTGTATAATATGTATAAAAAGGCCTGCGGATAGAAAATTCAAGCCTAGTAGGAAATCGATCGGCTTAAAAAATAATATTTTGGTGAAAGTGGGGTAAATCTGACTCGTGTCTAAATAAGACTCCAGCTGTAACATGAGAATAAATAGGCTTCTGACGTTTTACTAAATTTTTCGAACCAGGTAAATTAACACATATTTGAATTGCTGAATTCATGGGTCAAATTTAAATTTATGTTTGAAAAATGTATTATCATAATTTCTACTATAAATAGTTATAACTTTTATGGGTTTTAGAAGAAAAATAACTGGTAATAAATTATCCTTGATTAATATTTTTCTCATAATATTGCACGTGTGAATATTTAAGGGCGTTTTAAAGGAAAAAAAGACACTTTGCAGAAAACAATTAATATAAGATTTCTTAAGAAAATCGATTTTTATAGAAAGTCAACCGTGTGGAAAAATTTGACCCTCCGACTTTAACAGGTAGGTAATTAATAAAACGCTATTTTCCAAAAACCTGAAATTCTTAAGCGTTTCAATAATCTACTTTCTTCGTCTAAGAATAAATCTTCGGTATTGCTGAATACAAACTAGGATATGATTTGATGGTACATAATTTCTCTGGTCTTAAAACAAGAGGTGGGGGTCATTTATAGAACACCAATTTTCAAACCTTAGAATACAGTTTAGTATACTGAATGTTTCCAAAATAATCTATATTTAGTTGATTGCTTGAAGAAAATTTTGGCTGGGATTGACCCAAAAACAAAAGTCTTAAGGAGTAAAATTCTCTGCTAACTGGCTATTGTATACAGGGGTTCTTATCTTGTTAGTATATGCGTTTTGAATTTATAGCAAAATTTCTTAAGACGGTCAGTGAATTCGACCACTTTCTAAAATCGAACCTGTGCCCGGAAAAATTATATTTATTTTGTACGCATGAGAGCGGTAGTAGATGTGCAAGCACTGGGATCAACCCCAGGACATAATAAAAGTACTTCTTTCAGTCATATGGAGTGTTCAAATTTAAGATTCCAATTTCCGTATAACACTATAGCGCCTGTTAAGTGATACAAGAGGGTTTTTCTTGTTTTAAATGTGAGTGTGTGCCATACTATTTTAGGCATTGGTCCATAATATGCGATTTTTTGAAAAAAGTGCATAGGTTAAGGCAACATTAACTGCCGTTCACCTTGCTGAGCTCGACCACCCATGAGACCCTATAAGATCATTTTAGCCAGCATTTTCACGCCTCCGTAGCGACTTCATCTGTTTAAGATGTGAGAAAATGACCATGAGGTATACACAGTGACATTAGAATCAAAGTATTACGTTCTTCAATTTTCAATGTTTTTTATTTTATAATTTGTGAAATATCATAATTTGAAGCTAGTAACATTCTATTAGGTCATATTTATAGCAGGATCAAGGAGGCATTCTAAATTCCTTTGTTTTAAAGCATAGCTGCATATGCTATCATGCCATAACCATTGCATATTATTAATCAAGTTCTGATTTCCATAACTACTGATATGTAATAATTTGGATGTCCATACATGTCTAAGGTCAAATAATATGACACAGCTTCATTTATTGTAAGAGTTGAGCTCAGATACCACCAATTGCTAGTACACTAGTAAAGATACTTGAATTAAGCCGAAGACTGATGTCATGAATTTCCGTAGCGACTGATATAGTCAGTTGCAATAGAACTTGCTTGGAAAATGCTCTCTGTTTAATTGAATACACAGTTGTCATTCTGGAAAGCAAAGTGTTATTTGAACACGTTTATCCTATGCTCTTCTGTTCAATGTTTTTTTTATTTTTTATTGTGAGAAACCATAATTATCTTAAGCGTTGGCAGTAAATTTCTATTCACAATATCAATTCGTGAAGACATCAAGTGTTAAACTATAGCTAGGCATCATAGAATTTCCTTTGATTACTAAAGACACGATAAACTGTCATCGAAAGCTATGATCCAGGGGGTTATCTTGTCATAATTATTGCCTCGCTAGTTAACTGAACATATTTCCATATACTCGTTTCGTATTGTGTTTATTTACTATGGAATCTGAGGACAACGTCCAATTGTTGATCTATGAAATCTGCATGCGTAAATTCATACGTGCAAGCTGGAATGCCCCTCACGATCCTCACATTCTCCTCTGCCCCGAAATGCTCTTGAATGTTTGTTTGTCATTTTCGTTGTTGTTATTTGCCATTGTGCCAACCTTATTAACAGAATTTCAACTCAAAAACACACGCAAATACAATTGGGTGTGGAGTACGAACCATGCTAGTTTGCAAGGAGAGGGCAGGGGGCATCGCCTTCAAATTCGTAGTTTGTGTGTATGCAATTGCGTGCACACGCGTGTGGAGATCTACGTTTCGGACTATGTTTGCATAATGAAATTTTCATTAGGAACAACAGCGCAAAGGAGCAAAAGGTGTGAAGGCTAACATGACAGCTATGTCAACAGGCGGAATTGAGTCACATGCAGATTTTCTCTGTCGGATTGAAAAGAGAAAAATAACTTTTGCCTGGCTGGCCGGTTGTTGTTTACTTTGCTTAATGTTTTAACAACGCACAGTAAGCCGCAAAATTATTTGTGCTATTCGACGTTCAGTTGAATCATTTGCTGATTCTATGATTTTTTCTTTTGTCTTTATCTTAAATTGTCCCATATATAGTAACATTATTATATATTAGGGAATTCACCTCATTAATTTCGCTGCGTTTATCCATTGGAAAAGGTTTTTGGTTTCCCTAAGCGAATGCAACTCTATAATTTAAATATAAGATGCTTAGGGACTGTCCATTAATTAATTAAACATTTTGCACCCCCATCTCTTTACCCCTTTTAAGCTTACGTAACTAATGGACGGTCCTTTATCGATGTTACATTAAATAATGAAAAAAAAAAATAATAAAAACAAAAAAAAAAAACAAGTAAGGGTGTTATAGTCAGGCGAGCCTGACAACAAAATACCCGACACAGACACATATGTGTAATTAATTTTTTAAAACACGCCCAAAAATAGGACCACTAAGTAGGAATATTCAAGAGGTTTTTAAGGCCATTACCGACTTTTGTTAATTGCCTTTATGAAAACCGCCCCTTTTCACGACCACTTTTCCACTTTTTTGCAATTCTAATTGGAGGCTTAAATATACACTCAAATTCTAAGTTTCATTGAAATATTTCGAAAAAGTCCGATTTTGAGGCAGTTTTGGGATTTTTGTGACAGACTCTAGTACTGGAGGTACCCTTAATAATGGACCGATCAAGGACATTTTTTGGGAGGATGTTAATGGCTACAAAGTACCATTTGAATTTCGGGTGTAGGGGACAATTTTCGAAAAACGCCCTTCTGCCACGGCTACTTTTAAAATTTTTGGAAATCCTATTACTTGCCTTGAAAAATGTTCAAATATCGAATTTCATCAAAATATTTATGTTGAAAAACTTCGATTTTAAAGCAGTTTTTGTAATTTTCGTAACAGACCCTAGTACTGGAGGTACCCCTAAAAATGGTCCAATCGGGTCCATTCGGTGCCATGACCACGCATACCAAATTTCGTCGAGATAGCTCAACTCCTTCGATAAGAAAACTGTATACAGACAGACGGGCATATCTAAATCGAATCTCCTGGTGACGCTGATCATTTCTATATACTTATATTTTGTATGGTCTATCTCGACTGGTTCTGGGTGTTACACACAACGCAATATACCCTCGACACAGAGTGTAGTCGGGTATAAAAAACATGAGCTTTTGCTACCAATCTGGATTTATCTATAATAACTTCACAAAAAATATTTCCGATTAAGCCAAAAGAAGAGAACTCACAAGCCCATGATCAAAATGTATTACTTATGGAAATAAATTGTTTAAGAATCGTTAAAATTATTTAGAGAAGAGCAACTTTTATTTAACAGAATTTGATGAAAGTTTTTCCGCTTTATCATGCCTCAGATGTGAGTCCAAAAGGACCATCACTTTGTGACCCTTAAAGTAAAGAAGTTGATTACCATATGAACTATACCAGAATCAATCGGCATATGTGTGTATATATTTTTGTTAAAACAATGCTTGGATCCGCTACTGTCAAAATTTACTAAAAAAAAATATATTTCCTCTGTAGAATTCAATTTCCTTTGCATATGTAACATAGCTTAAGATCGAACAATTATTTTAATCACTGTCAAATCTATATCTACCACTAAGCACACGATGGACGATGGTATTTCGGCCCTCTTCGCGCATTAATGATTTCGCTACCGTGCATGAATAAATGTAGCAACAATTATGCTAACTGACAATTGTATGTTTGTTCTTTGTTTGCGCTCTCGGGTGCTTCTGCATTATGTTTACGCATAGCAATGTTGGCGGCGTTTGTGGGCGGTGGTGCGCTTCGCTTAAAACGTTGCACCGCTTGCGGTCGGTGCTTTAAATACGAGAATTTCCAATACGGTGTTAACTAAATACAAACAGTTCGAGCTGTTTCGAATTTTTGGCGAAATTATAAAATTGCAATTCTGTAGTGGTCATCGAAATTGTGCAGGTCAGTGACGGACAGGTACGTTTGAAATATCGTAAACGCATTCGTTAATTGACACAAACAGCCGAAGGGCAACGTAGCGCGGTTTGGCTTTTCGAATATGTGAGGAGAGAATACTTGAGAATAGTTCGTTTCGGTCGGTACTGAACACATCTGTCGGTAGGAGAGAACTTTTTGCTTATACTTTTTTAAAGTTTGCCAAAAAATTTAAATAATCATTTCATTTTTTTTATATCATAGCCACGAGACTAGGTAGGTTGAAGTGGCTGCCACTTAGGCCGTTAATCGGGCCATTGTGATACCAAGGAGGTTTTCTTGTGTTTGTGCGAGTGTATGTCTTATTATGTAGTGTATCCCTAATAAACGACTTTTTAAAAAACCAGCGCTAGGCTTGGAACATTACACTCCGTTTCATCTGCGCCGGGAATCGAACCTCGAACCCTGGGATGAAGAGCATAGCACGCACCCCCTACGCTAACCCAGAGCCACAAGCCACGACTATCAATCAAACAAAACTTAAAAGGGCCGACTATTATTTCGAGCTTCTATAAAAAAAAATTTTTTCTAGCATGATAGAAAAAATATTTCAAATTTTTCATAGTTTAGTATTGGGGGTTATTTTATAGTTTTTTTATTTTTTATTTAAGACTTAATACTCTCTCATTGTTCTGCATTGTTGCTTAAACAAATGCGTTGTCCAATGTTCAATTTACGATTCGGATAATCGTAAAATAAAATTTTTAATGAGTTTCTTTTTTACCAAAATCTGATTACCATTTCGTTCTGATGCAATTTATTAAAACATTTTCACAAGCAAACGAAGGAAGCAAGTTGAAATGAAGACTCTCTCGTTTTCCCAATTTCCCAATACATTTCTTTTATCCTTTCCACGTTGAGCATAACCATGAATGAATACAAATTATGTTAGTCCTGACAGCACAATTGATTCTGACACTTTTCACCGCAGCACTGAATGAAACTTTCAACGAGACATTCGCATTTAAAAGCAGAATTCATCTGACATTTTATTGCAGTAAAACAATAAACCAACAGGAAGAGCAAACTTCATCCAATCGTATTTATTTATTTCCATCCCCATTCCCGGCACTATTTTCGAATAAAGGCCGCCAAGGAGAGAGGACATATTTTTGCGTTTATCAATGCGAAGCAAGGTTTTTTTTTGCCATTTTACATTCAACTTGCGAGCTTTACGTCCTGTAACCAATCATACCTGATATTTTTTTTGTTTTTTTTTTTTTTTAATATAAAAGGTATTTATTTTTTCCATAAAAATTTCCAGCGTGGGACATTAATATGGGAAAAGTTATAAGTAAATTGGATATGAATTACGGCTGTGATCTGTGAAAGATTCGCGGTAAACGATGCGAATTTTATCGGCTTTAAAATTAAGTTTTATTCATTCTTTGCCAAAAATGATGGACACATTGAGACAAAAAATAAATACTCCAAATTGAAAAAATATCCTCAGAGATTCGATTATTATTATAGACGAGGAATGAAGCAAGCGCTTAAGAGTAAAAGCTTTATGAAATTGAATTAAGGAAACGAAAGGTATGTAGGATAAATTTTATGCATATTTGCTTAATTATGAGAATTTTTGTGTGATCTGTTTATTGAACATTAATAAAAAGTTTATTTGAGATTTCCAAGACCATTTGTTGCCCCGTATACTGACTTTTCTTAATTTCTTTATAAAACCCGAGCCTTTGAAACTGTGCTAACTTTTTCAGTTTTTGGAAATTTAATCGAAGGCTGAAATAACTCCCATGTACTGGAGATACTCATAATAATGGACCGATGAAGAATTTTTTTGGTAGGAATTTAAATTTCAGGGACAATTTCCCTCCTTATACCAAGTCCAAATTAAGTATTTAAATAATAGGGATATTCACAAAAGTGTGTTAAAAACGTTGGAAAGTCGGAAAATCAGAAAATTGGAACTTCTTAAAAGTTTTTAAACTTTTTTTGTATCTTGCAGAACTTTTTAAGCAGTTAACATTTTCCGATTTTTGAATACCCCTAATATTTAAAATTGTAAAATATAAAAAAAAAAATGCAAATACTTCGGGTCTTTGAGCTGGTTTTCTGATTGTCAGAAGATCCTAGTACGGGGTACCCTAAAAAATGGTCCGAACTGGTCTATATTCGAACTTGTTCTTACCAGTGTCCCCACAAATATGCATACCTAATGAACGAACTACTCTGATTTATTCAGAACTACTTTTACTTTTTTGATAGGAATTCTAAGTTGTTCTTATTTTTCCTTCCCCAATTTCGCAATGCACTGTTATATAACACAATTCCATCACCTATACACATGACTCAGTTCTAACATTGAGCCCTTTTACACCAGTCAACTGCCGACCGCTAATTCTTGTTCAATTCGCTTTTCGAATTGTTGTGAGTTTCGTAATTTTTCAAAAAGTCAACCAAATTCTAAATAGGAGTTTAAATTACCCAAACGCAGCACCTCATCCAAACAGTACAATAACTATCAACTCCTACATCGTGTGATTCTGGTTTTTACACACAATCGGACAAACGCAATATAGCCCCGACAGAGTGTGACCTTTATAAATTTAATGCATACTTTATGGAGTACAAATTTTGTTCAACTCACATAAAGTTCGATTTTTAACTTCAATATGGATTTTTTTTTAGTTAGAAAAGCTGTTTGAAGTTCAACTTTGCTTAACTTGTTTGCAAAATGTTGGTACATTTTTTAAACCCATAAAGTATGCTTCAAGTTTATAAAAGTCAACAAAGTCCGAGGCCTGTTTATTACAGTTCGGTTCTTAATGTCTCAGAAAACTTAATTCTCCTCCACACATTTTGAGAACGATTTTAAATTAAGCTAAAGTTATCCCAAACAAACCTCAAAAATATGTCAGAGTGTTATTGTTTGTGGCAATGAATTTAAGCTCGGAAAAAAGAAAAACTAATCGTTCATAGAAAATCAATATAGAAGTATCAATTTAACGTTTAGCCTATCTTTAAACCGAATTCATGGCCTTATTTGAACATCCACAAGCCTCAATTTGTTCGGACGAAACACGTCTGCTCTTGAAAATAAAATTTCAAAATTGTTAAATTAAAAGCTGTTAAAAGCTTCAACCGACACCGACCGATGCCGCTACGTCTCTTATTTTGTCCATTAATCCTTGCTACGTTGCTGCCAAGGCTCTAAAACATTTGATCGTCGTCTCCAAATAATACAATCCATTTGAAGTTTTAATTGAAATTTAATTGCGTCCTGTGGAAACAAAAACTTACTCCACTTTTATGTTCCTCACACTGTGCACAACGCATTGTTGGGCATTGATTGAAAAAGCGCCCCGGCTGAGTAAACAGTTTGAGTACCAAAGACAGGCTGCGCCGAAACGTTTCGAATACTCAGCAAACAGGAACAAATTAACTTATACCATAATGATAGACCACATTTGGTAGCCACAGTATGCCTACATGATTATACAGTGATGGTCATTTTATAAGCGAACAAACTAAATTGGAATGCAGAATGAAAGCTCTATGAAAAAAATAAAGCATACTTTACAGAGCACTCAAATTTAATATATTAAATGTGCAGCAACCACGCTTGTATATGTAATTAAACATTTTCATCTGTATGCGTGTAATAAAATGTTGGAAATTTCGACTTCCGGTTAAGTTGAGCTCGCGCTACAAAGGTGCGCATACCCTCGCCTTTAGCTACACTTTATACAGTCAGTCAGTCATGCAGTTCGCTTGCCCCCTCTCAAGTGCGACAGTCCTGCATGCATGTCCTGCGCCAGTGGAAATGAGTGAACCAAATTTATTTTAATTTCCTCGCTATTCCGAAGTCATTGTTTTCAGTTTACACGAAAATACCATCACTGAAATTAAATTTTTCACCGAGTTTTTTTTTGTTTCATGTTGCATTCGGCTGAAATGTGTTGCATAGCAGGGTGTTTCAGAATGTCGCATCTTTATTTTTTTGTATTTTTATTGAAAAAGTATTTCATTGAAAATTGTGATTTTCATGTTTCAAAAACCTTGAAAATGATTTTTCAAATAATTGCCTCAAAACCAATTAAATATCGAAATTAGGCAATTCACAAGGTCAAGGTCAGAGCTTGAAGTACTCATTTTAGATGGGGAAAAATTTAAAAGGGATTTTAGAAAACCTTGTGAATTTTGTAAATAATTTAAATATATTAAATATATCTCATTTATATAGGTATATATTATAAATAAAAACATATCTCATTAAATAAGAATATATCAAAAAATATTTTTTAAAGTGAGGAAAAATTTTGACATTCTGACTTAATTTAGTAGTTAACGGGAGAAGTATTCATGAAGAACCTGGGAATAAATGTAAACAGATATTAAAAAAACAAAATTTCCTTTGAAAGTACCTTTGGATTTGGGTGTTGAGCATGAATAACCAGCCATCTCTTCAACCGGTGTGCTTTAGAGAAATTCAGGCCGCCAACACATTGCCCAAAATTTTCAGAGAATGCGACAAGTTTTTTCTTGCATTATTTTTGAACGTCGTTAGTTAGTTGGTATGTTTGAACGGATGTGAGTTTATTCGCTTGTGTTTGCACAATTATGAGAGTGTTTGTTTGCATTATTGTAATTAACCTAGAGGCACAAACATTCGAACACTTGCTCTCTGTAGCATATTTCGCCCCACTCATCTGGTATTCAAAAAAAGAATGAAAAAAACTTTATAAATTATATATATGTGTATAGCCAGGTTCGTAGAAGCCCTGCTTGACTCACAAGCCGCAACCGGAAGCCAACCCCAACTGCAAGCCCTACACACGCTTCAATACACACACGCGCATATACATGTATGTATGTATATATTATATACCCATCGTCATGGCCCTCATTAAGCGATTTTAATAACTTTTAATGTTTCTCGTGTTAAATATTGTTGGAAAATGCATTAAAAAATTCAATTACAGTCAAAAGACCGGAATGAAATGATATTATGGTATGAAAATAGCGAGGTTAATGATATAAGGATTCACGTTGAAGCAATGCATGACCGTTCGGATGTGTTCATCGTCCCTATATATATGTTTTGATAAGGTCATTGAGCGTATAAATGCGGTTCATTATGAAAGTGGACCTTTGAGATTTTAAGTACCTTTTTCCATAATCGTTTGACAGCACAATCCCCACAAAAAAAAAAAAAAAAAAAAAAAAAAACAAACTCCTGTTACACCCTCAATGACTTAATTGTTTTTAAAAGGGGGTTTTTAATTATGTTCGGTGCACTTGAGGTCACAAAAACAAACGGTTTTCAAGCAGCAAGCACGCTCGCAAGAGATTTTTAATTCAAGAACGACCTTACAAAACAAACCGAAAAAAAATGCAAGTTAATAAGATTGGGAAAGAAGAAGCATCTGAATCTTTGAGAATTTCCATTAGGACACTAAACCGCGTTTGTATATTATTTGGGTTTGTTCAATATGTTTGGTGCTCCGAAGTCTTGGAAGATACAACTTCATTAAAGCCTTTTAATTTACTTTAACAATAAGATCCGTTTCTTGAGACTGAACGTTGAGTGAGCACGATCTTTTACGCACTTACGCCATACACATTGCGTAGAAGATTTCATTTTTATACGGATTTGCGGATGTAACAGCTAGAACTAAACTCCGGAAAAAAATGGATGTCGTCTTCCTTAAGCAGAGCCAAAACATGTGCCCACAACCAATGGTTTATCGCTTCATGTGTAGGGAAAGGCGTAAAAGCTTCTTTCAAAAATTAATTAGCCAGGATGAATCAGTGGCCCACTGCCACGGCCACAAACATTTTTTTTTCATCTTCCGCACGGAAGGGCAAAACATAGTGGGACAATATTGTCGGAGGGCTGGATATTAGGACTTCGAACCCTGGGATCCCGAACATTTTTTTGTCCCGCGGGATTTTTGGCATCAGCGTTTACAGTAGAAGTTTTTTAATTTCTGTTTCATTTCTTACGCAACTGGAGCGAGCCCATTAAAAATTTTACAAACCACAGAACTAAACAAGCCCCAAAACCAATGGGCTAACGTTTGTGAGTTTCTGCTGTATTTTGCTTTTTCGATCATCTTTTCTGGATGGATTGTCGTTTTCCGTGTGAGTTTAAAGAAAAGCTGTTATACATTCAGGGTGTCCAGACAACTTTATGCAAAATTTTAATATGCGATACCACATGTGGAGGGCTATGTTTTTTGTTCTTGCACTACTGGCCGAAAAGCGTTTTTTACAACTTCTATTTTGAAACATTTTATAAGTATGAAAAACTCCGGGATCCCTGGATTTATGAAAAAAATTTTCCGAAGACTCGGTATCGCAAAAACCGTCCTGGATTTCAAGTCCTGCTGGGAATACTAAAATGGGGCTTGACCGACTGTTAGCAAAGTCTATTTTATTAGAAGAGAGGTAAATTTCTCTCATTGCTCTGCTTTAAGGACATTGCGGTTAATATGGCCACTAGGCGATTCGGATTTGCTGTGTCGGCTGTCTTTCTCTTTGGTTTTTCTATGACCCCCACACATTCTGTATATACGTCTGCAGTCAGCTTAATTCTGACAGGCATTGAGCTACTAAATATTCGGGGATATGGAGAAATGGATTGTTTTGCTCTTTAGCTGATGGTTTCAGTTGGAAATACAAAATTCAGATGGCATTAATTTTCAAATTCGATAGGTTTCGAAAGTAGTTTTAAAAAGAAGGCTTTGAAAAAGTGTCTTCAAGACCAAAAGTTTGTAAAAAAAAAATCGCTCAAGACTCACAGCTCAGAATGATTTAACATGTAATTCTTTGTCTTATAAACGGAATTCGATATCTTCAATGAGTAAAAATAAAAATTGTTATTCGTTATAACCAATTGCTTGACTGACTAAGGCTTCAAAAGAAAAAGTCCTAATATTTTATTTTAAAATTCATGGAAGCTGGTTCATTTCTATACAACAAAGGAGATAAGCTCCTTGTGGAACATCTACAGGGTTACGTTAGGCGGAAGGGTCTTTTTTAAGATCAAATACACAGCAAAAGGAAAACATTTATGGAAGAAAAAATAGTGAGGAAGTATTCATCTTCAATGAACAACTGCATTGTAGAAAGTAGTAGAAAATACTTAGTATAAATACTCAAACGAATTTGTTGAAATAGTAGGATTTTAATTTAACAGGAATTTATATATTTTTAAATGTCCTTTGAGATCAAAATCTCATTTTCCTGAAATACAGAGCACTGATTGCGAAGAAATACATTTTTTGCCTTTTGAATATTCGCAAACTTCACGAAACGAGCTATTCACTAAAAATAAATTACTGCTCTTGGTAAAGCATAAGTTTTCTAAGAATGCATCGAAGCTAAAATATGAGCTGCTTCAATAAATTTGCCAGTGGAATGGACAGATAAAAGTATGTTTGTGCACACACACACGTAGGTATGTGATTTCAGATCGTGAATGATATGTGAATTCCAAAGGCCAAAAAAGTCTTGAATCCGCTTTCATGTCTCCTTCGTGCTCTTGCTGCTTCTTGTGAACATAAAATAATTTTCAAAGCCATCATCAACAGCTTAATTTGAGAAGTTTTGTGGTATTGTGGCTGAATAAGGTTTGGGTGTTGCTCCAGAGGCAGCTACATCTATGGCTCACGCGGTAGCTTTTATTTCTTTCAGCTCCATTTTCGTAATGAGTCAAACATCAAATGCGTAAGAGCATCTGCAATGTTTTACTGCATTAGAAATTTTGTTCTATGGCCTCATTTCCATTTTTTCTTCTTTATATGATACTTTCCCGTTTTAATATCCTTTCAATTACGAGCAAAAACGTCTGAAAGGCGCTTCAAGCATCTTACATACATATACGTACATAAGACCGCTTTAAAGCAATTCGGGAACCTTTGTTTGCCTTTATTTGAATTCGTAAGTAAAACTTATTTTAAGTACTCGAAAGAAAATTTTAACTTAAAGAAATCCAACAGAAATCCTTTATTATTCGAGCAAATCATAAGAACAAGCCTTTGGCCTGATATTCATATAAAATTTTTAGAAAAAAATTTTAAATTATCCTAAGCGTAAGTCTTAAATTCTGTACAACACCTTTGAATATTGAAACACGTAAGGATGTTATAGTCAGACGAGCCTGACAATAAAAGACCCGCCACAGACACACCTAAATATTTAAATACATAATTTTAAAATCACGCCCAAAAACAGGACTATTAAGAAAGAATATTCTAATGACTCTTAAGGTCATAAGTGGCCCATATACCGATTTTTTTTCAACTTCTTTATGAAAACCGCCCCTTTGCCACGCCCACTTTTACACAATTTCTTTGTTCTAATCGTAGGCTAGCGTAGCGTATATGTACGCTTAAATTCTTTGGGATTTTTGTGACAGACATAAGCACTGGAGGTACCCTAAAAATGGTCCCAACGGGATACATTCCACCAAATTTCGTATACAGACAGGCGGAAAGACGCACGGACATGTCTAAATCGATTCTCCTGGTGACTCTGATCATTTCTATATATATTTTGGTCTATCTCGACTGGTTCTGGGTGTTACACACAACCACACAAACGCAATATACCCTCGACACAGAGTGTGTGGGGTATAAAAAGCCAGTGATAGGTGCTAAGAAGTTTCCATCTTTATTCTTATTTTTGAATAATTCATGGAAGCATTCTATCAACCTAGCAAACATTTTCGGAGTTCTCCTACATACGTATATGTGAGTCTGAAATAAGTCTGAAAAATAAGAAACGAAAAAACTAGGGATAGTCATGTGGCTAAAAACTAGTAACTGGCAGATTCAATACTCGCACATGGAAATAATAATCAAATTAAGATGGTAAAAAAAAGCATACGCGCAAAATACAAAATACACTCGGCTCTCTTTTTAAACAGTCTTTTTTTACACGATTTTGAAATACCGCGGTTTACCAAAAAGAAAAAGCAAAAAGACAAAAAATTTTTTACACGAAATTTTTGTTTTAGCATGAATCCCTTAACAGAAACTTATCGATATGGCAACTCTACTTCATGGTTTGTTCACATTACGGGGAATGCCCGATTTTTACTATTGCTGGTTTCCTCATCGCGTTGTAAATAGCATTTCGTTATTTACGCTTGCGTTATGTAAGTGATCAGTTCGATCAATAAAGTTATAACAGTTTATATTTAAGTTAATGTTTTGTTTGACTAATTTTATATATTTTTAATAATTTTTTTTTGTAATAAAAATGAATTGTTTTTGGTTTGTTAATATTTATATGGATTTTATTAATACTTTTTTTGCACGATTTTGTGGAAAAATATTTACAGTTTTTTCATCTAACACGATGTTTTACATTTTTTGAAGATATCCCTGAATTTACCATAAGCCACGTATATTTTTTTACACGATTTTTTTTCGATTTTCGAGGAACCAATCCACCGTGTAAAAAGAGAGTCGGGTGTACATACATATTATTTATTTAATAGGTTTATAACTTGGATCAAACAGGTGAAAATCTCGGTAGTAGAAACTGGAGAATATTTGCCAACAACAGAGATATATGAACGAATTTTCAAAGCGAGGCCAAGATTCATCTAGGATCGCCGCGTCATTAATGATGATAAAAATCTGAAGTTTCTGATTTAATCTGTGTGTATTGGTGTAGAGTCGGAAAAGGGGCAGCAAAAGCCCCATGGATCATAATTAGCTCATTTGGAATATGAAATCCAGCTCTCATACATATGTAAGTTCGACCTTAGCAAGAAGTGAAAAAGATTCATTGAATCTCTTAAGTGAAATTATTATGAAAGTTCTTTTTCAAATTCGCACTTATAAAGAACTTCTACAGCTTTCCAAGTGCTTGCTGGGTCACTTGAAATTCCAATAATTATTTTTATGTAGGTTTTTTTGGAAATCTAGCATTGAGGGATAAGCTTGAAGCGTTCCATGAAATCATGAAAGTTTCGTTATATTACATAAATCACTCAGATTAATCTGGTTCTTCTCTTTATGTGACGTTTGTAAATTTTTAATAACATTTAACCGAATTTGAGCTTCTATTTAGGTTCGCAATGCTACGGCAATTGCTTGTAGAGTGTTTTTTGTTTTTATTCCACACAATTACGTTCCATTCAATTGTGGTTATGACAACAACAAGTTGTTACAGCACCGACAATGAATACAATTACTACCAACAAGATTACAGAAACACACTACAACAGTGGAACTGGTCTGAAAAAGAGGGAGAAATAACTTCAGGCGCTTCTGCTGTCAAGATTCATTTACCATGCCTCAGACAATGGCATCGTCGCTAACAGAGCTTCCTCCGTTCCTCGGCTTGGTTGCAGTTGGGCATGATGCCACCTTTGAAACACTTGTCCAATAATTGTATTGGGACTTTGTATTTAAGCCTGCTTTAATGCAGCGTTGTTGTTCTTGTTTTTGTATAGTACGTAGTGCATACATACATATGTGCAGCACTTAGCATGGTGCATGCGTTTATTATTGTTTTTGTTGTTGTCGCCATTTTTGTAGCTAGTCTTAGTGCTTGTTGGAGCTGTGAAGTGTTGTGCTAGCAGCTGCCATAATCATTCCTCACCGTAATGTACCGAATTGTAACAATGTCACACATTGTAACAACAAACAATGCAACAGTGGCAACAACTAAACACTGTAAAATGTATGAGAACCCGAGAATTGTTTCTATGAAAGATTTGCTTTTGAAAATATCGTGATCCCCGTGAGTCCTACCAACAAAATATCTTAATGATATTTAAGAAGAAAAGCCTGCTAACTAACTGAAAAAAAATGATATGTTGAATTGAACATTTCATTGAAACACCCTTAACCTTAGCTAAGTTATTGAAGATAAAGCAAAAGATACGACGTTCACTATGAGAAGGATGTAGGAAGGAAAGTACTAAACATAATGGCACATGCATACGCTCATGAGTTGCCGGAACCACACACCGGAAACCACATCTCAGCGGCTGTGTTCTACCTTCCGCCCCATAGCTTGTAGTGCCTCCTGTCCGTCCCTGTTGCATCCATTTTACCCATATAATCGCTTAAATATCCAGGTGGTACTTTTACATGCAGGTCGAAATAAGCTTCCAAGAATCGTTGGGCCGTTTAGGAAGATGGGGGAGCCAAGAGTTGAAAATGTGGGTTTCTAAAGAAATTTCAAGTTTACTAGCATTAAAAAAAAGAAATCGTCTCATGCAAAATTTAATTTGATAAACAACAAAAACTAAGCACTGCCAGTAATTGACGTGTACATTGGCAGAGGCAAAGGAGGCGAGAGCGCTGAATACGGGGCATTGCGGCTACACTTTAATTCACCAGCAGGCTTTAAGAGAGCGTATGCTCATTTATTTCACACGAAACCTTTGATATGTACATCAATTACGTATTCACTCCCTCTCAACAAAGTTATCAAAAAGTTTCATTCATATGAGACTATGCTTCAATAAAATCTCTCGGCGTCTTTTTAAGATGAAGGCAAAGGCAGCTGAGCTTTCGGATCTTTTGTAAGTGGCATTATGGTATTCAGTATACAAAATAAAATTAATGTGGCTTCCCTACTTTCTGAGTTTTTTTTTTTTTTTTTGTAAAAACTTCAATATTCTCGTATGTTTTGTAGGAAATTTTTTTTTATTAATATCATTAATGTTTTAATGCAGTTCTCCGCTGAAAGCTTCTATACAAATGAATTTGTTTTTTTTTTTTTTTTTGCGGCGAAATTCAGTGCTAACTTAAGTATTAAAGCTTTTGTAGCAAAGAAAACATATGCATTCGGAAGCTATTTCTTAATAAGTTGAAGTTCATATAAAAAACTAATGCTATTCATTGGTTGTGTTGATGGAGTTTTTGGTAAAACAGGATTTATCTAGTCATGATTTTTATTTGAAATAAAAAAGCAGTTGAATACTCCGAATTGAGTTGCTTAAAAAAACTCCTTATCGGGTATGTGATTATTTTCCCTTTCCCGGGGAATTCAATTCCCTAACTGACGTGATTTCCCTTTCTCTAGATTGTGGAAGAGTTTGAATTAACTCATGATCTAACTGGCGATATGCATTCTCTATTAAAGTAATTCAATTTCCCTCTCAATCCAGGAAAAAGGGGAATAAATCACTTCAATTTCGATATTGAATTACTTTTCCCGCGAAAGGGAAACTAATCACATACCCGTATATATTCCAATAATAATTGCAGAGTCTTATTGTTAAATAGTTAAACTAACTTTTTTTGAAATTTATTTATCAAAAAAGGTAAAAACCTGTTGTTACGGCAACGGTAAAGTTGTTCTTTTATTAGATGTGAATGAAGAAGTGATACGAGGCTGTTTAAACAAATATTTGGTTTTTGATTTTTCTTTAATATTCCGTTAAAAAAAAAGTGGTAGTTATTAGAAGTTAATATTTGTACATTCTTAGATCATTTTTATGTGCATTCGGTTTATTGTAACATTTAGTGTATAAGTGGCAGCTTGTTAAAGATTCCTTATTTTTTCACTTAATAAAACTATCTTTACATAAGCTTTTAAAAAAAGTTTTAAGAGGTTTTAAGCTCTAGTTTTGATTAACCTATCCCTTAAAGCATAGTTAATGAGGTACATTACGATTCATAACCGTCGGTAACCGTCGGTAAATTTCACAGCTCAATTACGGTTGCCGCGAAAGGTGGTATTTTTAAGGGGATTCTATGGTTTTAAAGTCGAAAAAATGTATGTTTTCATGATATTTTTGTGGAGACGTGAATAATGTTGGTGTATTTATTTTTTTTACATGTTATAGCTTGACTTCTTAAGTATATTCAAAAAAAGTGAAAGTATTAATAAACAAATAAGTGGCAGCGATTCTCCGGAGGCACCTAGAAAAAAAGTTGTTTTGCGGTGAACATGATTGAAGGCTACCGGATCATGTGAAAAAAAGGAAACATGTTTTAAAAAGGAAATTTCTTTCCCGAGATAACGCCGAAGCATTTTAAAACGATTGGTCAAGTAGATTTTGCATCATCGTGTTCACCGACTTCAAAAAAGTCCATTTGCACAAAATCGATTTAAAGTTTTTTTTTCTCGAACACATGCAAGTGGGCCACTCGCTTTGAAACCCTGCATATTTTTAGTTAGTTAGTTAGTTTTAGTTTTTTTGATTTAGGTGTTATCCAGCGGGCAGGATATTGAAGAAAAAAAGTTCGACAAATACGCTTTAGAAACAGCACAATTATACGTGAAGCTGTACAGTTGGTACAACATGCCTCCTAGCGTTCACAAGATTTTATTACATGGCAGCTTGGCCGTAAAATTTGCCATTGTTCCGATAGGACATCTCTCCGAGGAAGCCCAAGAGTCACGGAATAAAGACTACAGGAAATATCGAGAACACCATACCAGAAAATCGTCTCGACTAAATACTACGACTGATTTAGTTCATATTCTGCTTGTGACCTCTGATCCGGTATGTTTACGATCACTGATGGCTCGACCTACCCCCGTCGATTCCCTTGCGACAAGGATTGTCCATGTGCGACTCTTACCCGTCGATTGCCGCGCGACTAAGCTGCTGCATATGCGACAATCTAAACCCGTCGAAAGCTACGCGCCAACAGCGATCGTAAAGCCTAGCCTTAAAACAATGGAAGCATCGACTGAAAGCCTTCCAGGCTCCCTTCCACGAAGCGCCAACGACCGAGTGCATTGGAGTGCACTCGACACACTCTCGATCACCCGCTAACACAAGTAACTGTTTCCTCGCTCTCCCGCCGCTCTTTACTTCCGATATTAATTAAGAAGCTTTGTAATTTAACTGTGATATATTTATGTGATATACTGTGCAATAAAAAAGTGAATATTTAGTTAAATTCGAAGCTTCTCGCGTTTTTCCTTATTTTGCTCGAAACGGGAAAAATACGGTAGTTTCTCATCATCGACAGCAAGAGAAAATCAACATCAAGGCGCTACATCCAGAAGCGCAAGCGCTTATTAAAAAGGCACTCCAGGACGAAGATTCTGATAAAAAATCAAAAGCTCCAGCATGAGGCAATTACGTTGAAGAGTCTATAAGGATGAATCTGATTCCGACTTTGATTTTATTTAATTGTGGAAAAATAAAATTTGGAAAATATAAAAGTTTTTTAATAATGGTTATTAGTCTATGATTTTTTTCAATTATTTGCTCAATAACTTGAGTACGTTATTCAGAATATTTTTTATATATTTTTACCAATTATTAAGACCAAAAGAAAGCTTTAAAGTCAAAAATATATTTTTGTCGCGCTACAAAAAAAATTTCAGACCACTGTGTAACATGGC
Organism: Chlorops oryzae; assembly: GCA_020466095.1. Lineage (NCBI taxonomy): Eukaryota > Metazoa > Arthropoda > Insecta > Diptera > Chloropidae > Chlorops > Chlorops oryzae. Next base: position 73,368,285 of record CM035807.1, read on the forward strand.
GATAGTCAGATTTGACTTACGTTTATAGAATTGGTTGCCTCTTAAATGTCTTAAATGACTGAAAAATTTCTCAGCAATTTCTGAGCTTTATTCATTTAGAGTCCAAAGAAATTGAAAAGCTTACACCAATTTTTCAATATTTCCACTTTGAACAGCATTTTTTATTGATGGAGAGATGTCTATGTTATTTTTGATGGCATTCTTATCTTAAGCAATGAGGTTTTAACCTTAGAGTCCTAAGGGTCGCTCTTTTAAGTCCTGGTTAATAATAGCCCTTGGTTATTTCCAGTGTTTTTTTAAAATGTGGTTAGGTTAGCAATAGGGTGGTTTGGTTAACTAACCATGGAAATTATAAACCGTATGAATTTTGTCGGTTAAGGTTATTTAACTAGGGGGTTAAGAATATTTTGGCTTTTGTTTCAAAAGGTTTGAAATTTGACGTTCAGTTAGTACATATTATAATTTTTCGCTCGGCTTAGCCAATTGCACATATACCTTTTCATCAAAATATAAAACATGTTAAATCATAACCGCCCACCAGTTGCGAATAGAGGTAATGATGAAATTTCGGGACTGCGAAGTACTCAATTCAAAATAGTAAAAATCTAATATTTGCAAATTTCGCGAATGGTGGTCAGAGTCAAATTTTAACTCCTCTCGTCACCTTGATCAAGAATACATACACATGTCTATATCTATTGCGACTCCCTCCCACCCATTTTATAAAATTTCTGATCAAATGCGATTCGAATTCGATTTCTCGTTTTCTGATCAAATATGACTGTTTTTTCGAGAGAAAGTGGAACCCTAGCTGCGACTCTGTTTTGGGGGTCATATTTGATATCATTTGCGAGATCATATTTGTGATCATTTTCGAGTCTTCTCCCAGTAGAAAAAATATGCATGAATCATGCCCCTTAAGGGTGCTGTGCATGCATTCGAATATGCCTTATAATTTCTTTTGCATACAGGCTTGTCATTAGAATTCATGCATATACAAAAAGTGTTTGAAAAATGTTACATGTTCATGAACGCATGAATCATGCATTCTACTGAGATGCGTGCTTTTTTTACAACTGGGATATGACTCCTTCCGCACTAAAATTTATAAGTTTAAAAAGACTCACAAATTTTGAGTGATATTTATAATCGTATGCTGTAAAAAATTTATTGATAACATAGATGCACACACATTTCTCGATTTTTACGTAATTATTTTTTTTTTACGGGTGTTTTTATTGTATCTTCATATTTGAACTAACAATTCAATAACAATAAAATACCCGACACAGACACACATGTACATTTTTCTTTATGAAAGACGCCCCATTGCTACGCCCACTTTTCCAAATATTTTGAATTCTAATCGGAGGTTTTAATATATGCTAGAATTCTAAATTTCATTGAAATATTTCGAAAAAGTCCGATTTTGGAGCAGTTTTTGAGATTTTTATAACAGACCTTACTGGAGGTCTTGAAAATGGTCCGATCCGGTCCATCATCGAACTTGTTCCTACTCATATCCCCGTGAGCACATATACCAAATTTCGTCAAAATAGCTTAAATCCTTCGATAAGATAACTGTATACAGACAGACAGACAGACAGACAGACAGACAGACAGACAGACGGACATGGCTAAATCTTATCTCCTGGTTACGCTGATCATTTCTATATACTAAACTAAGTATATTTATTTTATGGTTTATCTCGACTGATTCTGGCTATTACACACAAGCACACAAATGCAATATACTCTCGACACAGAGTGTGTCGGGTATAAAAATTGTTTTGCAGACCTGTGTAATTGTTCTCTTGTTCTGAGAACGAGCGTAGTATGCTTAATGTTTTTGCAGTTCCTTGAAAATACGTCACTCATACTACGTGCCAAAAGGCATTGTGTTGCAAGTTGCAACACTTTAATGCCATCATCGACTTTAATTGGTTGCTATGGGATATTATCAGTCTTCAAAGAAAATGTAAGGATATTTGTTTTTATTGAAATCATCAGACGGACTAGCGAGTTGTTTCCATCAGGCAGAGAAATTCTCAATTAAAATTTTGTTTTGTCCTTAGCTTCAGGAATAGTCACTGCCTTTTAGTCAGATTGACGGGTTTCAATTTATTTTAGAGGGTAACGACTATTTGTACTTGTGTTTGTATTTGAGTACGTGCCTTTGTACAAAAAGAGGAAAACTCCAAAGCAATAATTAATTTTTCAGTTTTCTATGTATGAAAATTTTACTGCACGAATTTCTATCATTTAATCCTTTTCTTAGCAAACGAGGTGTGAGGGCAACAACACACTAAACTATGATAAAAAATAACCCTTGGTTCTTGAGAGCAGCTAAATAAGTTTTCCTTCTGAAGCTGTCTAATGAGGCTTTAGTAGCACAACTTGAATCATCAAGAATTTCCTGTACTCTTCCACTTGGTTAACATTGAAGAGGGAGGATACGAGCTTCCCAAAACGGAAGAATAACATACTTAACCGAATTGACTTGGAAAAATACTCGAGTGTCTATAAAGTAGCTAATGTACTGACCATTTGAAGTGGGGAGCTCGACCCGACAGTGAGTCGCTGCTGTTGTTGTTGCTACCATTTCTGCTTGTTTTTTCTTTCTTTTCTTTTGTTGGTGTTTTTTTTTTTTTTTTTTTGTATTTTTGTTATTGTAGTTGGTTCTTCTGTTGCATTTGCTGAAATATATGAGCCCTTGAAGATACAGTACACAAAAGTGAAATAGTTGAATTACTGACCAGCAAGCGCACTAGCGTAAGTTGATGATTGCTGAAAACGTCAGAAAATATGGGCGATTCTGTAACTAAACTGTACTGTACATACATAGTTACTATACCGCGTTCCATTACGCTATGTTATGTTATTAAAGCGGAGTGTTTTTGGCTTCTTCTGTATACTTGGATGTACCCTTAACGGTCACTCTATATCGTGAAAGACAAAACCCGGATCTTTGTACATCGAACTACACAAAGATGGGAGACTATAGACTTTTGTATTTACAAATTTTGTTTGTTTTTTTGTTTTGCTTTTTTTCTTTTAGTTGTAGATTTTGTAGTTGTCTGCATTTTACTACCATCCAGCCGGAGAGCGCACAGCGAAAATTCATAGGATACGACTTGATGCTGACTATGATACTGGATGCTACTCATTGTTGTATCAAGATTCGGGTAAATAACCAGCAGCAATGGCAGCAGACAACTTGTAGCAGCTGGTCAACAACAATTGCGTCTTGCAATTTAAGTGGTGCAGAAAAAATTTACCTTTTTTTTTGCTGCTTTCTTCCTTCCATTTAGTTTATTCGATGCACATTCGGATCATTACGGGGATGCTGCGAACGAAGATTTAGTAGTTAAGGAGATGAGTTCTAAAAAAGAATATTAGATGTTTTTCTTAAATGACGCTAAAATTGCATTAATTAGTGCTTTTTATATTTTCTCAATTTTAATTGAATCTATATGTACTAGGGACTCGGATTATGCCAGTTCTTCTGTCCGTTTGTTATTATTGAAACCGAATCCCATCGACGAAGTCGAAGCATCTTGATGAACTTTGGTATGAAAATTCATTGGGGTATGTGAGAGAGCAGGTTTGATTGTTTGATAACCAAATGAAATTTAAAAATTTCAAAAACTACCCTGAGAGGCCAATTTTTTTTATAAAGAATATCATGAACGAAATCTGAAATCACTCTTAATTTAAAGGCCTTAAATGTTATTAAAAATGTCATTTTCAATAATAATTCACAATTCATAAGAATCTCTCATGACCAAAAGTTTTCTATGAAATGTCGTCTAAGTTTACATCAAATTAATCGTCACATAGAAATGGAATTTGTCTTACAGGTGTGATTTCCGTGCTCCTATCTGCAGGCAAACTCAAATGTAGAAAAAAAAATCTATCAAGTATCTTATTGGTAAGATCAAACCAAACCATTCGTTCCATTGAAAGTTATAAATCTGGAGCCTGAAGAACTTATTTTGTAAAGTCAATTGGCGTTTTTTTTTTAGATTTTTGGATTCATTGAACTTTTGCAGATTCTGATTTCGATATTTGACACTATCTTCTATGGTGTCCGGCACAACCCTATTTTTCCATATCCGCTGCTTTAGCTGCTTAACCGAAAATAAACAGCAGAAGCAAAACTTGAAGTTTTGAAGACTTCGACAAATATCCGATAGTGTATGTGAAGGCGGCGACGGGGGCGGGTTCGGAGCGGGGGCGTATCGGTGCGCAGAAGCATACACTCAACTATCTCGAATGCATTTCCTGTCGAATGTTGCAATTTATAGCAGTTTTTTTGCAATTTTTATGACCATTAAACGCTAGCAGCATGAAAGTTTGTTTGCTTTAATATTGAAGCTAATATTCTCTCACGATAAATATCCAAATAAATTCGTTTGCATTTCCAATTGCTTTAGAAAGTACTTTTGCTTTTCGAATTCTTTTTTGTTTTTGCTTTTGTCTCTTTTTGCTCCTCTCTTCTTCCTTCTTAGAACAATCTATTCATTTAGTTTCTGTTATTACACGATTTCCTTTTATACAACGACAATCGTATATCCTTTCATAGCCACTTGTGCGCATTTTGTTTATATTCGCGTAATTTCGTTTTGCCCAAACTGTTTGCACCTGGCGCGCCGATTCGTGCTTTTTCTACTCATTTTCCTTGATTTTCCTCAAAAAAAAAAAAAAAAAAAAAAAGAATGCTCCTTCTGTTTTAAAGCAAAAACCTTCTGTTTGGAGAGACAATTACGCCAACATAAAATCGTAATGGCATTTTGATAGTCCATTTCTTTGGTCCTGAATTACTAGTTAGCTGTCCCTGATGCCTTCAATGTTGCTCGGAAATTTACTGCGTGCAATAAACTGCAGCAACTTAAGGATATGCAGTCTTAATGTCTCGCTGATTGGTTTTTAAGTCTACTTAAACTTCTCATCGCTTGCTTAATCGACAATTTTATAGATATCAGAGCGACTTTTAGCGCTTTGCCGCATTGTGCGATCGAAACTCTGCAGTGCAGTGCAGATACGAACCATTAAAGATATAGTTAGAAGATGCTCATTAATGGGGGTCTTCTCTGCATGGTTTTTCGAAACTCAATTTTATATTCACTGTTAAGTGCTCAAACTTAAGAATTCTATATATACCAACGTAGGTACCTTTTAAAATTTATATGAAAATGGCGATTTCAAAAGTTTATTCAAGGTAGTAAAAAAACACCTCTGATGGTTACTTTTGAGCAAGAAATTTGTAACGGGAAACATAAATGGATGCGAGTAATGGAATAGCTTTTTCCTCCGAAACTGTATTTGCAGAATTTTGAGTAAAAATGTTTATTTACATTAACAGCTCCAAGCAGTGATTGCTAATCTATATTTTATTGCAACAAAGAGACGTTCCGTTGGGATATACATTCCTTAATAAGGGTGGTAGGGGGTCCAAGATGAACAAAAAATCGTTTGTGAGGGATTTGGGACCCCCTCTGGAGGAGTTATGGGGCCTTAAAGCATTTTGGTACTAAGTCCAGGAAAAAAATTCTCGCACGCCAATGGTTAATTGTGGAAAAAATGTAGTTTGAAAGCCAATTGAGCAGGCTTTTAGGCAAACCTAAATTGATGGTTAAAATTTCAGCCATTGAGTGAAAAGGAAACGGTCAAACTCAAAAATTCTCAAAAAAATTTCAATTTTTTTTACTTTGGAAGCCTTTTTGGAATGAAAAGTGTCTAATTAACACCCACATTTTTTATTTTAATCAAAATGCTGCATCGATTTCGTTTATTTTGGTACCCCATATGTGTAATAAATTTTTTGAAAACAAAATGAGAAAATTAAATATCTATGTACAGTCAAGTTGAGCCTTAAAAGTCTTTGATGTTCTTATACATATATGTTTGGCACCAAATAAAGACTGTCCCAGAAATAACTGTCCTTTAGTTTTTTTTTATTGCAAAAAAACCAATGATGTTTTTTTAAAAATTCTTTCAGTTTATTATTAAATGAACATTACAAAATAAATAAAAATTTTAATTACACTGAAAAAAATACACTTAAAAAAAATATACACTTTTTGATTAAGGTCCTCCATTAGGTTTTTTACCGACCTTTCGTTCCCCTAGTGGCACCGGTTGTTACATAAGGCATTATGCAATGCTTATGAAACAAATGCATAGTTTCAAAGTGATCACTGAGATGTTACTGTAACGCTTATGGAATCAAAAAAGCCCAAGAGGCGGAGCCTGTTGCAACTAAATTTATAGTTGCATAAGGAAGTTACATAAACTTAGTTGTAACAAACTGAAAATATAATTCTGGCTTTAAAAATATAATTCTGGGTTTTGGTTATAAAAACTTTCGTTATGAAACTAAAAAGGAGTATTTTAATAAGGAAGTGGTTGCAAAAGTGTTTCAAAATTTTTCTAATTTATTTTGCTTTTATGAATGACAGAAACCAAATACATAGTGTGAATGCTTTCATGTTATGAAAATGTATAATTGAAATTTCGACTTTCCTGAAACCAAAACTAAGGTGCCCTTAAAGATATATGGTGAAATCTAACATTCTACCCCTTATATTTTTCACGCGCCCTCGATCAAATAAAAATTATGATGTTTTATTCATAACTTAATACCTATACGCATAAATTTTTCTTGTTTAGAAAAAGTGTGGTTATGGAATGTCATTAGCAGAACACCTAAAAGTATGCAAAGTTAAAACCTTAGAGAACTCTCTGATGCACGAATAACGTGACCAGGCTCGAAAAATAACTTTCATGAGACTAAGTCCGGAATTTAGTTTTAGAAAATCATAGTCTGATGCATGCAATTCAGGTTTGCAACGAAATTATTTATTCATACGACGAAACATATGATGACATATTTTTCAAAACGAATTCGAAGACAATCATTGTCGAATTCAAAATCATAATAAAGTTCTCAATTGGGGGACTGCAACGAATGGTCACTCTTTGCATATATTAAGAAATTTATCGCAGAACGCAGATGGACCAACATGTAGGCAAGCTTGAGACAGGAGAATCGTGACATAGTGGGCCTGGGAATTTTATCTTAAAAGAGAAATATTGATAAATTCTCAAATTTTCTATTTTCAAATTACAACAAAAACAAAAACGATAGGAATTTTTCTCTTATATTTTATGGGGAGTTATTAATGAAGATAAACTTTGGATATAAGGTCCAAAGATTAAAATCATAGACCCACTATAACACGTTTCTCCTGGCCTGAACCATAAATGAGTTGTTGCGCGACAACGCATTAAGTCTACAGTACTTTTCTTCCAATTCTCAGACAAATGTAGTTTTATTTTTCAAGGATTTCAGACATTTATGTCTCGCCAAATTTCAAGTTTATGGCCAGGTACTATTTTCATTAAGCCACACATGCTTGCATATATGAGCGTTCGTCTCTGTCGTATCTAGGACAGCTGATATTTGCACTGCGTTGCATAAATCAGCTTTAGTTTTTCTAAGATTTGTTATCATGCTCCTTTTTTTCGCCTTGAAATGTCCATTGGTTCTTATTTTTCTCCAAATAACCTTGTCGTTTTCATTAAACTCCATCAGCCCTATTATGATTGTCGACTACTGATAGAGAATCGAAAAAGTTCTATCTTTGACAAAAATTTTTAATTTTCCACATACTAGAAAATGAAAAATTTTAGTCGAGGATAGAACTTTTTCGATTTTCTATCAGTAGTCGACAATCATAATAGGGGTGCATATTTAATACCAAACTTCTGTTCAATTTTCACTAGACATAACCATAAACAGCTGTGTTTATAAAAATTGACTTATTTCTTGACCCTTATAATATGCTTTTGGAATATTTTAAGAGTCAAAAAAGCATTTTTTCGGAAGCATACTTATTACTTCAATAATTGTTACATAAACGGCTTTGCAACCTATTTGCAACTTACAAAGTGGAAGTTCCGAAGAGAAGTTACTGCAACTATTTTAAAACATCATAGCTCCACCCATTTTGACACAAAAAGTTCATGCAATTAAATTTAGTTTTTCAAACCGCTTGTGTAACTTAAGTAGTTGTTCATAACAACTTTGCATCATCTATGCAACTGAGCATGTTTTTTGAAACGTCTATGCACCCCTTATGCAACAAGAATAATTTTTTTTCCTTTAAAAGATGTTACAATGTGCCACTAGGGTCACCTTAGTGTATGCCCGACGCCATTTATGTCGAAATATTTCGATGTTATTCACAGTTTGTTTGGTCTTCTTAAGGTTCCTTTTCATTAAAGCCCAATATTTTTCGATTGGACGAAGTTCGGGGCAATTCGGAGGATTTGCTTCTCTTGGTACCACAGTGAAATTATTGGCTTGGTACCAATCCATCGTTCTCCGGGCGTAGTGAGATGTTGCTAGGTCAGGCCAAAATAACATAGTACTGAACCTTGGTGTTGACGTATAAAAGGCAGCAAACGCCGGTCCAGACACTCTCTGATGTAAATTTCGGTGTTGATTGTGCGATCCGTCACAAATTCCTTACTTCCAAGGCCACATTTGCAAATGGCCTGCCACACCATGTATTTCTTTGGAAATTTGGTATGTTTTTCGGTGGTAAATTTAGAGGATGCTCCACCCCTTCTAAACGCAGTATAATATCCGTGTCCAGGTAACTGCTTGAAATCCGCTTTGCAATACGTTTCATCGTCCATGATCACGCAATCAAATTTGGGCAGGTAATCGCGATACAGTTTTCGAGCCCTCCTCTTGGCTTCGGCGTCCTTTTCCTCTGACCTATTAGGTACTTTTTGTACTTTATAGCTCCTTAGGTTGTAAAATTTTTTAATCCGTTGAACACTTGACTTCGATGTTCCCGCTTTTGCTGCCATATCACGAACCGATGTACCTGGGTTCTGAGTAAACAGCCGCTTAACGTTCTGGGCCACCGCTTGGTTCGCTGGACCACTTTTTCTCCCTGATCCTGGTGTTTTTGATAAAGGGGTAAGCTGTCTGTATCGTTTTATGGTCCTACCGACAGTTTTTTCTCACACGCCAACTTCCTTAGCGATCTTTTTGTACGTGGTGTTTGGATTTTCCAGGTGTTTGTAAATAATTGCTTTCCGCTTTTCTTCTTGTTGAGACGACATCTTTTCAGTAGCTCTTTTATTTTACGAATGAGTATTTTTTTTTAAATCTGCAATATTTATACTTTATTTAGGTATCAAATATGTTGCTATAGATGTAACACTTTTTTATAAATAGCCTAAAAACAAAAGGACAGTTATTTCTGGGACAGTCCTTATGTGCTTTCCACGTGCCGGCTGTACAAAAAATGGCCTCAAGAATACCTCAATGCGGTTCTCATTTTTTTCGTGGACGATCAAGAAAAAAATTATTCTAAGTATAAAGTTGTTTTCTTCTTCACCTCGAAATTCGACACAGACCCTTAGGACACCTATAAAACTTTGATATTAAAATCGTTATGCTCTAAAAATGAGTTTTGTTTTTAGTTTTTTAGTTGTTCCTTCTCGAAATACCATTCCATTGTATCCTAAATTAGTGTCACTAAAACAGCAACGTTCCCCTAAAATGACGGCTAATTCCCTAAATTCTGTCAAAATTTTAAAAGTTTTCCTTTTGTCTTCTTTCTGGTTTTTTTTTTATTATTTTTATTTTTTTTTTTTTTAAGTATTTATCCTTTTTCGCATTTTGTTTGCTCCTCCTTGCTTTGAAATTACGGCGCAGCTGTTTTTCATTGCCGTTGGTGACAATAAAATTTTATATTCCTTAACTCAGCATTAGTTGTTTCGGACTCCGCTGTGCGCTTGTATGAACGTTGGGTCGTTATGGTTTTTTGGTGTCTTTAGTTTGGATTTAAGTACCAAAAGTTCAGAAAAAAAAAAAAACAAAAAGCTGCGCGAAAATCTCTTGAAAAAATGCAATATTTTTGTTGTCAAAGGCGCTCAATTCGCGTGCTTTGCCACAATCATACGAAAATCTTCAATTTCACTGGATAAAACTCCTTCAATGGGCATTATTTGCCGAATGATAACAGCAAATGCCAAGAGTAATCTAAGAAAAAAGAAAAAACAAATCCAATGAAAGAAAAAATAGCTCTGAAGAAAAATTCAGAACGTCAAGTCCAGTCTCGAAAGCCCGCCTATTTATAAATTTGTAGAATAATTCTACTTTCTTCTTCTTTGCACTTTCACTTCAAGTTTCCTTAAACAATGGCTCCTCTTTGCTAATATCACGCCAAAGTGCCTGGGTGTAGAGGAGTAAGTTTTGCGAAAAACTGCTGGTTTTTCTTTGCCGCTTGCCGGACTTTCAAAAAACGTGACGGGAAGTAAAAACTTTAAAAAGGCCATTCAACAGTTTTATGGCACAAAAACTTTTGACTTCGGTATCTAGTCAGGCGCAGTTTTTGGCATTTCTGTTAAGGTAATTTCGCAATGAATCAATAAAGTTTCCAATTCGCAATATGTTTACAAATATCGAAAACTGCAAAAACTATTAAAACTTTTTCCTTAAAAAAAAAAAAGAAACTTTTAAGGGACGCAAATAATCCAAATGTGCTGAGTAAAGTATCTCAGCTTTAAGCTCTCAACTTTATCTTCGTGAAGAAATAAAGTACATAAATTCAAATTAGTGATGTGAATGTGATGACGTGAGCGATTCTTAATTTTTCCCTTCAAGTTTGAACACGAACCTCGTTTCCGCATACGATTTAAGCGATGTGTGATGTGTGAGGTTTACTGAATCAATACTGCAAAGATTTAACAGACTTTCTCAATTCGTAAGTTCATATTTGGAGCGGTCTCACAATATCTAACGGTATCTTACGGAAACGTGCACATCACTAGTTTGAAGAAATCGTTCTTGAACTCATATTCCAAGAATTCCAATACTTTTTCTTTCATTTCGAATGAAAATTCAGTTCGCTAGTTCCATTCAATTTTGGATAAGACCATCTAAATTGTCGCCATTTCAAATTTGCTAAGCTTTTTGATGACAAAGCAGTGAGACTGCCATGTCGTCATACACCTACTTAAGCATCTCGAAATGTACTTATGTATGTATGCCTGTGTGTGCTTTAAGAAAATCCCCTTTATTGCTGCAGTGGAAACTTTGGGTTTTCGTTACTGTTCTGAGACCATAAAATAGGATTTGCCGTCGTGGCCTATGTGAAAAGTTTCCATGCAAAATGAATCGAACAAGCGAACAGCATAAAGCCGACAAGTGTGAATGAACAGCATGCAGTGCATCCGGTTCGGCAATGCAGTTTAACGCTTACACTAAGTAAGCTCGGCAGTCGTATTGTAAAGGCTTAACTCTCAGCAGCTTTGGGTAGTGCTTACGGCGACCATTACAGACAGGCAGGTATTACTCATATGAAAAAAAGACATAAATACTATTATGTATAAGAAAAGGTAAAAAAAAAATTGTGCAAATGATAGAAATTCAGGCATTTTCGGCGGCGATTCCGATTATTGCTTTCAATAAATATAATCAATTTGATAATAAACAACGAAGACGAAAAAGGTGAATTGGAAGTTAAAGTTTTTTTTGCCAAAATATTATTGCTCGAATTTTGAAGATAGGAAAGTTGATCCGACACCCGATCTTAGATTTTAGGAAAAACGGCTTCCAATCATTTGAAGGAATTCTTTGGTAAACTGCGGCGTACGGATGTAGACAAATTTTTGACTGCAATTCCTGAAAATACTTGGTAGGAAGCTGTAGCAATTCCCTGTTTATGAATTTACCAAATTAGCTTCAGGTAAATTTTAAATGAATCTCAAAAAGTGTGGCCGAGGAATAGGTTGCGCTGGTTTTATGTTTTACTGATTACTATAGGTAAATATCTCCTGAGCTGTTGAATATTTTATTTTCCTGTCTAGAACAAAGTCTTTGTCTTATATGCTTTCCAGACGTACAACGAAATCTCGGGATTTCAGAACAAAATTGAAATCGCCTGGATTTCAAATGTCAAATTTGTTCGAAAATTTTCTGAAATCTCCAGATTTCGTTGTACGTCTGGAAAGCATGTTAGATTGGGAAATTATATCTAGTCCGAACAAAGTCCATCGGATCGACACAAACAGCAAAGATCTCAAAAGTTTAAAAATTTCTGGCCAAACCGATATGAACACCAAAATAGAAAATACAAACATACCTTATTGGAAAATTTCTTGCAGTTCGCTTACTCCATCCGGGAGCTCCTTGATACCAGTTGGCCATTGAAAGGCTGAAAAAGTAAACACAAAATCAGAATAAATAAATATTCAAATCACCCTCCATTATTGCTATTATTACCATAAATTAAAAATTTTTATTCAACGCTGAAGCATCATATTTAGGAAATTGTTATCGGTGCTGCACTGTTTTTTTGGAAGGACCGACCACATATTGTAATGAATATATGTATATGTACAACTAAAAGCTTATGGTCGCAGTATTTGCAGCAGATAATTTCATTGTAACTTTATTCAAATATTGATAGTCTCTCCTTCAACTCAGGACTGAAATCATAAGTCTCAAGGAAAACTCATCAAAGACAGACGGGGAGAGAGAGAGAGAGAGAGGGAGAGAGAGAGTGAGAGAGAGAGAGAGAGATATAGAGAGAGATATAGAGAGAGATATAGAGAGAGATATAGAGAGAGATATAGAGAGAGATATAGAGAGAGATATAGAGAGAGATATAGAGAGAGATATAGGGAGAGAGAGAGAAAGAGAGATAGAGAGAAAGAGCGATAGAGAGAAAGTGAGAGAGAGAGAGAGAGAGAGAGAGAGAGAACAGAAAGAACAACTTCAGCATTTAGAGATCCAGATGTTTTTGCAACACATCTATCGAACTCTTTTAAGGAGTTTGATCAGCCTCAAACGTAACAGGTTGGTTGATAAGTCCCCGGTCTAACAAAGAAAAACACATATTTTTGTCAAAATTCGTTTTTATTATTCAACATAGTTCCCTTCAAGAGCGATACAACGATTATAACGACCTTCCAATTTTTTGATACCATTTTGGTAGTACTCCTTCGGTTTTGCCTCAAAATAGGCCTCAGTTTCGGCGATCACCTCTTCATTCCAGCCAAATTTTTTCCCTGCGAGCATTCTTTTGAGGTCTGAGAACAAGAAAAAGTCTCTGGGGGCCAGATCTGGAGAATACGGTGGGTGGGGAAGCAATTCGAAGCCTAATTCATGAATTTTTGCCATCGTTCTCAATGACTTGTGGCACGGTGCGTTGTCTTGGTGGAACAACACTTTTTTCTTCTTCATATGGGGCCGTTTTGCCGCGATTTCGACCTTCAAACGCTCCAACAACGACATATAATAGTCACTGTTGATGGTTTTTCCCTTCTCAAGATAATCGATAAAAATTATTCCATGCCCATCCCAATAAACAGAGGCCATTACTTTGCCAGCGGACTTTTGAGTCTTTCCACGCTTCGGAGACGGTTCACCGATCGCTGTCCACTCAGCCGACTGTCGATTGGACTCAGGAGTGTAGTGATAGAGCCATGTTTCATCCATTGTCACATATCGACGCAAAAACTCGGATGTATTTCGAGTTAACAGCTGCAAACACCGCTCAGAATCATCAACACGTTGTTGTTTTTGGTCAAATGTGAGCTCGCGCGGCACCCATTTTGCACAGAGCTTTTTCATATCCAAATATTGATGAATGATATGACCAACACGTTCCTTTGATATCTTTAAGGCCTCTGCTATCTCGATCAACTTCATTTTACGGTCATTCAAAATCATTTTGTGAATTTTTTTGATGTTTTCGTCGGTAACCACCTCTTTCGGGCGTCCACTGCGTTCACCGTCCTCCGTGCTCATTTTGCATACCAATCAATTATTGTTGATTTTCCTGGGGCAGAGTCCGGAAACTCATTATCAAGCCAAGTTTTTGCTTCCACTGTATTTTTTCCCTTCAGAAAACAGTATTTTATCAAAACACGAAATTCCTTTTTTTCCATTTTTTTCACAATAACAAAAGTTGCTTCACAAAAGACGCTCTATCTCACAAACTAATTGACTTACAGACGTCAAATTTTGACACGAATCATTTGAAGGTTGCCACTATATAAAAATAATATGCATTTAATACTAGCGACGCCATCTATGTGTCAGACCGGGGATTTATCAGCCAACCTGTTAATTTTAAATATTTGGTAGAAAATTGAATGCACCCATGAATCTCCTATAACTTTTTTCGCAGGGAATAAATCTAAAAACTATATTGTAATATTGTATGAGCCCTATTTAGGATATTTAAGAAATTGCGATAAAGTGAAAATGCTTTTGCAGCTTAAATTTTGTCCAAAGTTTCTGACAGTTTGAGCTATAACGAGAGCTGTACATATGACTCAAAACGTGTTACAATGTGCTGAACCATGTTGACCACAAACGACTGCAGGTGACTTCCTAAAAAAAGGAAAAAAACAAGGATATAAGTAAGTGTGCCACTCGAAAAAAGTACCCGATTGTGACTCCAAAAAAAAAAAAAAAACATATCCGCTGTAATTGGTTGAACAAAGTTTTAAAAACTTTTTATGGCACACACATAATCCGAAAAATCACTTTAACACTTTTTTCTCCGACACAATGCATTGCATTGTCGTGGTCGCATGAAATATGTATGCACGCTCGCCAGCTCGAAAAGGACTCCGCCACCATATGCAATTATTTTTTTTTTTACTGCAAGACCATTAGTAGCGCTAATTATTTTATTTTTAACACAAATTTATATCCTTAATCCGAAATTCTGAGCACTTCGCGATGGTGTAGGTTTGTGAATCCGTACGCTTCAAGCAAGGCTATGATGAACGGTATTCGAAGGTCAATCGAATTCAGCTGAGAGGGGGAAAAGTTGCATCTTTGAGATTTGATTTTTACGGATAGGTAATTGCATATTTTTACATTTTATGTAAAATCAAAACATATGAATTTTTTTGAGATTATTGTATAAGATTGAAATGGGAATAAAAAATTGCTTTTAAAAATATTTACCTCGCTTTTGAAATTTCAAATTTTTGCTTGGTTCAAGTAAATTTGGCAAGGGTAGAATCGACAACAGAAATGAAACAAATACACCCCACAGCAGATCATATATTATTTGTTATAGATCCGAGTTCTTCTTCATGCATATTGTTTTTTAAAGTTTTTTTAGAAATCTCCTAATCCAACTTTTATTTAGTCCGAAATTTTTCACTTATGAATTTTATAATTATGTCTCTTTTTGCACTAAAATTCCTTCTGATTTGCTTGAAAACTCATTTCCAGTTTAGTTGAATAAGACCTCAAATTATTTCGTTTGCTTCAAAAACCATTAATCAATATTGCTGCCTTAAATCCTATAATATTCATTTAAAGGCTTAAATACTTTTGAGCTCGATGTGAGTTTACCTCATTTTGAATACATTTCTAGTTCTGGAAAGCGAAGAGTAAAGCCGGTTAGACCGGAAATAACATTTTCCTCATTTCAAAAATTAGCAGCGTTTTTTATGATTTATTTGAAAGTTTTCACCATTTACTTGCGACGGGTCAGGGGGAAGAAAAATCTTTGCATTTGAATATCTCATTGTAGAATTTCATATTCTTTATTTCGCTTTCGAGACTCCTATTGTGCATAGAGCTAATATGTGTGCTCTCTCCACGTTATTTATCATCAAGTATACCTCACTCGTTTTCTGTGTTACCCGTAAAATAATTACGATTTTAACACTTTTTAACGTCAAGTTACGGTCGCCGATTCGGAGCTTTCACTATTTTTGTGCTTGATAAAAGAAGTTTTTGTGCTTTTACGTTTGGATATGCATTTTTTTTTAATTTATTGAAATAACTCATGGAGTAAGACAAAAAACACACTCTACTCAGAGTATGAAGAGCGTTCAGAAGTATAACGCACACTCGCAACTAAAGTGGCACAACTCAAAATTTGCCATTTTTTCAGAAAACGCGAAAAGCAAAAAGCGTCGCTGTGTCAATCAAAGCAGGAAGAAAGGTATTACGGCTTTTTTTCGTCCTTTTATAATAAGAAAAACGGAATGAAATTTTTCCTGCAGGTAAACGGATGACTTGGGAACAAGATTCATAGGATTACTCAAAATTCACAGTTGTGTCACTTTAGCTACCAGGGCGCGATATGTAACTTATTATGTTGTGGACAGGCTTTGGCACTGAGGGTAAACTTACAGAGTTGAAGTCAATTCAACAAAAGTCGTTGTCATCATTGCAATCTTGCTGAAAATGCAAAGGTTGGACAGAATACCCCAGTAAATTCAGCTTGGTGCTGACGATTCGATTTAATCGTGAAGTATGCGAAGCATTCAAAAAACTTGATTTCATTCAAAAGCAGATAAAGTTAAAAGCGACATTATTTTTATATGTATATGTCAAAAAAGATCAAAAAGATCTGTTAATGATCGCAGTGTTAAATATATTTCATATTATTGAAAATTATTCCAGCTTAACCGCATTGCACCTCCCGCCTGTGGGCGGACATGGCCATGTTTCGTCATTTCGCCACTTGTGACTCATCAGCGCCTTTGGGGTGCTAAGGAGTTTCAAATTTCTTGCACCTTATAAGTGAAGAGTTTCAAAATTTTTTTATATTTAGAGAATAACCTTCTGCGGAAAAAATCTTTAAAGTTAATTTACTTTAGTTTTTGTGGCTATTTTTGGAAAACCTGATTTGTAGCATTGAATACCTACAGATTAATTTTAAATCGATATCAAAAAGGTCGAGAAATAATTTTTTTAAATTTTAGTTTCCTGTCTGTAACACAGCTTTAGCATTGGACATGGAAAAAGGAATTGTAAGAATATTTGTCCATGAAAACTCCATCTGGTCGATTCATATAGAAAAAATCGTATAACTTTTAAAATTTTTTAAACCTCTTCCTATCATTTCTGGGCCAAAACTTTCAACCCAGCATGAATTTTATTAGTGGTTTTTATTTAAATTGAAGGGAAAATAAAACAAGACAACACTTTGGAGCATGTGAATTTTCGTTGAGCGCTCCTTCATTCCTTTTTGATACTGTTAAGTTGAAAATTGTTACCCTGCTTGCACGGGATATAAAATGTAAAAACTATTCTATAAATATGCTCGAAATTTTTCATCCAACACAATTGCTTTTACCGATCCAATCGACAAGTTGTAATATTAATTGGATTAAATAAAACATTATTTAATCCGATTTTATTTTATTTTTCGAACTTTTTATCATTTATTTAAATATATATCTTAGTTTGAGCTTGAGGTCATGTTTTCATGATTATTATCTTACCGTTGTGTGAAAAATTATTTTATTTCATTGTATATGGTCACATGCAATCGATAATACTGAATGTGTGTCAAAGTATTATGTAAGCTTAGAGAGCTGGCAAAATGGTTTTAAACATCAACCAAACAAGAAATGGCAACGATAAGCATAACTGTACCGAAGCGAGGAAAAACCTTCAAGTTTAATTTCGAACCTAAAAATCTCTAGCATTTAAGGGGTTTTTTTTTTTTTTTAATTAGAGCTGATAATCACCGATGCCCCGTAAGCGACTTGTTCTGATCTTAAAACTTTAAACGCTTTTTATCGCAATATTATTTCTTAAAACCAGAACTTCAAATTATCAATAATCACCCCTATATATGTATATAATAGAATTTTTTATTGAAAATGGCGAAAAAGTTCACCAGAAATATTATTCATAATAGGAGTGAATATATTCTTTTTTTAAATATTTTTTGACAAAAAAATAGAGTTTTCTGAACTACTTATTTGCCTTCAGGCCGCCATAATTTTTGCTCTAAATAAAAATTATTTATTATAAAATATTTATTATTAATTCTGGTACGGCCAATAACGAAAAACCTATTTCCATATGATAATATCACACATGTATTTTCTTGGGACATAATAGCCATTAATATATTAACTTAAATTCAATTAACTCGCGGAAGAGTTAAGTCTCACAAAAGCCAAAAGTTAATCGAAGTTTTGCTCTCATGGAAAGCCTCAAGGCTTTAATAAGGACAGTAGGGCGTTTCAGACGTGAAAAAAAGTTTTTAATTTCGAAGACGGCGGGGTCGCAAACGAAAGATAATGTAAATCGAAAAATTTGGGCATCATTTAATATTTCTTAAATTGAAGTTTAGAGGTCGCTCAGAGGACTTGAATTTTCGTCAAATAACGCCTTAAAGAGAGCTACAAAATTTTTATTTAGTTTTTGTAAATTTTGAATTTTCAATTTGACAGATTTTCAACTTTTTCTGTATACTTTTAGGGGCAGAAAACACAAAAATTGTTTTCAATTAATGGTTTTTCCAAGAACAGTTCGATGTTTTACCGATCAATTGATTCATAATATGTTTAAGCGATTCGAAAACATTTATTTGCATATAAATTTGTTTATGTAACAGACTTGCATTTAGACTATATACCAAAAATGTTACATTTCAAATTAAACGCATCAGCGCGCTATCTAAACCTCAATAAGAAAAATTTCTAATGATGCCCAAATTTTTCTTTTTGCCTAAACTTTCTTTTTAGACCCCGCCGTCTATTATATTATACATACATATATATATATATATATATATGTTTGAACTTGTAGCAAAATTTTATGTTTTTTTTGGCTTGAAAAATAGCGAATAGTCCATAAAGTAATGCTTTCATATCCATTGAGTAACATGAAAAATTAATTTCTCAGAAAAGTTTAACACCGAGACAAATCGATTCACTTTTCCGGGTGTCGACTGCATTAACTAATTCATCAAAAACTAATAACTAAAAATTTTCTGAAAACCAAGTAAAGCAATATTCAACTTTCTGATAAATAATATTTTCTGATCGCCGGTCTCCCGTTCTCTCCGCCTCTCCTCAAAAATAACACACAGTGCGTCCAGAGATTTAAATAATAAAAAGTTCACGAATCTTTCAAATGGAACGGGCGTATACGTAATGTTACGGCCCAAAATATTTTGTAAAAGCATTACTCATACGCCGGGTAGTAAAACTAAAAATTGCTCGATGGGACGAAATATTCAGGTCAGGGGAGGCAAGATGTGCATCAAGTTAGCTTGCACTTTTTTGAATTTCCCGAAAAAAATTATTGTGCTGTAATGTGCCCAGTTTGTGCTATCATGTGCCGTTTCGAAAAAAAAAATTCCTCAAGGGATGCCATTTTTATGAGGAGGTCCTTTTTTTTGGTGTCAAGTTAGCTTGCACTTTTTCGAATTTCCCCAAAAAAAATATTGTGCTGCAATGTGCCCAGTTTGTGCTATCATGTGCCGTTTCGAAAAAAAAAGTTCCTCAAGGGATGCCATTTTTATGAGGAGGTCCTTTTTTCGTGTCAAGTTAGCCGGGACTTCATTTTTGAATAATGTAACGAGAGACGCCATAACAAAGGAGCTCTCTGCCGCAAGAATTGACCCAACAATCAGCTCGTGGATTAGCAACATCCTAGAGCTAAGACTCATTACCGGCTAACTTGACACGACAAAAAGGACCTCCTCATAAAAATGGCCTCCCTTGAGGAATTTTTTTTTCGAAACGGCACATGATAGCACAAACTGGGCACATTACAGCACAATAATTTTTTTAAAGAAATTCGAAAAAGTGCAAGCTAACTTGACACCAAAAAAAAAAGGACCTCGTCATAAAAATGGCATCCTTTGAGGAATTTTTTTTTTCGAAACGGCACATGATAGCACAAACTGGGCACATTACAGCACAATAATTTTTTTTGGGAAATTCGAAAAAGTGCAAGCTAACTTGACACCAAAAAAAGGACCTCCTCATAAAAATGGCATCCCTTGAGGATTTTTTTTTTTCGAAACGGCACATGATAGCACAAACTGGGCACATTACAGCACAATATTTTTTTTCGGGAAATTCGAAAAAGTGCAAGCTAACTTGATGCACATGGAGGCAAGTTCCAAAAATATTGGGGGGCAAAAAAAAATTATGCAGGGAACAATACGCAGTGTTTAGTAGATGTCAAATTTTGAAAATGTGCAGATATCTAACATATCTGCAATTGGAATAAAGTTCTAACACTTCTCGGAATGGGAAAGATACCGATACTTATAGACAATCTTTGATACATATTTTGGTTGGAGGAGGTTGGAACCAGTGTTCGGAGAATTCTGCACGAATGTGAAAAGTAGGGTGGCACAGGCGGGTAAATTCGAATTATCGTAACTTCAAAATGGTAGTAATTTAGTTACGAAATATGAAAGATTATGGAGATGAATTATGGAGATTGCAGCAAAAAGTGTGATATTGTAGAATATCTTTACAAAATTTTGAAATATTTTTTCCAGTTGCCGAAATATTGGGGGGGCATGGCCCCTCCAATAAAATTTTTGACTAATGGAGAAACCCTTCACAAAAATAGAAAAAACACTGAATCAGAACAATCACATAAACTTATATTTCTTACCATAAATAATCTTTTCCTTTCTTTGAGTATAGTTTGTCCATTTATGCATATCTAAAGCGACACTTTATGGAGTAATTTAGGTTCCATTAAAAAAGCTCCATTACTTAAGTCTAACAATTATATAAATTGGTTATATCTTAAGGCTCAGGAAAATTTCCTTACAAATAACAAAAATTGCACCTGTAAAGTCCTCTTATGATCTTTGACTTGACGCAACTCATTATACCCAGCGTAAGCGGGGTATATTAGTTTTGTGCGAATCTTGTAACAGGGAGAATTAAGCTCCGGAGATATAGACAAATATATTATATATAGAAATGATCAGGATCAAAAACTGAATCGATTTAGACATGTCAGTCTGTCCGTCTGTCTGTCTGTCCGTCTGTCCGTCCGTCTCCTCCGAAACGGCTGAACCAATGAAGTCGAAATTTGGTACACATGTAAATCGGGGTCCGAGTATGATCCTAAGTTAAAATGGGAGACATCCGCCCACTGCCACGCCCACAATTTAATTTATTGTGTTTTCAGTAAAATGCTTGTAACTTGCGAACCACTCAACACATTCTATTGATATTTGGTGTACTGGTAAACTACAAAAACGGACATATCCTGGAAAAAAATGGACGCCGCCCTCGTCAAGGCACGCCCACAAATAAGAACTTATCGTAACTTGTGAAGTTAAAAGCGTAGAAGCTTCAAAATCACAACATAGGTTGACCAAGACAAATGAAAGGTGAAGGAACAAGGCAGCAAACGCGGGGTCCAGACACTCTCTGATGTAAATTTCGGTGTTGATTGTGCGATCCGTCACAAATTCGTTACTTCGAAGGCCACATTTGCAAATGGTCTGCCACACCATGTATTTCTTTGGAAATTTGGTATGTTTTTCGGTGGTAAATTTAGAGGATGCTCCACCCCTTCTAAACGCAGTATAATATCCGTTTCCAGGTAACTGCTTGAAATCCGCTTTGCAATACGTTTCATCGTCCATGATCACGCAATCAAATTTGGGCAGGTAATCGCGATACAGTTTTCGAGCCCTCCTCTTGGCTTCGGCGTCCTTTTCTTCTGACCAATCAGGTACTTTTTGTACTTAATAGCTTCTTAGGTTGTAAAATTTTGTAATCCGTTGAACACTTGACTTCGGCTTTCCCGCTTTTGCTGCCATATCACGAACCGAAGTGCCTGGACTCTGAGTAAACAGCCGCTTAACGTTCTGGGCCACCGCTTGGTTGGCTGGACCACTTTTTTGCCCTGATCCTGGTGTTTTTGATAAAGGGGTAAGCTGTCTGTATCGTTTTATGGTCCTACCGACAGTTTTTTCGCACACGCCAACTTCCTTAGCGATCTTTTTGTACGTGGTGTTTGGATTTTCCAGGTGTTTGTAAATAATTGCTTTCCGCTTTTCTTCTTGTTGAGACGACATCTTTTCAGTAGGTGTTTTATTTTACAAATGAGTTTTTTTTTTTTAATCTGCAATATTTACACTTTATTTAGGTACCAAATATGTTGCTAGAGAGTTAACAATTTTTTATAAATAGCCTAAAAACAAAAGGACAGTTTTTTCTGGTACAGTCCTTAGGTATTAAATTGAATTCTTTTCTGTTACCCTATGAATCAGTCTATTTAGGATTAAATGCCCACTCTACTGTAGGCACTTTAATTGTCAGAATCCATCTAAGGAGATTGTTATCTGCGCAGACTACAAATCTCGATATATTTATCTGACCTGGATGTTTGAAATTCTTCATCTGATTTATAACTCTTTCGAAAGCGACGATCACATAAATTGTGTTATTCAAGGCACATCAACATTGAGGAACATGAAAATCTTTCCTTTTGCTGATTTTCATTTTTTTTAGGACACAGAGCATTGTAAAATGGTAATCCAGAGGAAAATAAATTCAACAAACGCAATAGAATTATGAAAGATCACGAAATGTGCTCGGAGCTTTCAACCCAGACATTGTGCACTCTAAACGAATATGCATAGCCATTTATTATTCGAATCAAACAAAGCACTGCGCGCTGATAAGACCACAGTCGATGACACTGATGATACAGCGACGAAGTAGCTTTAAGCGTCCTTCGCACCGCGTCTGCCTATTTATGCCACTTGCTCGTGTTCAGCTGGTTGGATGTTGCTCGCCGGTCGTCCGCCTAGCGCGTCGACTGTCCTCGGCAATATAATAAAATCACAGTTTGTGAAATATGAGAAGATTTGTGACGTGATTGCGATTATGCTTTTTGAAACGATAATCGAGCTAGAATCAAGCATTTGTGAACGGCGTGGTGAATGCTGCTACTTCAGCTTTCATTGCTAGCATCATTTCCGTTCGCTCTCAATTCACATTCGTGAGCTACTGGCAACTCACTCGGAACTAGCAACAGCACTACTTCCGCTTTCTAGACGTTGCCATTGTTGGTTCCCCAAAAAAAAAAAAAGAAAATAAGAAAATTTATTTAAAATAAAAATTACGGCGAAGTGGAATTCTTCCAAACATTATGACCAACTACGGATAGTGTGTTCATCCTGTTCTGTTAGCCTTTCATGCTGCTCTTTATTCTTTTTCGTTCCCACTACTTTTTTCTACACACTTCATAGATTTTAATGCAATTTTCTATGGTCTTATGACTTTTCTTCAAAAAAAAAAAAAAAAACTAATTTTTCCATAATTTTTTTTCTTACCTCTCAAAAGCTTAGAGTCATGGAAATTGCTATTGTTACACTGAAAAAAGTTCTCATTGTAATTGAGCGCTGCCGCGAGTGATGGAAATTTGAGGTTTTTAAATCAGGGCCCAACTTATAGTTAAATAGTCGCTCTATTTTTTAAAGGATTTGATTAAGATCTAATAAAAAAGCGCCAGTCCTACCAGAGCTTAGTAAAAAAAAATTCATGATGATTTTGAAATTCGTTGTTTCCTGAGGTTAAACCGCTTATAAAGTATAAAGTATTTAGTACGTATTTGAAGGAAATTTACAGCAAATTTGGAAACAAAATAGAAAAATATGCCTTAATGAGACATTTTTTTATACCAAAATGGCTTGAATGTCAAAAAATGTGAAAAAAATTTCTAAATTTTGCCATTGATGGCAAAAATACCCTTGAAACTGTAAGCAAGTATAAGAAAATGTTACATGCATAGAAAGGTCTGACAATTCTCTGTCAAACTGCATTTAAACTTTTATCTTGCATTTAAGCGTTTACGCGTAAAAGAAATTTTCCTCTAGCAACTGCAAATTTTTCTTTCTGGCCTTTCACTCTTCAGGGGTGCATTTGCGAAACCTCCCCCCTCCTCCCTTACGATTTTTTGTTCGTCTTGAAATCCTCATCACCCTGATCCGGATGTTCTAGCTCTCGTGAATCACCCTGTAAAGAATAAGTAAAAAATTCTAAGAATTTTAGGACTACCATTTTTTCAAAAAACTGATTACAGCTAGTCTAGTTAGGATCTAGTTCCAAACTGGTCCAAAAAGAAGCAGTTTTAATCCGTTTATATCCGCAATAGACGCATGACAGAACGCAGGATTGTCACTGCTTGGCAAAGCAATTTCTTTCTATTTCTTTTCATTACATTTAGATTTTTGAAATCGGTATGACAAGCGCAGTGAAAGAAAAATAATAGAATTCATCAGTTTTCAGAAAAAATGTCAAAGGTCAAAATGTAGAGATGCCGCGGATATCCGGTTACTATCCGGTATCCAGCATATCCGGCATAAAATGAACTATTCGGCCGGATGCCGGATACTAACTCATTATCCGGCCGGATACCGGATATTAAAAAATTTCACAGTTTTTCATATAAATCTCCTTGAAGGAAGCCCTTTATGAAATAATTAAGTAGAACAAAACGATTTGAAATGATGACGACTTTTATGTGTTTATGTATTTCAAAAAATCAAAAAAAAAAACGTACAAAATCCTTAGATACTGGAGCGAAACAAGTGAGAATGACGGAGATGCAATAACTTCGGCTTGTGTCATTTATTTCTTTCCAGTCTTGAATGAAAACTTGAACGTGTGGCTGCCATGTCAAGTCGAAATTCATTTGAAAAATAATAATTCAGTATTTGAGTGTGTGAATGAAAAGGAATGCATAAATTTCGAGTTTTTTATTCAGATTCGGATTCTAGAGCATGCCTGAATAAAGCTACTTTTGAATTTGGGAAAAAATTCAACTATCCGGTTGCCGGATATCCGGCTATCCGGCCTCGCAGCTTGCCGGATATCCGGTATCCGGTATCCGGCAAAATCACTATCCGCGGCATCTCTATCAAAATGCACTTTTAAAAACTACCACTGACTATTGAATCTGTAAGCGCAATTGCCGGCAGCCTATAAATTTTTTTTTTTACAGTGTAACATGAGCTGCAACATCACATCATGTTGCTTTATTGCGACATTATCCTGTTCCAGCTCAAATTCTAGCTTCAGATTTACCTCCCACTGTTGTTATTGTCCTTGTGCATATTCATAATTCTCTGCTGCATTTATTGCGGTCGTTACTGGCTGAGCAACGGATTTCTGTGCATCTGGTGGATACATTTCTGTCACGACTTAAAAATAAATGAAGCTCTTTGAAATAGAATTTCATT
Organism: Chlorops oryzae; assembly: GCA_020466095.1. NCBI lineage: Eukaryota > Metazoa > Arthropoda > Insecta > Diptera > Chloropidae > Chlorops > Chlorops oryzae. Next base: position 73,393,328 of record CM035807.1, read on the forward strand.
CCATGTAACCAAACCAATAAAAAATTATTTTTCCGTTTGAGAGATGCTTTATTTTCGGTTGTAATTTTTTCCTCACTTTCGTACCTCTTTTTGGGGCTTTCATTCTTCATGAGAATTTTGTTTCCTTCATTTATAAAAAAGAGAAATAAATGTTTCTTTGGTGCTCTAGAATTCATTTTCTTTTTTCTTTTTCCTTAACAACAAAGAAGTTTTGAGGTCAAATGTTGAACGATTTTGTACAAAATTAAAATAAATAAATTTATTCATTGAAATGTTATCTTTCAAAACTACAAATCGAAAAGAAGTTTATACGAACCTAAACATTTTTTTTTTTTATGTTTCAATTTTCATCTGTTGGAAATCAAGTCATTTCCATTCGATGCGCAGGCATTCGTTCTATTGAAAGTGATCTTAAATTGTGTAAAAATGCTGCGTGCTTTGAATTTAAAATTTGTATGCCGTATTCCACGCAACATGCCTGCAAACTACAGAAACTATTTTGCATTAAAAAAAAAAGCACTCCTGTCCCTGGAACCGCAAGAAAATCCGACTTTTTCGTGCAGTGTCAAAGCGAGAACGAAGGAATTCTATGAAAAGAGGAACAGACAGATCAAAAAGAAAATAGAAAAGAAAAAAAATTGAAACGAATTCAGTAAACCAACCGACACGGAAGTCAAAACCAGCGGAACATACGCTAAAGGAAAGCCTTCCGGGTTCTATGCCATGTCCTGACATGTATTGTATCAGCAAGCCACATGGTCACACGCATTCCCCTGTCATATGGGGCACTTAAATGCTGCTACGCATTTGTACGCATGGTTAACGAAGCCCGAAAAGCAAACAAAGAGGGCAACACCAAACGGAAAAAATCGTAACCTGCAACTGACTAAAGCGACAAAAACATGTGGCATCGGGGAACCCTTTCGATTATACCATACACGCTTGCCCCCTATCACTTGGCTGCGACCAAAGGACAGCGGGCGTTCATTCAGTGCAATGCAGCTTGCAAATTTTCCTAAGCCGAAGAAAAGGAAAATGAAACAAATATTTAAGAATTCCATTTGAGCCCGAAAACATGCCCGGATCTGCTGTGTTTATTCGGAATTAAAAGAAGTTTTTCTGCCGCAAGGTTGGAGTTGGAAAAAATTTTGTTTAATGGGGTTACTTAGTTTTGGCCGCTACTTAGAAAAGACTTTTAAAATAAGTCCTTCCAATAAAAAGTTACAAACGACATGACATAATTTAAGATCCTGTGATGGTGTGTGATCCACACACGGCAGCACGAATTTGGAATTTCAGCTACGCGGAGTCTGACGTGTATACTGCATAGGAAAAGAAATCTTGGCATATTTTAAAGGAAGAAATCCAAGCTTGACATTCGTTTGAATAAAATGAAATCCATTTTCTCTTACGTTTTTCTCAGCCAGGGACCGAAAATCTTTTTGTCCTCAAAGTGAAGCTTCTGTAATGTATGAACGGAAGAAAAACTGTGCACTTTTAAGAAGCTTAAAGATTTTGCATACTCCCGTTGCCTGGCTTTGATTTCCGTTCCCGTTTGGATTTCCGAATATTTTTCGAACCTCGAATTATGTTTGTGCAAATTTACTTGCTTTTAAAAATGTCTGAACAATGCAACATTGTTATCTGTGGTTCCCCGGAAACACGATGGGTTTGAGAAATTTTGAAGTTTGACTTTTTTATCTGAGACTTTGAAAAAACTGCGTTTCATGTCGCAGCGGATTTAAAAAGCTTAGAATTTGAATTCGGTTGGAACGAAATAAAGGTTATTTTTTTGGATTTCTGGAGAAAGCAATTTTCAACGCAGATTTTAAATTTTGGCTCTACATATGTTGGTCAAAAAGTTATAAAAATATGTTACAACCTTAATGCCGAAGAATTTATGAGTTTTTATAAGGGCATTTCATTTAATCTGTTTGAAGATACAGCTTCCATTATACATATGTGCAAAATCGAAATTTGATCGCACCTGTGACAGATTCATATACATATGTTAATACAATACTACTACATAACAACCCTACAGAAGAGGTCAATTTACCAAAAAGGAGTACTCTGAGGTCACTCGAAATATGACTAGCCAAAATTTACTTTATGGTACATATGGGACAAATGATCTCTAAGTGACCAAAGTAGGTCAACTTGTGAAGTACAGTGAAAATGGGTTATAACGATGTCGAAGGGACCAGCCAAAATCCATCGTTATAACCGATAACACAGTGACACAATTTTCAACTTTCTAAAAATCAGCTACATAAGAACCTGAGCGTTTCAAAGGGTAGCATAGTAGAAGTTCACTCCTAGCTGGATTTTGAATTATTAGTCAAACTTTTCGTTTTATGGCCACTCCCATTATTGTGGCGTTTTAAACAACATGCCTTCTTCGTAATGCTTATATCTCGAAAAGTATTGGAGATATCACTTTTGTGTCTTCTGAGAAGTTGAAGTCCTTCAAACCTTTCAAACGCTCAGGTTCTTATGTAGCTGATTTTTTGACTGTCGCACTGTGTAATCGCTACACCCGGTAACATAAATTTAGAAGAATTAGGCCCGATATTACAGTGCAAACTAAAGGTCTCCTTAACACTTAAGTAAAGCTTAAGTCTGTAAAGCATTTTAACAGTAATTTTAATAATTTAATAATTATAATAATAAATTATAATATATATATAATATATATATAATATTTAATAAATTATAATAATTTAAAAATTTAATAATTTTAAGTGCTCCTTAAATAAGTTTTCAAATTAATTTAATGAAGGAATTTCACTAATTTTACGAATTTTAAAAAAGTATATAAAAATTGACTGTTAAACCACTTGACACTTAAGGTGTTCTTAAGTCGTCAAGCTTCCTTAACTTAAGTATACACTGTAATATCGGGCCTTAGAATAGTGAACCAAACTTTACCTAAAATGTTCATCTCTATAGCCGATAATCGGTATAAGCGGTATCGTTATAACCGACTTTTACTGTAGTTAAATGTGAGAGTGTTGATTTTTCAATGACAGCTCAATGTTAAAAAAATACAGTTTAAAGCATTGGTTGGAAAATTAAAAAAAAATATATAAAATAAATAAATAAAATAAAATTTTCTAAATCTGTAGTCTTCTCTAACACAATTCTGAAACTCTGACAATGTCAGAAAAATAAAACGTCACGATAATTGCACGCCCAGAATTAATCCGTAGGGAAGGCGTTAAAGCTTTCAGTGACCATGCCAAATGAAATGTGGATGTAGAAAAACTATCACGCATTCAAACGATTCCTTGTAGCCTTAATACCGAAAACAAAGTATGTTTGAAAGTGAGTTTAAAGTTGATATAAGAAATAAGGAAGCCGATAATGCACAGACCGATTTTAGCACCTCTTATTTAAAGTTTCCAACGGCCTCTTTCCCAGATGACAACATACCAATAGAATTTAGTGGAAATTTTTGAGGCAAAAGCAAAGTTCAATTGAAATTCTTGCCCACTTCAGCTATTCCTATCTTCATATAGTCCAAAGGAACGCATAGTTTTTCCAGATAAGAGAGTTTCAACCTCAGATATGAACACATCTTCATATACAGTCGAAATTCTCTAAAACGAGCTCCTCTACAACGAATATCTCTCTATAGGGGATTTCGCTCAAGGCTTTTTGGTTACATTTTTAGTGCCTTATATCGCAGAGTACCATGGTCTACGAATGGGAAGACGAATTACCAACGAAGGAAATACTTGTATACAGAGATCTATGATGCTGAGCTAGGGGACGAACAAATTTGAATTTTTTCTGGGGTCGTAATAAGATTCTTCCCTTAAAAAGAATAGATTGAAAAAGTGAGAGAGTTCAAAGTATTTCATACAAAATGTTATTCAATCATTTTTCTACCTTCTTAATTTACGAGTTTTCAAGGTTTACCGAGGCAAATAAACTTTAAAGCGAAAACCCCTAACCACAATTGAGTTCTATCTTCTAGAAATTCACTCTCAAGCTTCACTGAAATGCAGTTTTCAAATTTGTAAAACAACCACAAAAAGTGATGATCAATGAAAATTAAGGGATCTTGAAGAGGGTTTCCCATTCTTATACCCATCGTAAGCTGGGTACATTAGTTTCGTATGGACCTCTTTATAGCTAGAAATTAGTTCCTTGTCTAAAGATCATGATCAAAAACTGAATCGATTTCGACATTTCCGTCTATCCTTTCGTGTGTCCGTCCTTTTGTGGTCGGTTCTTCTGCCAAACGGCTGGACTGATGTTTCGAAATTTAGCACACAGGAATGTCGGGTCTCGAGTAGGATCCCAAGAGAAAATTGGTCATATCCGTCCACAAATGAATTTAATGTGTATTGAGAAAAGTGCTTATAACCCGCGATTTGGTGCACTGGTACATCATCGGGAGGGACACACCTTGAAAATAGTCGGTGTCGATCTCTGAAGCCAATCCCACACAAGCGCCCACAATTAATAGTTTATCATGGGGGTCTGCTTCCGGGATATATGCACTTCCCGTATAAAAGAATCGAAACTAGCCGATTGTCATCCTACAATCTACTGAATTAGTTTGCATAAAAGTTTTACTCGCCTATAACAATGGGTTTCGGTGCATTTTCGAAGTTGATCATATCCCGGGGAATACTGTAATCACCGGAGAAAACTGTCAACCTGAAGAAATAAAGCAAGCCATTTTAGAATTTATGAACATAAGTACGTTCATATGTTGGTAGTTTGAAAGACCTCCACAAAAGGCGATTTCGTGAAATAATTGCAATGGCGTGTTGTGATGTCTAAAGTCCTTGAATTAAATGTATACGTGTGTATGTTCACATAAAAAAAAATTGTTATTTAACTTCCCTAAAAAAAGAGGGTAGTTTATCCCCACAGTCGTTCCAGTTCACATAAGTAGGTACACACGTTAACGTAAGAAAGCATTGAAATTCAATTTTCCTCCAAAATCCCTTAAATCAAACTCGATAGAAATCCCAAATCTTGTTACGGTATTGCTTGCCAGATTTCTTTGAGTTGTCTTACGGGGGAATCGAAAGTCTTCAACTTGAACCTAAAATAAGCGCCAGCAAATCCAACTTCACTTAACCCATTTCATTCACTTATCCAGGTTATATATTCAAATGCTTTCTAAGTTGCTCGTAAGGGTTTTATCGTTTTTAATATAAACACAAGCAACATTGGTACTCAAGCTGGATTTACTTGTGATGCACTCAATGCAGCACGCACGCGTCTGTGCGAAGTAAACCCTAGAAAATACGAAATAGGAAACTTGAAGAGGGTAGTTCGGCAATGTCACGCTGTGATGTTACCGCTACCGTTCCGCTTTCCACTTTTATACCCATGCCATTTAGACATAAATTAGAGAAGTTATCTGAAAGTATGAGCGCAAAGGATGCTTACGCATCCGAGCAGCAACGACAACAACCGACACAGTCAAGTTACAGTCAACTTGCGCAAACGAATTCATGCGTCCGGATTCCGGGTTTCCGCCACTACATACTACCTACTCCTGCCGCATAAGATGCAGAACTTCCCAAGTTTACAACTTAATGTACAGATTTGTGATGTTCGGATGTCGCGAAGCAGCAATCGTACCATTCGCCTTCCTTTCGAAAACTTCTGAAAACATTCCTGACTCTCGCACTTGAATCCTTCAAGCATTTTGGCCCGCATTATAGAATTTTGAATATTGTGCGTTCTTTCCATACACGTGCCGAACAAGGGGTAGGTTCCTTTCGCACCTCGCATGCGATGAAAGAGCCGCAGCCGAGAGTTCACCTCTGCAGTTCGTTCTTGTGTATAACTTCGGTTCCTATTTTCACGTATGCGTACGCATTTCGTTCAAATCGATGTTCATGTACATAGGTACCTTTGAATTCGGTGTGTGAGGGCGGCAAACTGGCAGTGGTATTTTTTAATATGAAACTCAAAAGTTTTGTGCACAAAAGTTTCGAAATGAAATAGTTACTTTCCTGTTCCCTTGTGCCATGCACATGCACTCGCTCCTGCATCATGTGAGGCGCTCTTGGTCGAATTCCCTCAAATAAAGTTATTTCATAGAGGAAATGAGTTCAGTTTCCCCTCAAAGTGTATCTCTTTCTACGGCGTGATTTTTTGGCTTCGCTTTCATTTAAATTAGAAATATTTTTTGAAAGTTTAAAACGATTTTGTCAAAGATGACAAATTTCTCTTGGTTTCTGGTTTTCGCCCTCAAAGACAACCGAGAGCAAACGCAACTGTTTGCAACGGGAAATACCGAAGGACAGCTAGACGTAATTAGAACTTTTATCAAGTGGAAGTAATTAAAATGAAATGAGTTCCAAACAACATAGCATGTTCAAATATCGAATGTTCGATTTGCATTTGCATTTCATTTGTATCTACAATATTTAATCGATTTATTTGTAACGCGCGGAAACGCTGAGCGCTTTGGGCAATTCCAGAGAAAATTCTACCATAAATGAAAAATGAAAAATGAAAAATTGTCCGTGCTACTAGAAGGTGTCTTTATTGGACTGTTGAATCTCTAGTACGTACTTTATGCTTTACAGGTGCCATTCACTTTTTATACCTTTTTTGAAGGAAAGGGTAGGGGAGCGGGGGGGATAGTTGTGACAGGGGCAAGTAGTAACAAGCATTTTTGACCTACACAATAAAAGAATATTTGTTTGATTTTCAACCTAACCTACTATTTAATACGCAATGCATCACATAAGCGCGGTCAGCATCCCGTCGGACGGCGTACGAAGCGTTGCTGAGCAGGTGCTCCGAAAAAGCAAGGTAATGGATTTTTTTTTCTTTCTTAGAAATTGATTTGCGTTTATTTCAAATAGCTTAGCAGTTGTTGATTTTTACAAATATACTAAACATGTCCTTAGTTTGATTATAGTTAACTGTAATTTTACGTCAAGTAAGCGATTTTTTTTAATAGAAGTTATTTCAAAAACCCTTGCTGTGTGGTATGTTGTAACACTTTTACGGGGCTAGTTGTAACATGTTAATATATTATTATTTATATATAAATGGCTGTGAGCCTAAAGTTCCTTTTTGGTTGAAGAAAGAATGTTTTTGTTATTTTTTTAAATATTTTTCTATAAGATTACCTAAGAATTAAATACAAAAGTATAAGTTTGTCGTAAAGTGCCTAAGGTTTAAAATCCTAAATACTTTAAGTAAACAATGAATAAGTTTTTGTTAACTTTTTATTAACTTTGTATATTTTTCTGTTCGATTTCAAATAAAACTTAAAAGTTTAAACCTGTTTGGGCGTCTCTGAAGTTTTTATGCCATATAAATCTTTATAAAACATTAAAACGGTTTTCAATTCCTTATGTTACAATTTGCCCCCAGCCCGTTACAACTTGCCCCAATCATGGGGTAAGTTGTAACACTCGTCAGTTTTTCATCAAAGCCGTTTCTACAAAAAGTCGTTATAAGTTTGAGTACAATTTTATTTGAAATTGATAGTTGAATAGTTGTTAATTGGAATAGTACTGCAAGATTTCCTTAATACCAAACAAGTAAGCTTTCATAGCCAAGAGACCAAAAAGTGTTACAACATGCCCCCCGCTCCTATTAAGTTTGGCACGGAGTTTGTAACATACCAAAGGAGTCGCGATAGATATAGACATATATATATATATATATTCTTGATCATCAAATGAAAAATAAATCGAAGCGAATAACAACGTGTTCAATAGAATACACGCATTAAATAAGAAAGGTAACATTGGTTGTATTTGTATTTGAGTTATACTTTTATACTTTAAATTAAAGATTCAGTTGAGCTTTTTAAAAATCTTTGCTCTGTAGCATTTAATTTGAAGATGAAAGGCTCAAATAGAACTAAATTCGCTTCAAAGAGATGCCTTGCTTCCTCTTGGTCGAGGCTTTGAATTTTGGTGTCATGTTGACGAAACTAAGTACCCGTTGCTTAAATCAAAAATATACCACCTTTTTTCAATTTTTGGAACAACGTACGCATGTGAGTCAGCTTTCTCTGACAAGGCTTTCGTAAAAAACAAGTTCAGAAATTCGTTAACTGATAACCACCTTGAAAATCTTTTGCGTATTAAGATTCAGGAGATGAAATTGAATTTGGAACTTATTCAGTTTTCAACATAATTCAGAAAGCTTGTGTTTTGCTAATGAAATAAGTTGTTTTCCACTCTGTCTGTTATTCGCCGCATTCAAGTTTCCTTTTTTTCAAAAAGTTGAAATTTCCTAAAAAAAAATTGCTCAGTGCAGAGTAAAGCGCAGGCAGCACACATACAAGCAAAAGCTTCAATGTAGTGATGCCCAGCCCTGATCATATAAATTGTATATAATGAGGCTATAAGTTGATATTTAAAATTTTAAAGGAAAATTTGATTTTCTTCTTTTTAAAGGATTTAAATAAAAGCTTTTTTGAAATTTTTTTTTTGCTTTTAATTCGATAGTTTTTCATGTGAGAATTCGATGCATATTCATAGGTACACAAAAAGTGGAAAATCAGAATAAGATAGCCCAAAGAATGAAGAATTATTTGTTTTTCTTTTTTTTTTTAAATATAGTTTTTAAAACAGCCTCATGAGCCTCAAAGCGTACTGCAATGCGCAGTTGGCCCTTTCAATAAGTTTTGATAGTAAACTCATTCAAAATATTTTGTTACATTTTTTGTTAAAAAATTCAACAAAAAAAATTTTATTTAGTCGTGTGCAGTTTTTGGCAAAACTTTTTGTTAACATGGCACATATTCGCCTGCACCGTTAATTAACATTTGAATTTTTGAGGATTTCATGAAAAGTGACATTAAAAATTTTTAAGACAGGTGTCAAAACTTTGAAACGATTTAAAGATGAAAACTTTCTGTTAATCTTCTTTACTTAACTGCGTACTGAGGGTATAAAAAAAAAAATTGAAACGATATAGCAGCCGTCACCATCGAGTTTTTATAATTCTTAGGAATAGGCCCAATTTCCGAGGGATTTCCTTCGAATTACAGCTATAAGAGCACCAATGCCGCTTCCACAGCGATAATGATGCGATCGAAAAGGCACATACACACATATCTACTTAAAAAAGCCAAGAGCGCTTTAGTTCCACTTGTTACAAGATCCACACAAAATTATGTGTGTACGTAACATCACTCAAAACTAAATAATGCACCCATTTGAATTTCTTAAGTTTGACATTGTTTGAACTTTTAAATGAAGATAAGGAAGCACGGTGGGTTCAATTGCATATCTTTAATATTGTTTATTATTCAGACAAATGTGACTTTCACGCATTGACGTGGAAGCGCGCTCCTCATGCCTTTCAAAAGACCGCCACCTACACAAGAAAATCAATTCATTGAGGCATAAAGATATCATCAATAACAAGATATTATTCAGCTGTAATCCCTTCGAACGACGCGCCAGAAATGTTATCTTTAAGACCGGTGAATGCGAAATTGCGCATCAAAGAAGCTCATTCGTGCATAACTACGATGCATTCGATAGCGGCGATGATGTTTATCTGAACATTTTAATCATTCAAAGTCGCTCAAGTGTAAGGCTATCTTAAGTCAACAACAACAGATACTAAAATAGCAGATGACGGTGCCAACAGGGTCGCAGAGAGGAACGTTTAATCAAAACACTGTTCTGTTTCCTTAATCTAAAGTTTTTAATCATCGTAACCAAAACGAAAATGAATCGAGGTCGAAACAAACTGAATCGAAATGTAATGAAATGAAAGAAAATTTATCAGGACCAAATCACGAGCAAAGCATTTCTCGCACTCCTCTCCAATAATTGAATTGATTGCCATTTCCGTGCTTACTTCGGATTTCTTTGAATACGTTTGAATGTAGAAGTCTCTCGAACTTTGGAACAATTACTAAAAAAATTTTAATTGCGATACAGTCCAGTCATTTTAGAAAAAGGCGCCAATCTGCGGAAAATTCTAACCCAGCTGAATTTTGATATACCTACACCTTCATTAAAGTGTTATAATGAAGATGCAAAAAATCGACATTGATATCGTTCCGGACAGTGATTTAAAAGGCATCTGAAGCGCGAATTAAGTCCAAAAACCAAAGTTGGACTAAGTTATCAAAAACTCCCTTTTATCAAAGTAGCTGTTTGGTCAGGTTTGTTTGCGCATTTAAAAGCATCGAGTTTTGTTAGAAGGTTTTGGTGTCAGAAACAACTATTTGGAGCTTCTATTGAAAAAAGTTAAGTATGGAACTTTACAAGAAAGGTAAGCTCTTCATGTTAAAACCCAAAATGGTTGAAAGCAGTCAATGGTTTTTAAATTTCGAATCAAAATGTAAGAGCCCCTTAGAATGAGTAAGATGAAATAGTGATTTGTTTTTCATAAGCGTACAAAGGTTGAAACAAAAAAAAAACCTCAACTCGAAATATTTTGAAGGAAATCGTTTAAGGATCACGAAAAACATATAATCTGACGTTTTTCGTGGGGAAAAGTAGTAAAAAATGTCACATTTAATTGCAAGGTTTGTAGTGTATTCAAATGATTTTGAGAAATTAAAAATCTATATTCCGTGTCAATAAAGAGCTTTTAAAACTGAAAAACTGTGAATCGCTAATCCTTTTTGTTTCCTTTTTTCTCTCTCTCCCTCTCCTTATAAATAAATATATATAGATTGTTTTTGTTACATCTAATCAGGGAATGAAACCGTTACCCTCACCGTTACCGTTACCCCTTAAATACCGATTCATTTTGATTACCCTTACCCTTACCGTTACCGATAAAAATACTTAGCTACCTTTACCGTTACTGATACCCTTATAGTTGTGTTACCGCTAAAATTTAAAAAAAAAACACACAAAACTAGCTTCCCTGCAAGAAGGCTGCCAACATGTGCCCCAAAGTCTATACTGTAATCAGGGCTGGGCATTATTTCAATTACTTGTATTTGAAATACGTATTTCAAATACAAATACGTATTTGGTATTTGTATTTCAATTACTTCCTAAAAATGTAATTTGTAATTTGTATTTTTAATACCCGGCGCTTTAGTATTTTGTAATTAGTATTTCAATTACTTATGGCTTCAAAATACATTTTTACAAAATATATTGATATTAAAAAAAAGGGATTAAACTAAAGACGGTAGAATTGAGATAAAGAAACTGTTAATATTTAAAGCTGGCAGCACTGCACTCAGTTGTCAAGAGAAATATCGAGTACTTAGATTCGACAACTTCTACATCACAATCTGTCATTTAATTTTTGCTCGATTCGCGGTATTCGCAGTATTCCGTTATTCCGTTATTTTATTTCACGTTTGCGTATTATAAATTATAATTATATAAAATGGAGAATATTATCATACATACACTTGTATTTTGTATTTTGTATTTTGTATTTTATAAATAAAAATGCTCAAAATACTGTATTTTGTAATTTATATTTAAAATATATCCCCTGGAAGTATTTTGTATGTTATATTTGAAATACATGAAGCAAAGGTATTTTGTAATTTGTATTTTAATTACACGAAAGCATGTATTTTGCCCAGCCCTGACTGTAATCAATACACACAAGACAACTAGTCCAAATGTCAGCAGTATTTCCAGACGGTGTTGGTAGGAAAATTGTACTGACCCGAGGAGTAATAAATCTCTATTGACCATGTAACGAGGAGTCTAAACATTTCACCTTTGTACTAGCGTAACATTAAATCTACATGCTTATAGTACCAACGACAGTACCTACTTGTTCAATAGTTTTTGCTGGAATAGTTTATTTTCAAAGGCAAGCCTATGTTGTCTATGAATCCTGCTATTAAACCTGTGAATAACGTAGACGCACAGAACGCAAGCGTTTTTTGGAAGCAATCATCAGTCATTCATATATGCTCTTATTAGGAATTACTGAGAAATCTCTTGCAGTTTACACACTTTTCTTCATAATTGAAGTGTTAATATAAAATGCAATTTTAACAGCCTAAAATAAGTATTTCAATTCCTAAGGGACAATTTTTGAAATTTATTCCGTTACAATTACCGGTATATACCGGTAAAACCCTTACCGTTATACAATAAAAACCTTTACCTTTACCGATACCGATATTCGTAAATTATTTGTTACCGTTACCCTTACCGCTACCGTTATTCGTTTCGGTTTCATTCCCTGCATCTAATTATAAAAAGAAACGAAAGATAATTTTGGTCTTTAAATTGTCAGATAAACAATACGCCTCCATGTAATTGTCAGATTATCATTCAGGGCGACTAAGACATCTGGTTGATCCCCCTGCATAAAAATCTCACGCGCTCGAGTATCTCAAGGTTACCGTTTTTTCTTACATTTTCAAAAATCATTCCTGAGCTTTGGCCACCTCCAAAACGTCAGTCATTGAAATAGAACATTTTTAGGAGTCCACCTTACATTCACTGTGAATATCTAACACGCTCGAGTAACTGTTTTTTTTTCTTCTTTTTTTTCCACCTCTATTTATGGCCAACCACCTCCAATTAAACGTCAGATTAATATATATTGGTTATCAGGAACATAAATCGCGTTTACTGTATCAATGTCTGACGCGCTCGAGTATTGCAATGTGTCCATTTTTTTTTTAAATTTTTGACCATTCTTACACGCTCTCATCCCCATTCAAATGGAAAACTTTACATTTTTACAGTTTTTTTGTTTAAGAACGTAAACTTCACAATCCAATTAGTTTCGATGACGCTTTAGTTACTGAAAATTTAGCATCTCGGGCTCTTCTACTATTAGTACAATACTTAAGAAAATATTGCATCTGAAATTTTTCTTCACTATATTTAGACATCCTGGCTCGACAATTTTGTACTAGAGATAACCTTAATTCTCATTTTCATGCCATATTTCGTTAAGCTAGCTCCACTCCTTTTAATTTATTCGCGCTGCAGCCACGCTTTGAACCACTGTGTGCCGCCGTAAATAGTTATAGGGGTCAAAACGTCACGAAAATCAGTTTTTCGCAAATATATCTCGACTTGTTGCTCTAAGCTCAATAATGCTCCTAACAAAAAATATTTGCCGTAGAATTATCTACAAAATATGAATTTAGACATTTTGTGTAAAATTAACCGTTTTCAGATTAGAGCAGGGACCTAACATTTATAAGTATTTTCGAAAAAAGTCTTAACATAATATTTATTTTGTTACTAAAATAATTAAAATATTTCATAATTATTATCAAAAATATTTATATTTTTTAATTTCCATATAACTATTTTTTTTTTGCGGTTATTTTTATATTGAATCTTCTTAATCTTAAGAACTAACAATATGTTTTAAAATCTTAAACTAATACAAAATTTCACTACATATAACTATTATGAATGAGAAAAAATTTTATTAATTGAAAACTAAGTTTTATTTTTGAGAAATATTCTTAACGTCTTTTCAAAACTTTTATAAGGGGAACATTTTATTCTAGTTGCTACAACACGAGAAAATATTATTTTCTATAGGTCTGACAAATGATTTTTTAAGCAATTATTTGCTATAGTGTAATACCATGGAAAATATATTTTCTCCAAATAAAAATTTCGGAAAATAATTTTTTTGAAAATAGAGACAATATTTGCTACGTCTAATGCTTGCTTTAGAAATTTTTCGTTTGAAGAAAAATAGCACTAGTTTACAAAAAAAAAAGAGCAGAGACGAAATGATGGTTTTAATACTAAATTGGGGTCGCTGATCACGAAAATGGCATCCGTTTTTTTTTCCCAAAGAATAGTTTTTGAGATATGGGCAAAAAACGTGTTTTTTGGATACTTTACAAGATTTTGCCAAATAACTCCAAAACGGCTCGCCTAAATAAATTAAATTGGAAAATAAAGAAGTTATAAGAGATTTTCCAAATTTACTCATAGACGTCGCAGTACTAAAATCAACCGGTCCACTTCAACGTCACTGAAAACAATAATCCAATTTGTACATAATATAAGGGCACTAAAATTTGAGTAAATTTGGAAAATCTCTTATAACTTCTTTATTTTCCAACCGATTTGGAAGAAATTTTGTTTAATATATACGTTAAACATATGTTTGTCATTTTTAGTTACCGAAAAAAATTAAAAACTTATATAATTGTACTTAAAAGTTAAAATGAAATTTTGATAATTCAAAAAAAGCCAAAAAAGTCAACTTTTTTCAAGTTCAAATGCCTATAGCTCAAAAACTAAGACACCGATTGTAACAAATGATATATCGTTGCAAAGGGGATATCTGCTTCATGCTGATAAAATTTTAATTTATTTAGACGAGCCGTTTTGGAGTTATTTGGCAAAATCTTGTAAAGTATCCAAAAAACACGTTTTTTGCCCATATCTCAAAAACTATTCTTTGGGAAAAAAAACGGAGGCCATTTTCGTGATCAGCGACCCCAATTTAGTCTTAAAACCATCATTTCGTCTCTGCTCTCGCGAAAGTTTTAAATTCTGTAGGTAAACTAGTGTAGTTTACGTCGTCAGCAAATTAGATAAGGGAATTATTACGCCCTATATTACCGCCAATCGACTTCCATTCTATTACCCACTTACGACGAATCGACGTCGTACAGACGTAATTATGCCCTATTAAGGTTAGGTCAACGAAATATTCTGACCTAAAATAGGTAAGAAATTACTAATTTTCTACCTATTTTGCTATTTGGGATATTCATGCATTGTCATCCAAACCAAACATATGTGCAAAGTTTCAGATCAATCGGAAATCGGGAACTGAGTCAAATTTATGTTGTAAGATTCCGTTACAAAGTTTGTTAGTTTATTACAATTAAAGCGAATAAAAATTGAACAATAAAAATTTTCAAAGATGTAAAAACTTCTTCTGAAAAATAAATATTATTAAGAAACCAGTGTTGCCAGGAAGCTCCCCTTAAAACTACTCCTTAACTTCCCCCAGATTGGAAATGAAACCCATAAAAAGTACAATATTCGAAATTAAAAAAAATGTAATTTGAAAAGAACAACAACAAATTTGACAGATTTTCTATATCAAACACTATCCCCAATAGAACGTTGTGATATTCATACCATGATATAAAGATATTCCTGCAAAATGAAAGAAGTTTTATAACATATGTTGCTGTCATTATCTTGATATCAACAATTAAAGAATTGTGCTTATTTTAATGATAACATGTCTCGACTCGATTTGGATGAAGTTATGAGTAGCCATACATATACAGTCACGAAATCATACAATGAATATAAGATACTCCCGCAATAAGAAGAATTTTTAATAAAAAATTTTGTTGTCATTATATGATTTCAAAAATAAAACAGTTTTACTTATTTTAATGAGTCGAAACTGCAATCCTAGAAAAATATTATGTTCGGATTTGAAATTGTGACGAATATTCCAACATACTATGATATCACAATATGAAATGAATTTGAGGCGAATATGCAGACCTACACTGAGCGAAAACTACGATTGTGTAATTAACAACGATTCGTAGTATACTATGATCGTAGTTATTTTATAGCAAAACTGTAGTACGGACGTATTCAAACATGTCTTTAACAGCCATGCGTATTCTTTAGGAGAAAATTTCTCTACACACGAATTTAAAAAACTTTTATCAAAAAACACGAAAATAGTTTTCATTTGACTTTATATAACATATTTAGTCCACGCGAATTAGATTTTTCCATGGCGTACGGGTAGCGTATTCGCTCAGCAATCTGAAGGGCTCGGGTTCAAATCCCACAGCAGGCGAATGAAATGTCTTAGAAATGTGGAAGTAAGTGGAAAAATATTAAAGGAAAAAAGGGACAGCTAGAATGAAATATCTAGCTTCTCAGCCGTATAAATAAGAGAGAAGGGAGGAGGGCCCCATCCCGGCTTTCCAAAATGTATTTTTTTTTTTTGCATAAAATGTTAGTTTTAAACCGACTTGGGAGTTGCTACTACTTTCGTTTTATACATTATGTAGGCATTACCAAATGAGGGAAATTGAGCCGCAAACAATGATATCACAATATGATATCAATTTGAGGTGAATATGTCACCATACGATGAAACATTGCTATTTTGTTAATATTACTGGAACGTGAGAGATTTTAATGAAATCATTAGTTTCTAATAGGGATTCCAATCCCGGGATCCCGGGATCCCGGACGTTTTCTAGTCCCGAAAATCCCGGGATTAGTCTTCGTTAGTCCCGGGGCATTTTTGCAATTATTTTTAACTGTCGAGGTAGAAATATCGAAATATAATCAGATGAAAATGCTTTAAGATATAACGTTGCAAGTGGGTGTAATACGTTAGTGGACATAAAAATCTATACGATGGTTATTTTTGTACGTTTAGTACATTAAATGCGATAACTACATGTTTTACGTAGCTGCAGTGTTGTTAAATGTAGGTACAATTCCCTCACGACTTTGACAGCTGGGTTTGGTGGTAAACGAAAAACCTGATTAGAAAATAATTTGATTAGTGAGAGAAAATCGATTTTTGTATTTTAAACCATTAAAATACTCAGTCGCCAGACTATTGTAATTCAGCTATGATAATGCAAATATAAGTAAATAAAATCGTAAGGATTTTTGTAGGGAAAAATTTGTGTAAGCAAAGGAAAAAGTAGTGATTTTTTGGGGCTGTGTAGGGAATATCAGAAAAAGAATTTAACATCACTGATTCAGCTGTTATGCTTCAAATAACTGGAATGTTATTAAGTTTTTGTTTTTTTTTTATTATTGTTAATGTTAAACATAGCTCAAGTAAAATATATTTAAAAAATTATTCGTTTTAAGCATTCTTCCTAATCCCGGGACCGATCCCGGGATCCCGGGATTGAAATTTTGGAATCCCGAAATCCCGGGATTGGCATTTTGGCCATTTTTTGGAATCCCTAGTTTCTATAGAGCTATTTAGATTCTGTCTATCATAAGAAACGCGTTTACATATCATAAATCCCTAAAATTCTCCTAGGCAAAGGCAAATTTTTTTAAATCTGAATTTTCCGGTCCCTGGATTAGAGCGCTGGATTAGAGCGCCACTCTATAACGATGCGCTCGTTTCCACACTACACCACCTTTGAGGTAGAATGAAAGGTGCGTTGTTTTAACGGTTTCCCCCGTAGGCACCATCCATAGTAAGTATGCAAAATTGATATTTGTACATCTTCATTTTTTCATAAAAATCTATGTTATGTTATTATTATTATGTTATTATTGACCTTAGAACAATAGGACGAGAGATATTTGCGAAACCATGATTTTTGTGGCCTTCTAATTGAGATGAAACAAATGGCTACTGATAGCATATAAAACATGGAAAGAAAAAATTTTTTTAAATTTTACACTGAGAAACAATTTTTCACAAAACAAGAATAAAAGAAGAAATGTCAAAACAAATTTACTAAACGTTCAAAGCAAATGGCCATAGAGCCCTCTGCTGAGCATAACCCCAAAAATTGCCATCGGATGGACTTCATCCGATTTTGTCACTTCGTTGTCGTGACTGCTTTCGCAATGCTTAAAAAGTTCTAAGATGAATAAATGTCTTATATGTCTTTTTTTATAAAACAAATGAGAATTATACCGAACGAAAAGAAATGTAATTAAACATTTTTCCTTTAAATCAACCAATAATGTTGTTGACTCAACAATTTTTCTTTTGAAATTTTCGTTCTGCCCGAAAATCAAAAGGACTGTGAATAACAATGCGCCCTTTTAAAAAAATCATGGTAAAGTTCGCTCAGTGTACAATGTTTCTTACCTAGCAACTGGTGAATCTCTGAGGGCTATGAATTATCATATTAAGTTTTTGTGCTGCCGTACCTGGAGTTTGTTACGAATATTAGGAAAAGATAACTACACTGAGCGAACGTAACCATGATTTTTTTAAAAGGGCGCATTGTTATTCACAGTCCTATATAAAAAAAGAAAACACAAATTAATTTTTTTTTTCTGTGTATTCCCGTTTTTGCGCCACTTTCTACATATGTAAAAAAAAATACCTCTGAGTATTACCTTTCATTAAAAAAAATGTATCAAAATTAAAAGGTAATTTTTTGAGATAGTAACAACATATAGACGTTCTCAGTACTGATATGCTGCGCTAGACGTGCGTATGCAGAGGCATCACTCATACGACATGTTGGACGTTATTCACATATTCATTTATGCGCGCTCTCATACATTTTTTGTGTAGTAAAAGCCTTACAAGTAATTAAAATTCGGTTTGAAATTTTTTTTCAAAAATAGCAAGTAAGGATTCCGATTGCCATCATTTATATAATTATTTTGTTCATCGTATAGCGTTAGACGTTCCTAAATACCTATATATGTATATACACAGTAAAAATTAGCGAAAGGGGTATAGTGATTTGTTTTAAAAATAATTTCGGTTAGATTTCGTGTTTTCCTATCATATTTTATTGCATATATTTTTATATTTACCTATTACATATAATTATTACATATAAACCTACACCTATGAAAACTATAAACAAAAGATCTTTGCTTTAAGACACTTATCTTAGTTATCTACCTGATTTTGGTGAAAAAAGATTTTAAGAGGAAAATGGGTCTTTTTCAGTTTTATCTATTAATTTGACCTATTAATTGCTTAAGTCTTAACCACCTACCATCTATTTCTGTCCTTTAAGTACATACGTAGGTGGATAAGGGTTGAATAAATAAGAACGTTGATAAAAATGAAGGAGCAAAAGGTTTCAGACAGCGAAATACAACATCTAACTGGGCTCGGATGGGAACATATCAAATTACTGGAACGAAAGCTAGCGTCGCTGCACTGTAAGGCTCAAGACAAAATTCAGGCAATAGCAAATTTTTGTTCAAACTCAAAACCGCTATGTTAGACAACATAACAGCAACCGTATTTGGAACTCGAAATCATCAATAAGTTTCAGCAATGTTCAACGCTGGAATTACAGCTTTTAAACAAGACATTTTAACCTCATTTGGAATCAGGAATATTACAAGAGACATCCTGCTAGAGCAAACATCAGCAACGACTTCCAAACTACTCCAGCCGGATCAACGTATTGACACCTAAAACAAAATGAAGCAGTTTTTCAAACATATCACCATCAAGAGTGGCGTCGACGCTTGCAAAACATGGAAAGATTATTGCAGACTCAACAAAAAACAGCGAAACTAGAGGAAAGAACATATTTTATTATGTAAATTTCGTTCAGTGTATAAAAATAGTTTTTTGTTAAAATTGTTTTGTAATTGCCTCCAAATTTTCACAGAAAAATTGTGCAATTTTGAATTTTTTTAGGTATTAATAAAAATAAAAATACCCCTGGATGGCGGAAAAAAACCGTCGAAACGTCTGGAGAAAATATTGAATTTAATAATTTATATTGTTCTATGGGTACTATGACCAAAAAGCCTGCTTAACTAAACAAATCCTCCACACGCAGATAGCAGGTTCTATTTTCAAGATAGGATTTAATCCACTTCAACATAGTCGAGTGAAAACCAAATTTTTCAAGCTTTTGAATTAAATTGTAGTGAGAAACTTTATCAAAAGCTTTTGAGAAATCCAAGTAAATCGAGTCCACCTGGAATGCTGAAATGCAGAGTTCAGAGAACACAACAAGGTTGGAAACCGTTGAACGGCCAAGGATAAAACGATGCTGGTTTGGAGATATAATGCTTTTTACTGCGAAGAAGATTTTATCCTTTACAATGGCCTAAAAATTTAATGGTGTTAACAAACTGTTTGAGCAACATTTAAGCAGAAAAGCAGAAAACCCATCCACATCCAGATTTGTTGAATTTTTCAAATTCTTCAATCCATTTCCGACATCGAGATCATTTAACTCAAAGCGACCAAAGTCCACGATGACTGACTGAGAGACAGGGGATTTTGAGCACACTATGTAGGAAGGGGGAGTATAAAAGTAGCAAGAACTTTGAGAAGTTTTTAATCACATTTTTTCTTTTATTGACGCTTAGAATACTTCCTTCTTCCATGGAGAAAAATTTTACGGAAAAAAGTCCAGGGGAATATTCATTTAGAATAGGACTTAATACTTTCTATTGAAGTGGGCAAAATAAATCTAATTTTTTTATTCTTTATTTATTTGGGCAGTCCCAAAATCATATTTGAAAAAGTACAAATTTTGAGAAGTGTCATCATATGGAAGGTGGGCGTGGCAGTGGACGGATTTCCAAGATTTTTTCGAAATTTCTTAATTTTGATACCAGAAGTGCGACTCTGCAACTCAAAATTTTGCATTTCTCATGCAAAGAGCCAATAACTTTCGACGCCTGTAAAATAAATTTCTTTTCTAAATTTATATTATTATTCTTAATTGCAGAATCAATAAACATTATTGTTAATTTTCCAAGTGTTCTTTTTCCTGCAGTGGAATGTTGGCTACCATGAAAAATTTGATTGAAAAAATTTTGAATTGTGCCGGTTTTGTGATTAGCGTGCGATATATTGGACACCACTGTGCATCGGCGAGTTTGTTTAAGACGCTCAACATCTTCCATATATCGATGGAAAAATACTAAATTCACAATCTTCAAAAGTGATTTTGCGTCTGTAATCCCCAACAAATATTGTTACTGTTCGTAATGTTACGCATTATGAGATTAAAGATAAAGCTGAACGAAAAATATTTTGTTGAATGAAACTCACTAGCTTATCATTTAAACAACAATCAGAGCAATGAGGTCACGAACTATTTGTGTTTTTCTTAAATAGAAATACAATTCTTTATCTGTCTTTTCAGTGGAAACCTAATTTTTTTGTGCTAAAAGCGTTTACAACACGTTCGATTACCTTTGCTTAACATTCCAAAACAGTTTTGCATTTGTAAAAAAAAAATGCAATATAATAACTTTTTACAATGTAAAAAAACCAAAACTATTAGGATATAACTGTCGTTCGGAAAAATATGCTCCTTAATATGCTTTTCTGATCGGGAAAACATACAAACAAAAAGATGAATGAATATTTTTTTCATTGTTCTTTTTTAAATTGAATTGGAAGTTTGAAGCTGTTTGGGGCTCTAAAATATTTTCACAATTAGACTTGAGACTTAATTTTGAAATATAGAAACAATGTTAAATGGAAAATTTTACTCGGCCTTGTTTTGTTTATCCAACATGAATATAATGTTTCGATGGTTGTTGCACCTTCTTAAAAATATTTTAATTCTTATTTCGTTAAAGATTTTTCTCACGGCTCAATAAAAGCTCGTTGTAATCCTATTGACCTCACAGATTTTGCGAATGAGTACGCCGTAAATCCAAGCTCTGGATACATGTAATAAAATTGTGTGAAAAAGTTTTTATTCACATTCACGCAGTAATATATTTGGAACAACATCATTTTATAAATTGAGGCTGGTCTTGAATGAATTAAGCCTAATCAAAGGTTAAGTTCAACACATTTTACTTTCTCTAAAGATGCTTGATAACGATTAATCACAGGCTCTATCTCTTCACAAACGAAATCAGTTACTTGATCGCTTGCACGGCCAGTAAAAGTTAGAGGATCCAGAATGGACTCAAGCTGATTAACAATTGGTTGAAAATACGGGTCATTACGAACACGTTCAATCAGGTCATTATCCTTGCCATGTTCTTTAACTTGTGCAGCTGCTTGCTGGGACAATACCCGAATCTTTTCATGACAGACCTGTCTATCTCCACCAGCTTTAACCATTTCCATTATTATATTTTCGGTAGACATAAATGGCAGCTCTTGGGAAATATGTCGTTCAATCACCTTAGGATAAACGACTAGTCCTTGCGTTATATTAATCAATGTCAAAAGAGCCGCATCCGCGGAAAGAAAAGCTTCGGATAATGTTAGACGTCGATTTGCTGAGTCGTCCAATGTTCTCTCAAGCCATTGGGTTGCATGCGTGTTAGCGGCATTTGAAAAGAGTGTAATAAGATGTCGCGCGAGAGCGCAACATCGCTCGGATCGCATTGGATTTCTTTTGTATGGCATTGCCGATGATCCGATCTGAGTACTCTCGAAAGGCTCTTCGATTTCTTTTCTTGACGCTAAAATACGCAAGTCACTGCACATCTTATGAATGCTTGTTCCCAAACTGGACAAAGCCGCAATAATTTGAACGTCAACCTTTCTGCTATAAGTTTGACCTGTTACTGCGTATGGCTTAGAAAATCCTGCAAGGCTTGTTATGAGTAAATCGAGCTCTTTGACCTTTTGTCCATCTCCGTTGAACAGTTGCAAGAAAGACGCTTGGGTTCCTGTAGTTCCTTTTACACCACGACAACGCATATCCTCGCGGCATCGTCTCAAGGCCAGCTCGTCCATCAAAAAGTCTTGTATCCAAAGGCAAGCACGTTTCCCAACCGTCGTCAATTGAGCCGGTTGCAGATGAGTAAATCCAAGCGTTGGTTGAGATTTGTAATTCAATGCGAACTTTTTCAAATTGAATATAACTGTTGCTATACGAGGTAGAACTAAGTCCAGAGCGTCACGCACAATAACCAAATCTGTGTTATCGCCCACGTAACATGACGTTGCTCCAAGGTGAATGATCGGTGCAGCTTTCGGACATTGTTGCGAGAATACGTGAACGTGCGCCATAACATCATGTCGAGTTAGTCGCTCTTCTGCGGCAGCGGCAGCAAAGTCAATGTCTCTCATGTGCTCCTTCAATTCCGAAATTTGTTCGTCAGTTATATCTAGCGCCCCAAACTCTAGAATTTTATGATGTATTGTTGCCGAACAACCATCCAAATTGTTAAACATTTGAAAAACTTACTTTCTCGGCTTCGGCTAACCAAATCCAGAATTGTCGCCAAGTTGAGAACTTGTGCTGGTCGCTAAATAGGTACTGCATTTCCTTGCTGGCATAGCGCGTGCTAAGCGGAGAAACGTACGCGTTTGTATTGGAGTCCATTGTCAAGTTCTTGTCTGTTTCAGGGGAGTTGGACACCGTAGATCACAATAAAGATATTTAAATATTTGATTGCCACGGATTAGGGTTGGCAGCTAATCGATAGTATCGAAAGCAGCTGACTGAATTCGAACGAACAGGCCTTTTACACTGGTGCATTGTTGACAGTCAATTAGTCGTCGTTCATACTATGAGACAAGACAAGCGAGAGACACAGTGAATTCTCTTTTGGTGTCTTATTCGTGTTCATACTAGTAAAAATTGTCTCTGCGACATTTGAAGGAGAAGAAGAAACTGGTTGAATACATTGCTGCCAGAAAAAAATATTTTGAAATACCTACTATCAGAATTAAAAATCCCCTAAGCTCTTGAAATAAGATAAATAATTTTTTATCGCGGTTTTCGTCAACATATGTTGGTTCACAGGTAGTTTTTTGAAAAAGTGTACCATTTTCTCTAAAATTTCTCATATTCAATACTTATAAGTTAGCTTTTTAAATTATTTCGGGATTCTTTAAATATGCTTCTTTATAAGAAGAGAATATTTACCCAAATATGGCAGCACTGTTTTTATGATGAGAAGGACAAGCACAAAGCGTGTCGCCGAGTACGTAAGACACGTACCCCTCTCTCTACCCCGAACGTCCCTTGCCTACAACCACCGTGTCTCTCGCTTGTCTTGTCTCATAGTATGAACGACGACTAATCGTTTCTATGCCCTCTTGGAATTTCATTCGCGTTTACACTCACTCGAAAGAAGTGAATGTCAGTTCTAGCTGTGTATGCCTTTTGTTGAATTTTCCTCATCCAGAGAGGGTTGATATTTTAATATCGATTCGTGCAGAAAGTGAGAATTGACGGTCAACAATTGACTTGTGTAAAAGGGCCCAAATGGGTCATTACTCAAACTATTTTCACCTAGAGAAAAATTTCAAACACATTTACCCGGCATTGTTTTAATCTAAAATATTCAAGAATCTGTTTATTTATGACGTCGAAGTTGGGCAAAACGAATCAGTTTTGAAACACGTTGTGCGCAATTTTCTTTTCTATCACTGAGACCTTTTACACCAGTCAATTATTGACCGCTAATACTTATTTATATTCGCTTTTCGCCCAAATAGTGAGAATTGGCTTTAATATTGGACTAGTGTAAAAGTCGTCATTCTTAACAATTTTCATTACATATTATTCGATAGCATCGAAACGCTATCGATTTTTTATTTCAACTACCAATAGCTGCGCAGCTCTGTACTGATTTAGTGCTGCCATCCTCGAATATTTTCTCCTCTACAACTGAAAACTGTTTCACCTGAAAGGCTGGTTTTGTAGTAGGATTATACAAAATGTGGACCTTTTTCAGCAAAATTAAAGATAAAATTTTTTAAATTATACATAAAATATGCACAGCAAATGTTCATCTAGGAATACTATTTCGAACCCATTGAGGCCTCGTTTCAAAGGCCGCAGCAGCTGCTGCAAATATTCAATACATCAGAACATATGGAACCAAATTTAATGAATTATAGATTTGATTGGTTGACGCAGTAGGCTTGCGCTTTACAAATTTGCAAAGTTCTCGCAGCTGTAGAAACAATTTTTCATACAAAAGAAACACAGTGGAAAATTTCGGAGGCTGCAAAATATGCACACTTGCCTGAATACCACTACTAATTTTTATTTTCCATAAAACTTTTTCTAAAATAATTTTAATATCCGCGTCCGAATCCGCGGGTGTCAAAAGACACGCATACGTGACACCCCTTGTAATTAAGTACGTTATCCGTATGAAACTAACATAACATTGGCTAATCCTTAATCCTTAACTCATAAGGATAATAGGGCTTCCACAGTACTGCACTATTACTTGCAGACCTTTCGGATAATTTCTTGAAAAATGTGGACCAAAACATTTCTACTACAGCTTTGAGCAGCAAGAAATAGTCTAAGCTTTCATTGAGAACGGCTTTGTTCAACGGGGTTGTGTTGTTTCGTAACTCTCCAATTAGGGTGTGCAACAAATTAAAAGCCAAAAGCTGATATACATATGTACAGAAGGTGATTTTCTTTCTCGAATTACATTCATTTGTCAATCAGAAAACAAGAGAATGTAATTGAAAGCCGAGTTAAGGATTGAGCAGCGTGTAGGTACACTCTACAAAAAAACCACAAATGAAAAGGAAACATAAAAATCAGCTTCAATTTGCAATTTTTTAAAATTTTGCGTTTTAAATTTAAGAAATATTCACAAAATTAATACTATTTTTGACTAAAATCTCCTTTTTCTCTTTAATCGTATCTCGTTTTTCAAAATAATGACCAAATATGCGCAGTGTATCTCTATATTTCACACACACACTTATGAAATAAATGATGAAGTGGGCTTTCAATACTGTTTGACACATTATGATTGCGCGTACTTTTTGAAATGAGACCCATAAACGTCGCGAGTTTCCCCAAATCACCATCTTTGATATGAAACCCAGCTTATACTTCTTTCCTAATAGTTTTTTTTTTTTCTGTGGAAAATGAAAGTGTTGGCTGTAAAAATTATTGCCTTGCATTTGGAATTGACCAAATGATTGACGACTGATAAATGATTTCAACGCTACTGCATCAACATGATTGACACTTTTGTGTGTGTATCGAACCGATATTGGCAACCAATGTTCAACGACGCGTCGCGACGTTTTGGAATTGGACGACCCGTTGAGCTTGTATTGCTTTTTGGTATTTCATTTGCGGTGCACCATGTGTGGAGCGTGCATTGCGTTTGTTCATCTGAGTGCAACGTGTACGAACGTTCGATATCTCTTTAATAACTCCCTAAAAAATTACTAACACTGTGCGACATTTTAGAGGTCATGTCAACACGTAAAACTTTAGGCATTTTTGCAATTTGCCGGGTCGTTCTGTAAGAAAACTATTTAAAATGAGTTCAGAGCTATAAATTGTGATAGAAAAGAAATTAAAATATTGAACGGATTACGAGATATAGCCATAAGTAAGTGAGTAATTTAATTCTCGGCCCCACTTTTTGAAGTCTATTCAAAATAAAAGTAGAGGTGACTTGACAAAACTGAGTATGAGGCGTTATACTCACCGAGCACTTTCAAAAAAAATTCGATACATTTTTGTTTACAAAATCGTGTCGCACTGTGTAAGCGAACTGAACTAAAGTCAGTACATCAAGCGTTTTGAACTCCATAAACCTTCAAACAATATTAGGTATTGGGCATGGTCTGAAGTCAAATTCGAAAGAGTTCCTAGATTTTAAAAATGATTTCCATAGCCAGCAGGGACGTAGCTAGAGAAAGAGTGCTTTGGCCACAGTGCTATGTTGAACAATTATAAGACATTAATCCAAAAAAAAAATGTGGGCGTTAGAGGAAGTTTAGAGAGTTGTGGACCAAAAGTCCATAAAATCCAAAAAATTAATT
The DNA here is from genome assembly GCA_020466095.1 of Chlorops oryzae. Taxonomy (NCBI): domain Eukaryota; kingdom Metazoa; phylum Arthropoda; class Insecta; order Diptera; family Chloropidae; genus Chlorops; species Chlorops oryzae. Next base: position 73,419,647 of record CM035807.1, read on the forward strand.
AGTACGATTTTGATGAAAATTTATACATAGAATATGTGAAAAATTCTATAAATTTTGGCGCTAACATTTTTTCAAATAGCTGATTACAACTAGTCTAGTTGGGGTCTGGTTTCAAACTGGTCCAAAAAGGGTGCGCTATTAGCCACATATATTTCCCACAGGAAATTGTTTCATAAAGGAAATCGGAGAAGTATAGTAAATCGTTGACTATAACACCCTTGATTGTTTGTTTCTGTCTACAGTACATTTAGTGTCTGTTTGTGCGTTTTTCTGCATCCGATCGATTTCGTTTAGCTGAATTTATTGCTTCAATGAAATGATCTATGCTTTGTTTGCATTTATTTGTTTTTATGGCTGCACATACAAATATATGTATGTGATCAGTCAATTTGATTAAGGAAATTCCAAATCGGATTTTCTCTCCTAATGGACCCTAATGAGGTTGTAAAGTATTTTTCGATTTGAATTTTTGTTTCGAGTTTTGCTTTCCATGCAGATTTATTGCTATTGCAGCCAAATCACCAATCGGCGGAAAGTTTTTTCTAACATTTTCAGGTTGTCCGCCCACACAACTATTCGTATAAAATTTCAAACATGTTAAGCACTAATTTGGTTTTTTTTTTCGACGTAATTAGGGCTTACTCAAAATAAAAATGAAACAGAAAAATAAGAAAAACTTCCATTTAGTGCTTTTAAGCGTGATGTACGTACTTCAAGCTCTCTAAGTTGTTCTAATTACTACCAGGAATCATCCGCAGGTTGCATTACCATTTTAACATTTTGTGCTAATGCTAGAGCGAAATATTGTGCTTGAAATAATGCAGTGTTTTAGCATGTTTCCACATTCAGGGGCGGATCCAGAGCCATCCGTTGGGGGGGGAATTAAATTTTTTTTTAAATTAAAATGTTCAATCCGTATTTTGCAAAGGATGCACTATACATATATTTTATTAGAAGATAAGCAATTGATTTTGAGAAAATACAAACGACAAAAACCTACAAATAAAAAAAACCTTTTTTAATTAAAAAAATTTTTTAAATAATTTTTTATTTAGGGGCTCTCTCCAGTTCTGTCCGAAATAAAAAACTTCATATAAAACAAGTAAAGAAGTTTACATCGGCAAAGCCGATTGCACACATACCTTTTCCTCAGCCTAAAATATAATATGTTAAAACATTACCTTAACGAAAATTCCTGCCGTTTTCGTTGTTCTAGCTTGGATATCTATTTATACCTTATCTGTACTTCGATTTAGCTTCTAAAACTCGAGATTATTATTAAGCAAAAAAATTTCGCGAATGGTGGTCATGGCCAAATTTTAACCGTTAGAGGACAATATGTCTAGCGAAATACTCAATTCAAAATAGTGTAAATCAAATTTTTGCGAATTTCGCGAATGGTGGTCATGATCAAATTTTAACCCTTAGAGGACATTTTGTTTAGCTGCAAGATACTAAATTCAAAATAGTGAAAATCAAATTTTCGCGAATTTCGCGGATGGTGGTCTTGATCAAATTTTAACCCTTAGAGGACATTTTGTTTAGCTGCGAAATACTCAATTCAAAATAGTGAAAATCAATTTTTGCGAATTTCGCGAAATGTGGTCATGGTCAAAATTTATCCATAATGGACGACTTTATTTGGCGGCAAAATACACAATCAGAAGAAGCAAAAAAATAATTTTTGTATTCAGATATGAGAATAAGAGAAAAAGTGTTTTTTTCTTATATGTAGGATGATGACCATAGTTATAGCGATGTCGCAATTTTTTTTCAGCAAAAGCTTAAGTCTACATGGTAGCTATACACACACCAAATTTCAATAAGCTGGGATGTATGGTAAAAAAGTTATCCAGGAAAAACCTTAAAAATCGTGATTTTTAAAACTTCTGAACCACTTCCCACGACCCAAGGAGGGACTACGAAAACAATTTTTATGCAGTTTTTCGGACATTTACCTGGTTCATGTCCATGCCGAATTTCAATATGATATCTTTCATGGCTTAGGAGTTAATTACGAAAAACTAAAGTGTGACCGACAGACAGACAGACAGACAGACATGGCTAGATCGACTCCTCTTGTCACCCTGATCAAGAATATATATATATGTCTATATCTATCGCGACTCCTTTGGTATGTTACATACTCCGAGCCAAACTTAATATACCCTTTCCTTCGGAAAAGGTATAAAAACGCTTCAGAAATGAATCAGAAATTTTCTGAAGCGTTTTTTTATATGAAGTTTTTCATTTCTGTTTCATTTCTGACAGAACTGGAGAGAGCCCCTTAAAAAGAAAAAACAAACATTTTGTTACGTAAATTTAATATAGCAATTTTAGACAGTTTATTTTTCATAGAAACAAATTCAAATTCAACAAAAAATTCATATCTTTCTTATATTTGTATAAACAAATTTTCGAATTCGTTTTCCTTTGGGGGGGGGGGGGGAAATTTCCCCTTCCCCCCCCCCCCCCCCCCCCCCGTGGATCCGCGCCTGCCACATTGAATTAACATAGTGAATTAACCATATGGATTAGAGTCTGTAAAGCATCTGCATCAAATCTTATCAACAATATTATTTGTTTTTAGTCTCCTGAACCAATATTTTCAATAATAATCGTAATTATACGCTTCTAAATGTCCGAAATAACTCTAATTCATTTAGTTAATTCACTATGTGGAAACATGCTATATCTGTTTTTTTTTTTTTTTTGTTCAATGACTGCGTTGATGAAAGGTATTGTAGATGGGAGCCCCAATCGCTTACCGCCAATGTCATTCTATGTTAAATGTAATGCAAGTTTAACACAGAGAAGAACAGAAAGTGGCATCGATGTTCATTACCTTGATATCGATGAAGCATCGATGCGGGATGCATTCTGCTGGAGTAATAGTGGTATTCAAGCAGCTGTGGAAATTCGAATGTGCAAATTTTGCACTGGCAAAGTTTCCATTTTTGATTGAACGACCCTGTTAGCAAGGTGTATAAAGTAGGCGCGATATTAGCGAATTTTAAAACATTATAGCTTTAAGCTTATAGGCTTTTCAGACTAGCAAAAAATAGCAGTATTTAGCGCGCTAAATGCAGTTGTCAAAAATACCCTTTCAGACTACACCTATTTGCATTTAGCACCATTCTGCATTTAAGTCAACTGTTTCGTTTGTTGAATAAGGCGGCCAACCGTCCCGCATTCTGCGGAACCGTCCCGTAAAGACAGTTGTGATCCCGTATTGCAACATCAAATAAAATATATTTTACCCATTATATATGGAATTCATAATTCATAAATCAATAGTCATATTTTTGCTTTCTAATTTAAGTACAACAATTCCAGAAAATTCTGTGTCTTTTTTTGGATAGGAGTGGTTGTCTTGCATTGACTTATTATAAAATTGGCCTCCTTATTTTTGAATGTCTTTAAAAACAAGAAAAAAATGGATAGAAGGGAGCTTCTCCAAATAGAGGTCATGTCATATTTAAAGAGGAGGAACATCGTTTTTGTTAACAAGTTTGGGTTTTTCATTTCTTCTAAATACACTTTTTTCGATTTTTCACAATTTTCGGCAGGCGTCAACCAGCAGTTTGGGCTGGGACTGCCTAGAATTAAATTTTATTTCATACTTTTCTCGCCACTGTTGCAGCGAATTCATCATAAATTCAGAATATATCTCTGCATATAGCAGGCCCTAAATGCATTTAAATACACGGATAAATGCAGAAGTTGGCTCTAAATCTAGATTTGGCTGCTAGTCTGAAAAGGCTATTAGTGTCCACGTCAATCAAAATTTTCGTTTCGATAAGCAACACACGTATAAAAAACGAAGCGGAATGCATTCGGAAATTTCATTCGATAACTTTTCGTTTGCCTGATTCAACTCAAAACGAAACGCAAAAAAGTACTTTGGAGACTTCAAAACGCATTATTTTTCGTTAGAGGTAACACTGACGAAACGAAATAAAGGAGCTGACATTTATTTCGTTCGAAATTTGTTGAGCGCGTCGAAAGCATTTGGTAGTTTGAATGTTTTTATAATTCTTGCACTGAAATTCAATATAATTCAATGAAAATCGACTGGAATTCTTATTTCCAGAAGAAATGACCGACGCATGAATCCATTTTCAAAAATTTTGCTTGTTGTTTATGGTTGCTGAAAAACTATCGATGGTACGACCTATATAATCAACAATTTTTATTTTTCTTAACCATCAATGGTTCTAATTCCGCATGGGTGATGAGTCAGCATCAGTAATTCAATAGTACTCATATTTAATTAAAACAAACGCGAATACTTGGCGGTATGGAATATATTCAAATTATTTAAGAGGGAAAAAATTTTTCAAAGCGTTTCAAAAACCATCGAAACTATCGATGTTCACAGTATCGATAGTCTTGCATCTCTAATTTTTCCGATTCTACACTACGTGACGTCAAAACGAAATAAAGGCTCAAGTCTCCAAAAAAATTTTTGATTGAAGTGGACACCGACCCTTAATTATAAACAGGTAGTTACTTTAAACAAATTTTTTATATGGAAATGGTTGACGCAGTAGGCTTGGGCTTTACAAGTTTCCACACAACATGGCGCAAATTTTGCCCCTCAAAAGCGATGCGCAATATTTTCCCGGCCGCGGAATTTTTCATGTCCGTACAAACAAATTTGCACAAATGCAAAATTTGCGAGGGTGCAAAAATTGCACACCTGCTTGAATCCCACTAATGTGTCATCACTTAAATAAATTTTGTACATTGACAAGTAAGGCGAAATTGAAGGATTATTTAAAAATTCTTGATTAAAAGTTAAATTTAACGGTAATGCAAGACGGGTGGCCTTAAATTTGCTGTGTCCGTTTACATAAGGGAAACTATGGCCAGAAATTTTTTGGTTTATAGGGGAGACGAAGCGCGGGGACGTAGAGAAACTACCCCTCCGCGTTCATCTCGTCCATAAACCAAAAAATTGCCGGCAATAGTTGCCCTAATGTAAATGTGACGTTTTCCCGCTGGGTAGTGGAGACACGGGTTCTAAGATCTGATTTATTAGCAGGACGAAATACGAATGAAATTAAAAGAATCATTTAAAAAATGAGGTCATCATTCTGATGACTCCAAACTGCTGTCCTCCGCCTCCAGAACTTCCAATCCTGTCAATTTTTTTTTTATAAAACTTATTCCTTTGAATTTTTGCAAACAGTTGTTTTTTGAATATCGAACTCAAATTTGATTTCGGTTTTAAATGCAGTGCCGAGTAGGGATGTCAAAATCCCGGGGTATCCCGGGATCCCGGAATTAGTCCTGGTGGTTTTCTTGGCCGTTCAACCAAAGTTTGATTAACACATCCATATATTTTAACTTCGACTAAATTTTGTCCGATTTTTTCTACGAAATTAACGATTTATTATTATTTTTTTGAATCCCGGGATCCCGGGATTGGCATGCCTAGTGCCGAGGTGTTTTAAAATATTGTTAAACCTTTTTTGAAAATTTGAATGGTGAAAACCAAAAGTGGAAGTTTATATAAAAATTTTTTAAATTTGCTTGGTAATATTGGCCCTAAATAAAGGCAATATAAAAAAAAAATGCTTCATATTTAGACACTCTATAATTTAAAGGTTAACGACAAAACAATCGCTGTGTTGGCATAAGACATTAATACATCATTATTTTGAGACATTGAACCATTGAAAATTTCGCTCTATAAATTATTAATCTCTTTCGATAGATACTATACGCTTGCGATCATGCCATCTGTGTATGAATTTTTTTGAAAAGAATGTGGTAGACCTTTGTTTGGAGAAAGCCTGCACTGAATAACGGCATGAACCGTTCCACATCACCGATTTAGGCTTCCATAGTTTCCATCAAAGCGAAACAAGAGACAAACAATTTTATCCCGAGCACTTAATTAGCTATAGGTACTTACCTTCATACGTAGAAGTTCATTTTATCGTTTTCGATTGTCCAATTATATGTTTAAATGCATGTTTTCCTCGAACCGCGAAGCTCTCAGTAAATTGTTTTTGATTAGATCCATCGGTTTTTTTTTTTTGCGTGAGCACTTTTATTGAAAACCGGCATAAAGTGTTTTCCTCACAGAATTTCGAAGTCAACAAAAATAGCGCGTAGCACTAGAAGTGAGAGAGAAAAAAACGTAATAAATTCAATTAAGCGCTTTCAAAACGAGAAACAAAAAAATAATGTCGACGAAGACAAGATGAAAAAACTCGCAACACTTTCGCTGAGTAGATGCAGCAGCGGCGGCGGAATAATACGCCTTCCCAAAGCAATTGCATGTGCGCACTGCGCACTGCGCAGAGCACCATAAGAAGATGGATGCGCTTCAGTTGCAATTGCAATCGAAGCAATAACGGCAGTTTTTATGATATATGCCGCTACAATGATCGCGGCAGCGAGCAACCTCAAGCATGAATGCGAGAGATGAGGGGCACTTCGGGCACTGCTAACCAACTATCACTGCATTTCGCTTGAGATTGCGCTTTAATTGCTGTGCAAGTGAAATGCTGCAAATGCTCACAGCGCTCGGAATTCGTAGCGCGTTACTAATGTGCAGCAAGGCGGCGGTGCCGGTCGTGCTCAAATGATGAAAATCATAACTCTCAATGAATTTAATTGCCTTCAAATCCCTTCACAAGATCATTGCAATATACCCATGACTTGGCTTTTTAAAACGAGGACATCAAATTAGCTTCATTTTCAACTGATTTCCGAAATAATCATTTCATTGAAGTGTTCTTTTAAAAAATGTGTATGCTTAAGCCCCATTTATAATTCCATTTACAAAACTGAACTGATATGTTTTCTTTTATTTAAAAGTTATGTCTACTACGGAAGGATCGGCAGAAGAGATTATTGCCAGCCCCATATAGAGGGTGAGTGAAAAGAAGTTATTTTTACGGGGCCCAGCTCCGTGAAGGGACCTATCAATTACTTTATGGAATGTGTATTATTCATACATATATACATAGTAGTGGGATTCAAGCAGGTGTGCAATTTTTGCACCCTCGCAAATTTTTCGTTTGTGCAAATTTGTTTGTATGGAAAAAAAATTCCGCGGCCGGGCAAATATTGCACATCGATTTTGAAGGGCAAAATTTGTGCCATGTTATCGCATATTTGCACTAGTTATTCGCAGGGTCGTTCATATAAAAGGGAAAAATTGGCTGGTGCAAAATTTGCAGATTTCAATTTCCAAAGCTGCTTGAATACCACTAAATAGTTACTTTTTGTTTTTGCAAAAAACAATTTCTAGTCGAAAATTTGCTTGCAAAAACATCTTTTCTTTATTTTCGTCGATCTTTAGAAGCCTATATCTCAAAACCTAAGAGCAATAGAACAAAAATTGTTTACCCCTTAATTCATATCCTCCAGATTGAGACAATTGAGACGAATATGAACAATTTTCAAAAGATCAACTTTTTTTCGTTGCCCGTTTCACGTGGAATGCCCCATATGTAGGCGAAATGCTTAGAAAACCGTTTGAGCCCCCGAGACGAAATACAAGGACGCATGTACTGGTGATGAGTGTAAAGATGATGGATCGCCTTTTGAAGATGACTTAAAACGCACAATGATTGCTTTGCAATAGATAAAGTGAATGCTAAAAAGCGAAAAAGATTCCAACAGAGAGTGATGAAGCGACACATTTCGGCACCCGGGACACAATTGGGGCACTCTCGAGGAAATACCACCGCCGCCCTCCGCCCTAAATAAAAATACTTTTATAAAAATTAAGATACGATTTGCGGCTCCATTCTATCCCCCACCACTACGCTACTAGCCAACAGATGAAGAATCTAGCGCAAAAGTATGCGCTTTTGAGACCTTCAGCTTTATTGGACGAAGAGGAGCTTGAATTTGATCAAGAGTTGAGGCTTGAGCGCATTAGTCAAGCGCTTTCGTAGCCGCTCCTACCATAAAAGTGTCAACGCTCTTATTAAAAAAAACGGACAACGAATTGCAAAAAATGGGTAGTTTGATAGTTCGCTAGTAGCTTCGAAGATACTCCCTTTAATAATCCCTTTTCAAGCTCATATGGATAACCGAAATACGTTTTGTTCCATATCGACCATAAGTATCAACGAAAATGTTGCAAGTGGAGAAACTAAACTAGCAGTAAAAGCACCAACAACATGAAACATCCAAGACATGATAAATGTGTGTAGTCAAGTAAAGCCAATGATTAAAACTGCAACTAATTCTCGCGCCGGAGCAAGCAAGCTTTTCCTTTCTTTCTTTCTTTTTTTCTCTACTTTTCCCCTGATGAGTTTTCGTCAGAATTACTGCTCTAGTTAGCACACATATCCATCCAATTTATCCGACTCACGAGCTTATGTCGCCGTGACAATGCCAATGGCTATGTTGGCTTCTTGCTGCAACTGCAGTTGCAACTTCAAATGAAGTATCTAAAAAGCAACGGGAATTCTATGCAGCAACAATGTACGAGGAACTGAAGCAAGTTGCAAATTATCAATGTTAAATACTGTTGGGTGTAAGCAACAACAATTATGACTTGGGTTTGGCATTGCAAAGTTGCCATTAGTTTTCATTTTTCTCTGAGAGTGAAGTAAGGTAGCAATGGAAATGATAGACTTTTACTTACAGTGATGCATGTTTAACATAATTGTTGTTGTGTTTTTGTTGTTGTTAATGCAATGAAGTTACTACCGTTGCACTTGTGCCGAGAAGAAATATCGATTCCATGGTCAAATGGTCAAGTAGATTACTAGATCAGCATAGCCTCAATTAGTTTCTGCTCTCAAAAGTTTCGTTCTCTAAACGAACGGGACAACGCCTTTCTTCACTGGTTTGCATGAGACTGAACGACAAAATGTTGTTGATTTTTTTTTGTTTTTACATGCCACATAAATTGCATCAATATATTTATGTACACAGAGCAAAAAATTCACCAGAAAATTGGTCAATTCAAAAACATATAAAACGGCTTCAACAAAAAATATTTTTAAGGACCGTTTTCTCATCATTTTTTAACTGTAAGTTAAATTATCCTCATGATAATTTCATACAAATTTGATTAATAAGCCAAAGAAATTGAAATTTAACTGGCAGATAGAGCTTAAAAGTAGGATGAGAAAACGGCACTAATTCTAACAATTTTTCTTGTTGGAAAAAATAAAGATTTTTCCCTTTGAATCAACTATATTTCAGGTTGAATTGACATGATAATTTTCAAAAAATGGATTTAAATTTAAATTGATTAACTAATCACGGACATAAATGAAATGACAAGATAATTTTTAAAATAAAAAAAATTACTAAAATTACTATAAAAGAAGAAATGTCAAAACAGATTTATTTAACGTTCCAAGCAAATGGCCACAGAGCCCTCTGCTGAACATAACCCCCAAAAATAGCTATCGGATGGACTTTATTCGAATTTGTCACTCCGTTGTCGTGACTGCTTTCGCAATGCTTAAAAAGTTCTAAGATGTATAAATGTCTTATATGTCATAAACAGGGATGCCCGCGGAGCAAGCTTCGGAGCATTGAGAGCAAATGCTTGTGTACATACACAAAAGGCAACAAGCAAGCTGAGAAATCGAAACCTGTTTAGTCTGACATCAGGCAGCGAACGAACAAGACCTATGTCGGATGAAGCAAAAAGAGAGAACTGAAAAAGGCGAAAAACGTTCTTCAGTGCAATGCGCACACACACTATCGCAAGCTTTCAATGTAGTGGTGGACATCCCTGGTCATAAATTATAAAGCAAATGAGAATTATCCGAACGTAAAGAAATGTAATTAAACACATTTTCTTTCAAATTAACCAATAATGTTGTTGACTCAAACATTTTTCTTTTGAAATTTTTGATCTGCTCGACAATCAAAAGGACTGTGAATAACAATGCGCCCTTTTAAAAAAAATCATGGTGACGTTCGCTTAGGGTTGTAAAAACAACATTCAAAGTTTCGATTTAATCGATTTTTTTTTGCTTAGGGTAGATTTTTTAGCATCGATTATGTTTTGTTTCGATTTTAAAAAAAATCGATTTTTTCTTTCGATGTTACATTTTTTGGAAACTCTCTGGCAACTCTTTAAAATATAAGCAAAACCATCTGCAAAATTGGGAAAAAATACAGAAATTGACGGTAAATTCTTCTGAATGCATCTCCAAAAGAGAAAATAACTATAATTGAATATCATTAATTGATTAGTGTTAGGTTAGGTTAGGTTAGGGTGGCTGCTCCCTTTAAGGGGACATACTTAGGCCCGTTGTGATACCACGAGAGAAGGCATGCCTCCCTAGTTACCCGTTTGGTGGAGCCAATTGGACTCATTTATGAAACGGCCCATGTCTTTTACTCAAACAGATGATAGCTCGGTGAGGGAGGAGAAGAAGAAGGAGCCGAGCAGGCTGGATCTTCTCCTGGCCAGACCCGGGCAGTGATACATGAGGTGGGTCACTGATTCTTCTTCCTCCTCCGATCTGCAACTTCTACAGTGTAAAGGACCTGAATAATTGATTGACTCCATTTACATTAGGTCAATCTTGCTCATCGATTCTTTGGCAATTCTCGTTTGTAGTTGCGTTGATTGTACTTTCTAAGAGTATACTTAGGCAAACATTTTTTTAGTTCGTTATCTGTTTTGATAAAATATTAGTTTAATAAACTTCAGAAAACGAAAAATTGGCATTATATATATGTTTGGGAAAATTAAAAATAAATCGATTTAATCGATTTTTTGTTTCAATTAATCATCCAACATCGATTAATAATTATGCAGATCTTCTATTAATCGAAAATCGATTTTTTCGTAAATTTTACAACTCTACGTTCGCTCAGTGTATGTTTAAACCATTTTATGAACGATCAAGTAGTCATCTTTTCTGATGTCTGCTTCCATAATTATTTGTAATCAACTCATGAAACCGAGCCGACAAAAAAAATCACACGTCCTCTTAGTTGTTTTTTCTAGTCAATTAATCTTTTTTTGCGAATTATTTTCAGAAATTAAGATAACCAATGGCAATAATACAATTTGATGTGAGATTCTATATTTTTTTTTTTTTGCTTCAACTGCGATAACCAATTAATCTTCACTTTTGTAAAAAGATTATGTGATTTTTAGACAAAATTACTTATATTCCCTTGCAAGATTAAGTACAGCTGGATTACGAAATTAAGAACCGCCTAAGGAAATCACAAAAAAGGCCTCCAACTGCCAATTCGCCTTGGATTTTTCCTTAAGCTTGGAAGACCCAGAGGAAATATTTTGTTTAAGTTCCTCGTTTTTCGAACCATAGTAGAATTTATTAAAATTACACTCTCATACAATTAAGTGATTTCAATCAGGATGATATTCCTTATTAATGGACACTAAACTTAATTTAATTAGCAGGCTGTCAGAAGAATCACTTATTAAGAAGATTTAAGAAAATTAAGAATATTTTTATACAAAACAAACTCGTTAGGTCGAATTTAACAAAATGTTTATTGAGTATTTCAATAAAATTTTGACTTTTTTCTGTGGCAATATGGAATAGTAGCTTAAGTCGACATAAGCGAGAAATGAGCTAATGGCTTTGGAGGTATGTATAAGGAAGCCAGGGCGCTTAGGTGTGTTAAATAAATTTTCAATTATCATGATATTGTAAGAAGTTATTTGCATTTGCTTTTGAGCTTATGTATGTATTTTGAAAAACTTTTAACTCTAGAAAAAATCTTATGTGCACTTAAGTTTGATCACAAATTCCGAATTTTCAATTTAATTGTGCGGAAATTGAAATTTTTCATATGAATAAAGCGCTTAAGTATAAATATTCGAATATCTCAAAACAAGAAATTTCGATTTAAGCTATTCTTCCATATTGCCACAGAAATATTTAAGAAATATTTAAAGTAACACAGGAGTAGAATGTGCCGGGTATTTTATTGTCAGGCTTGTCTGATTATAACACCCTTACTTGTTTTTTGTTTGCCTGTGTAATCAGAACTTTTGGTAAAACTAAGTTTTGGGTATTTTTACTTAAATGCTTATAAATGCGACAGTTTTGATGCGAATTTGATCTCAATGGATCTACATTTTTCATGGTGTAATTTGAACCAAAACTATTTTTTTTTGTATATACATTTTTAAAAAAATGAAGCAAATTTCTGGAAAATTTCATTAATAGCTCTAAGCCAATGATTGGATCCAAAGGTGTTCTGGACATTTTTGATAGGGAAATTAATTACCCTCAATTTTATAGCTAAGAATTTGAAATCGGTTAAGTATGTCCGGAGATAATTAAAATTTACCAACCCGACTTTTTTTCAAAAATCATAAAGCGGAAAAATAGCCTATATCTCGAAAACTGTTCTACCTAAATATTATGGCGACTCATATATGTAGGTGGGAAAATCGTGCGCAGAGCAAATTTTTGCGCATTTGGCAAACCGGAGCAATTGAACTGTCATATTTTGTATGAAAAGATAACAGCCGAGACTGAGCAAACGTGCTCAGTCAATTCTAGCGGCAAAATTTTCGTGCAAATAAAATTAAGCCCGTCCTAAGCCATCCAACTACCTAAATGTGTGAAAGTTAAAAATACATTTCAAATATTTTCGAGAACTTAAAGTAAAATTGATTGAAAAAACCTGGAATTTTTCTAATGAAACAATCAGCCCTATTATGATTGTCGACTACTGATAGAGAATCGAAAAAGTTCTATCGTCGACTAAAATTTTTCATTTTCTAGTATGTAGAAAATTAAAAATTTTTGTCGAAGATAGAACTTTTTCGATTCTCTATCAGTAGTCGACAATCATAATAGGGGTGTATATGCTTATCGAAATATGCAAAAAATATAACACAAATATGATATTTTGAGAATTTTGTTTTGTTCAAACCGGCTTGATGTTTTTTGTGTTATACAGTGTGTGCAAGCTTTTAAGAATTTGACAATCAGCTGATTTGTTAAAACAAATTTGCCAAATATGCACTCATGAAACTTTGCAAATCCTTCCTGGCTAATCTGCACAAAGCTGATTTTTAATGCTTCATGAATTCCCTTATGTAGTTAGATAACATATTCGGATTCGAAAAAAAATTTACTTAAGGAATGACCATCAGATGGCGAAGGTCAGATTTTTCATAAATTGGTGTTATCTCTCCTTAAAAAATGTTATTTTCAATTAAAATATTTTCAAGCGATGTCACGAGTGTGGCCGTTATTTATTTTTTTTATTTACACGTTATTAACTTATAATTAAAATTATAAGGTAATATTGATAATAGAGCATCGGCTTAGCACCCTGTGCCCTATGACTGGGATAATACAAGATAGTTTAAGAGCTAATGTTTAGAATTATTAATTTTATACAAAATGAAATGTAGTGAGTTCCAACTTTATATATTATGATACACATGAGTTAGTTTTAGAAAGTTAATGACTTTAGCGATATTAATTTGGTTTGGATTGCTCAATATTGCTATTAATTGGCTATAGTTTAATGTTATAGATTTTCTATAGTTGACCGAAGGGCAGTCGAAAAGGTGGAATAGGGTGACAGTGTTGTTATGACAAAGGGGACAAAGAGAGATGGGGTCTTTGCTGAGGAAGTGATTGTGGGTGATAGACGTATGACCTAGTCGGATTCTAATGAATTTCATGATATCTGTTTTAGAGAATGAGTCTAGTTTATGGTTTTGTAGATATCCGAAAATGTTTTTTTTTATTTGTGTTTATTTCTTGGTACCATTGAGAGGTGGAAGAGAAAGTTTGGCTGTTATCATTTAATTGAGATTTAATAAATTTGTTTAGATCATTATGATGAAGGTTAAGGGAGCAGTGCAGAGGAGATGTAGTAGCAAGTTTGGCGGCAGAGTCCGCCAAATGATTACCTTTATTATTGATGTGCCCTGGAATCCAAAAAATTTTTATTTTTGGATACATATCCATGAGTAAAGAACGGATTGTAGATGCATAATAGTTATTATTGTCGGTGTTGACAATCGATTTAATGGCAGAAAGAGAGTCAGTACATATGACAGTTTTGATTCTTTTGTTTTTTGTTAATAGAATAGCTTCTAGGATGCCTGTTATCTCGGCCGTGTATATGGAGCTATAAGGAGGGAGCAAGGACATTTTTAAAATTTCGTTTTCAGTTGTGACACTGTAAGTAGTAGCATTAGAAGTTTTAGAGCCGTCTGTGTATAAAAAAATATGGTTCTTATGTGCATCCGCAAACTCCGCAAATTTCATGTGAAATATCGAAGGATTTGTTTCAGACTTTTTTGTGTTAGACAAAGATAAGTTAATCAAATCATGTTTGAACAAATGTGGTGGAACTTTGTAATTTTTAGTTTTTTGGGGAAGAAAGGAAATGTTAAGATCACAAAGGTATGAGATGGATCTACTAATAACAGAGGCTACTTTTTGAGTTCTTTTTCTTTTAATTGTGTTTTTAATGGCATTTCCGAGAGGGGTATCAGAGCTGTTTTGGAAAGTTTTAAAGAGTTTGGCCAAAGAAATATTTCTTCTGGCTTGGAAAGAAACAGTGTTGGATTCAAATAGTATATTGTTTGTAAGAGTTGTTCGATGAGCACCTAAACATATTCGGAGGCAAGTATTAATTGTGGATTGAAGTTTTCTGGTGAGACAGTGTGCAGAGAAACCGTATAGAAAGATGCAATAGTTAATTTTAGATATAATGAGAGCATTAAGAACTGAAATTAGTGTTAAGCTATGGGAGTTGAATTTTTTACTAGCAAGACATTTTATGATGTTGATTCGAGGAGTTAGAGATGTGTTCAAATTTTCAATGTGTGAGTTCCATCTGTAACGATTATTGAAGGTTATACCAAGAATTTTCAGAGAGCAAACTGAAGTTATATTGATATGGGTACTGATTATTGTGCATTGGCAATTTTTTTTCCTGCAAATATGAAGGTGCTTGGATTTGTCGGGGGAAAGTCTAGCTCCTGAAATATCGCACCATTGGACAATATCAAAAATCAGAGGGTCAAGGTTGGAAATAATATTTTTGTGCTTACTGAGTTTCTTAACAATATAGAAGTCGTCTGCATAAGCGCAGAAGGAAACTTCTTTATGAAGAGAGATAATATTGGAGAGTTTGTTAAATGCGATTATAAAAAGAACAACAGAGAGGGGAGATCCTTGTGGAATCCCGTTTTGTAGTGGAAGGACTTTAGAGTAAGCATTATTAACTAGGACTCTAATTTTTCGTTTGGTTAGAAAGTTGTAGATGTAGTTGATTATTTTATATCCGAGCTTCCATTCTATTAATTGTTCAATAACGGAATGGAGCCCAATCCTGTCGAATGCTTTTTGAAAATCAAGAGAGATTAAAGAAACATGTTTTTTGTGAGAGAGGCTATCTGTGATCAGGTAGTCTAGATAAACTAGGTTGTCAGTCACCGATTTGCCTTTCCGGAATCCTAGTTGATTATTGTTGATAAGGTTTTTTGAGCTGATGAACCACCATAGGCGATCAGCAATTATTTTGTCCAAAACTTTAGCGATGCATGGATTGAGCGAAATAGGGCGGTATGATTTAATTTTAGTTTTGTCGGCATTAGGTTTAAGGATCGGTTTAATTGTACTTATTTTGAAAACTTGTGGGATGTAAGAGTTAAAAATCTTATTGAAGAGGTTAAGGATTCTGTTTTTTATTGATTGAGGAAGTTGCTGTAACATTATGTATGATATTCTATCGAAACCAGGTGTTTTGCCTTTAAGTTTTTTTAGCGTTGTACTTAGCTCGGTAAAGGAAAAAGGAGTTTCAATAAGATTAGCTTTATAGTTTGCTTTGTGCAGAAGTTTTAGAGGGGATAGAGAGTACTTTTTTGCTCTGTACAATGGGGAAAAATGGGAGTCATCTGATTGTTCTGACCAAAATGTGCAAAATTCATCTGCCATAGATTGGGGTTGTTGGATTAGAGAGGGATAGCCAATGCAAGGTGCTATACCATGAATATTATGTTGTAGTTTAAGTCCACAAAAACGTCTTATATTTGACCATATCTTTTTTGAAGATGAGGAAGGGGATATCTCTGATGTGAGTTTAGCTAGGGATTCTTTTTTGGATTTCCGAATTTCTCTTTTGAGTTTGGCATTAGCATTTCTAAAATTAATTATATTTTCTGTTGATATGTTTTCATTTAGTTTCTTCCATAGTCCTTTTTTGATTTTTTTAAGCTTGGAAAGTGTAGAATTCCACCAAGGGGTTTTGCTAGGGTGATGCGGGGTGGATTGAGGAATAGAAACATTTGCACTTTTAAGAATAATTCTATTTATTTTTGCAGTTTCTTTGTTAACATTATCGTTAATATTGCGGGGTGTTTCAGAGTGAAATTTCTCGCTAAGTTTTTTGTATTTTTCCCAATCTGCGAGATAGGTTTTAAATTTAGGTCGACTTTTTTGGACAGGGGTGTAAAGCGGTTCGAACATTTTTATAATGATTGGGAAGTGATCGCTACCATTTAGGTCATCTACAATGTGCCATTGAGATTGAATGGATATTGCTGGAGAAGCAGCCGATATATCGGGGTGAGAGAAGGTATTGTGAGTAGAGAAGTGAGTGGCAGTCCCATCATTAAGAACTATTAGCGATGAATTGTCTAGTGCTTTAACTATTTTTTTGCCTCTAAGGTTTGGTATTGGAGAGCCCCATCTTTGGTGCCACCCGTTTAGGTCTCCTGTTAATAAGAGAGGGGAGCTGGTTTGGAGCAGAATAGCTTCGATGTCTGATGTTGAAAATTTTTTGTTGGGAGATATGTAAAGATTTACAATTTCAAAATTTATTTTGGAGTAAACTTTAATTGTCAAAACATCAAATTCAGAATCGTTCGTTACTAGTTCATGTTTGAGGGATTTATGGACTAATGTTATAACTCCTCTGTATGAGTTAGATGTAGGGTTGGAAAAATATAGCTGAAAATTAAGAGGAATAGGAATGTTGTTAGTGGAGACTAGATGAGTTTCTTGTAGGGAGATAATGAGGGGGTGGTGTGTTTTTAGAAGGATTTGTAGCTCGCAATAATTATTTAAGTATCCTTTTATATTCCATTGAATTATGCTAATAGTCATAAATACAGTAAACTAAAATAAATCAGTGCTTGTTTAATTCACCAAATTAAAAGTTCTCAGTGTCGCTAATTGAACGATAGTCGCTTTCAGGAGAAAGATTTGACGACAAACGCTGCTTTTTTTTACCCTTCTTTTCTTTTTCTTTCAGCTGTTTCTTTAGGCGATTAGAAGCGTTCCGAGGGAGAATGCTAATTTTTTCAGCTATGCTTCCTTTGCTGTGAGGTAAGCTGACGGGTGGAGAGTTGATGATGATCTGAGGTTCAAGTATGCTTGTGTTCTCTATTTGCATCTCTTCGTGTCTCTCTATCGGGCTAATAAGAGAGGCTTCGTAAGGAGTGTTTGTTATTGGTCGAAAAATTCGGTGAGGCAGTGGAGTTGCGATAGATGAGTAAGTTTGATTAACTGACGGGTGACGCTCTTTGTAAATTTCCTGGGCTTTTTTGTTGCTAACTTTTTGTAGAGTTTTGATGGCAAGGATCTCTTTCTCTCTTATGAATATAGGGCATATCTTCTCAGTAGAATTATGATGTTGAGAGGGGAGATTTTGTTCGTAGCAATTGATACACTTTTTGTTGTTGGTGCATATTGCACAATCGTTGTTGTCCGTTAAATGCGGAGAGCAAGCGCAATTGAAGCACAGCGGGTTGTTGTTGCAATATTTCGCCGTGTGTCCAAAGCGTTGACAGGCCTTACAGCGGAGCGGAAGGGGGATGTAAGGTCTAGTATAAATTTTGTTGTATCCAACTTGAACAGAGTCAGGTAGTGTTGAAGTGCCAAAAGTAAGAATTAAAAGTCCCGTATCAGTAAGTGTACCGTTAGAAATTTTCTTGATCTTTTTGACTTCGGTGACAGACTGGGATTTTAGTTCGAAGAGGATTTCTTCTTCATCCAATGTTCGTAGGTCGTTGCAATAAATGACGCCTTTGGTGGAGTTGAGAGAGAAGTGCTCACTGACACTTACCTCAATTGTAGGGGTGAATGAACTTAACTTAATAAGTTTGCTCGCCTGTATTTCATTTTTTGTTTTTACTAGGAGTGAACCGTTAAGTAATTTTTTGCAAGATTCCACTTCTTTTCCACAAATATAATCAATTGTTTTTTTAATTAGAAAAGGGGAAACATTTTTTAATGTTTCTTCACTATTTATTCTTTGAATTATCAAATATTTAGGACCGGGAGAAAGATTAGTAATGTTTTTGCTATTATCCAATTTCAGGAGAGGTTGCGGGGCAGATTTACTGCCCCGATCCGGCGGATCTTTCATCTTCAATAGCTCCAAAGAATGTATGATTAGACAACCACTTATTCTTTTTTTTTTTTTTTATTTTTTTTTTTTCTGTGTCTAGTTTAATCTAAGACAGGTAGACGAAAAGTAAAAAACAAACAAAAAAATAGACGCACTAAGGTCAATTGCAGAAAAGTATCAGAAACTGTTTCTTCCGTGAGACGAACCGTTGTCGGAGAGTAGCGTTTCGAGACTGAGTGTGGCCGTTAATTTCAAGATTTAGTTTGAAGTCTCCATTTTATTGCAATGTTTAAGAAATTACCATGTATTCTCTTTAACACATTACTTATTTTTCCAGATTTTTTATATGAAATTAATTTTTCATTTTTGCAATGAAAACAAAGTAAATCGTAGTTATGCTTTTTTCGGGCTGAGTCGAAAGTCAAGATGTTGGGCTTTTTGGCAAGTTTCTCTTTACTTATTTGTCCAACAGGCTTCGCGTTACAACGTCCGCGACTACCGGCGATGCTGATAATTCCGTCCAATGTCCTTTACCCTGAATGTATATGGCGTCCTTGTAGTTGAACAGCCTGTTGTCTTTTATACAGAAGGATATCGTCTTCGTAGAGCATTTTTACGTCCATTTTATTTTACACTGGCTTACGCGGGAACAGGGAATTGAAATCTAAATCTTTTTGTGGATCCGAAGTGGATTTTAGAGGAGAAAAAGTCAGGGTATGTATGACCTGTTTGCATACAATTATAAATATAGTTGAAGATCTAAAACCCAAAGACGCCAAAGATCTCGCGGGCACGAGAGAGATATTGGGCCTAAATGTAAAGGACTTTGTAGCGCAAAATGAAGCAATCATAGATTGTCGAAATTATTGTTGGGTTCCCTTTTAAAACAGGCATTGCTCTTGATCACAGTTATTATTTTTATACAAATCAGCATACATTTGCTTTTGCGTTTTATTTTTGATGTATCTTTTTGATAGTTGAAAATTTTTGCAACATATTCTCTTTTGGAAAACAGTAAATTTTACATGTATGAGTTATATATTTTTACACAAGATAAGAAACTTACAGGAAGATTACTTTCGAATGGCAGAAATTGCTTTGGCCTATCAGTGAGAGTGCCTGAGAAAATGTGGCTCATATGGAAGCTTCGGAAGAAGGAAGAAGAGAATGCTTGTGAAAAAAGAAAGAAGAATGAGCAAAGGAATGCGAGTAAAAGCGAAATGCTGCAAGAAGGAACAGATAGCAAAGAAAAACGAGCAGAGGAAGCTAAAAGATTGAAAGCGGGTAAAAGAGAAAAGAGTTGTGAGGAAGAAGAAAAAAGGAAATGGGAGAAACAACAAGAAAAGGAAAGGAAACAGCGCAAAAAAGAAGAAACTGAAATTCGCAAACAGCAAAAGCGACGAGAGCATGAACAATACAAAATACGGCAAAAAGAAATCGCCCAGTCTCAAAAGGAAGCGAAGCAAAGAGATAAGGAAGAGCGCAAAAGAAAGAAAGAAGAAGAATTACACCAGCTAAGGTTGGAAAAAATACAAAGGTCAAGAGAGGAAAATCAAAGACACAAGAGAGAAAAGCAGCTAGAGAAAGAACGAAAATATCACGAAAAATGGCTTGAGACAGAAAGAAAAATACGTGATAAAGAGGAATTAAAGAAATTGAAGCAAGAACACAAATTCTGGCTGCACACAGAAAGAGAGGCCAGGAAACATGAAAAAGTGAAGGCTCGAAAAGAGGCGCAAGATAGGAAGCACAATGAGAAGGGCGATCGCGCAAGACAGCAAGAAGACGAAGCCAATAGACATTTTTGCCTTTGCATATACATACATACAGATAAAAGATATTCCATAAGATTTAGCTTGAAAAAATAAGATCATGATGCACGCAGCTAAGCGGTCAAGGAAACCAATAAAGGAGGACACATAATATACATGATGGGACTGCTTATAGTTTTTGTCAAAGCAGTTTGAGGACAAATGCATTTGAGAAGTTTGGTTACAGATGCCAAAATAGGTATGCAATGCTTAGGGCTTAGTTAGTTTTGCTTCAATAGAACTTGATTTGCTACATATACAGCCCTATTCTAAATGAATATTCCCTAGGAGTTTTTTCCATAGAAATTTTTCTCTGCTGAAAAGGGATGTCTTCTAAGCATCAATAAAAAGAAGAATGTGATGACCTTTGCTTGAAAATGTCCGAGATTCTTGCTGCCATTCTATTTGTTTTCTAGTGTGCTTGAAATGGGAGAATTTTTTCCAAATACGCAAGGGAAAATTCTCCGGGATTATTTAGAATCGGGCTCATCATCAACCAGCCCCTTTGTGCGGCTCTATTTGTACGTGTTTATATGGTATTGTATATAAAACTTTACAAATTTCTGAGTAAAGCTGAGTTACGTTCAGTCAATACAAAGATTTTATTCTCAAATAATTAATAATATATTAACGTATCAGCATATTAATATATTATTGTATATATACAAATGTAGAAACTACGAAAGGATGAACGCAGTTTTGTATATAATTACACAGCTTTAAGTTGGGGCGTTTTGGATGCAACTCTCGGTGCTTCGTCTTTTGGTTCCAATTGGACGTCCCTCGTATCCTGATCTTAAACCAGTTCACATTAAGCTGTTTCTTCGACCTTCAAATATCAAAGCATTGCATTTTGAATTTGTTTTGTTCGTGTTTGCAAACAGAATCGTTTTGAATTACGACTTGCTGGTCGAGAAATTTTCAATAATTATAAGTTACGTCCATAACAGCAATTGGAATGCCCTGTACTGGTTAAACAAAATTTTTCTGGAGTCTTAAGCGAAATAAAAACTAAGTGCATAGCGTAAATGTTTAAAGAATATCTTTTTTTATACAAATAAAAAATAACCGAATATTTTTGAGGTATTGTGGATTTTTATGGTGCTCTTGTATGCCGTTACTTAAATTCAATTTTCTTGCGATGCATAAAAACCATTTTGAAATATTGATCGCCCATATCTAGTGAGAAGCATTCAAAAGTCTTACGAGCTTCAAGACTGGAAAATTTTTCGGCAAACTAAAAAGATATTTAAATATTGTCATATCGTCGTCCCGGAGTTGTCTCCTCGATAAGTAATATTTTCTGTGATGTTAAAACAAAAACCCTGGAAAGAAATTATCGAACAAGTTCTCAATGGGTTAAGTAGCAATTCCCAAAAAAAAAGGTTTAGATTTTTTGAAGCTGTTAAGATGTGCCTGTCTATACGAGATTTGAAGACATTTACTTCAAAACCAGTGGCTCTGGGATAGGGTACGGGATGCGTGCTATGCTCTTGAGACCAGGGTCCGAGGTTCGATTCCCGGCACAGGCGAAACGGAATCTAATGTTCCAAGCCTAGCACTGGTTTTTAAAAAAATCGCATGTTAGAGATACACTACATTAAGACACACATTCATACAAAAAAAAAACCTCCTTGGTATCTTAATTGGCCAATTAACGGCCTAATCGGCAGCCACTTCAACCTACCTATCTACTTTAAAACCAAAAGCTCAACTTAAATTTGAATTGGGGGGCGAAAAATTTTTTTTCTTTTTATAGACGCAATTCTGTTTTTGTTACTTCCCAGTAAAAAATTTAGGAGCAAAGTCAAAACCGAGCGATGAAGGAGGAATTACTTCTTCATCCATTTGGAGCAATACGAAATCGAAATAAAGTAAATTTCAGTTTGATCTTAAACTTGTAAACGAAAAAAATCCCGACATTCGATTTGACAAACACGGTGTAGATGGGTGAGCATTTGACTTAAAATCGAGAGTTCCGAGGTTCAAATCCCACAACAGGCAGAATCAAAAAGGGAAAATAAACATTTAAAAAAAAGAAATTTGAAATTGTGAACACGGAACAACCAAAAGATATTTGAAATTATATAAATCAATTCGAATTTTTTTGCTCGGGATAAGAAACATCAGTCCACTTTTTCTCTCTCAGGATATAAAAAATTTTAATCCACTTTTGCTCTCTCAGGAGATAAAAAATATTACTCACTTTGTGGCATTACTCTCTCTGTCCTCCAATTGGAGGTCGAAAAGAATTCTTTGTTTGATCTCCATTAGGAGCTCAAAAGTATATATACTATAGTATTACTTGTCTGTAAGGACATGCATTGCTAAAAAAGAGTACAAAATACATGAACCACGGAGATTAGTGGAGTAATCCATTGCTCCAAAAGGAGCATTCCAAGATTAATCTTTGGATGATCCGATTTTTTACTGGGTTTATACTGTTTTTGATTGTGAGAGAATTGAGAAAAGTTATCACATAAAAAATATTGATTTTTAATTCTGCTGCCGAGAGCCTTATATAACGGAAAGTTTTTTTTTTTTCAAAAACAATTCGACGCAAAGACAGAAGATTAAAATACCAAATTGAAGCGGAGTCAGAGAACCATGGCAGCATGAGTCTACCAACTGGTCTCAAAAGAGTCGTACTTAGACGTGTTCTTAGTATGCCTAGCAATCGTTTTATTAAATAACTTCAGTCATGAAATGCCTTTTATATATATTTTGGAAATTTCTTTTTTGAAAGATGTAGCTAAAATATATTTTCTATTTATAATTTTGTAACAAAACTTCAAGTTTATTCTTTATTTGAATTTATTTGACTTTATTTTGATAAACGCGTATTACTATGCCCAAAATTGAGGGTGAAAAACCTGCCGAACAATGAAGCCCATCAGATTCAATCGAACAGTGGATAGTTCCGAGCACGAGAGCGATTTGTACCTGTGCGGTCCAAGTAGCCAAGCAAGAGCTAGACAGTCGGCGCAGAGAGAAAAACGGGAGAGGGTGAAGTCGGAGGAGGACCGTGAGAAAGAAAAAGAAAAGCAAGAGCGTAAGAGAGCAAAGAAAGAGAAGAAAGAGCGTGAGCGTGAAGAGAGGGAAAGGAAAAAACGTGAAAGAAGAGCAGAAAAGGAAGAACGTAAGAGAGCGAAGAAAGAGAAGAAAGAGCGTGAGCGTGAAGAGAGGGAAAGGAAAAAACGTGAAAGGAAAAAAGAAAGGGAAGAATGGCCTGACGATAAAAGTAGGAGGGAAAAAGAAAAGCAAGAAGCTAAGATAGCTAAAAATGAAAGAAAACAACGAGAGCGTGAAGAGAAAGAAAAGAAAAAACTTGAAAGAGAAAAAGAGAAATTGGCAGCAAGAAGAATCAGAGATGAAGAGAAAAGAGAGCGTGGAGATAAAGGCTCCAAACAGGAGAAAAGTGAAGCAAGCAAATTTTCGGGTATTTGTAAAAGAAGGCGTCATTTAGGAGAAGCCGATGAAGAAAAATCCAAGCCAAATCGTGAAGAAAAGGAGAGAAATAAGAAGGCGAAGGAGGAAGCACGGAAAATTGAACAAGAACGAAAGAAAAGAGAAAAGGAGGAGGCTGAGAAGTTGAAAGCGGAGAAAATGCAAAAGGAGCGTGAAGAAAAAGAGAAAAAGAAAAGAGAAAAAGAGGAAGCGGGCAGAATTGAGAAAGAACGCAAGAAAAAGGAAAAGGAGGAAGCTGCAAGATTAAAAGCAGAGAAGAAGAAAAAAGAACAAGAGGAAAGAGAGAGAAAGAAACGAGAAAAAGAGGAAGCACGGAAAGCTGAAAAAGAACGAAAGAAAAAGGAAAAGGAGGAAGCAAAAAAACTAAAAGCGGAGAAAAAGCAAAGAGAGCGGGAGGAGAAAGAGAGAAGGAAAAGAGAAAAGAATGAAGCACGGAAAGCTGAGAAAGAACGAAAGAAAAAGGAAAAGGAGGAAGCAAAAAAACTAAAAGCGGAGAAAAAGCAAAGAGAGCGGGAGGAGAAAGAGAGGAGGAAAAGAGAAAAGAATGAAGCACGGAAAGCTGAAAAAGAACGAAAGAAAAAGGAAAAGGAGGAAGCAAGAAAATTAAAAGCGGAGAAAAAGCAAAGAGAGCGGGAGGAAAGAAAAATAAGGAAAAAAGAAAAGGAAGAAGCACGGAAAGCTGAAAAAGAACGAAAGAAAAAGGAGAAGGAGGAAGCCAGAAAATTAAAAGCGGAGAAGAAGCAAAAAGAGCTCGAGGAACAGGAAAGAAAGAAACGAGAAAGAAATGAGGCACTCAAAAATGAAAAAGAACCAAAGAAGGAAAAAGATTTCTTGGGATTAAAAGCCGCTTCCAAAAAAATTAAAGAGTTTTTCTCACGTCGAAATCGTGAAGATGGACGACCTAAAAAAATGGAAGATGACAAGATAAAGGAAGAGAAAGAAAAAGAGAACGATAAAAAACAACAAGAAAAGGCGCGAAAAGCCCGAGAAAAAGAGGAAACCCGGCGATTAAAGGCAGAAGAAAGAGAAAGAAAGAAACGAGAAAAGGAGGAAAAAATAAAACAAGCGCGCGATGCAAAGGATAAAAGACAAGAAAAAAAAGGAAAAGCTGGAAAAGAAGAAAAGGAACGGAAACAAAGAGAAAAAGAGGAAGCCCGGAGGCTGAAGCGCGAAGAAAAAGAAAGAAGGAAAAAAGAAAGAGAACAAGAAAAGGAAAGAAAACGACAAGAGAAAAAGGAGACCAAAAGACTGAAAGCCGAAAAAAGAAAACAAGAGCGCGAGCAAAACGAAAAGAGCAAGGGAGAAAGACAGCCAGCGGTGAAAAAAGAAAAAGGTGGAATAGATAATTACTTTAGTCGTCGTGATCGTGAAGACAATGAACTCAAATCGGGTCGAAAAGAGATTGAGGGAGAAACAAAAACAGGACCGATCAAAATTAAACAGGAGCCCATGCCAGACGACGAGGCTAGAAAGCGAAAGGAAGAAGAATTAAAAGCAAAACAGGCAGAAGAAGATAGTCGCAAACAAAAAGAGCTCGAGGAAGCAAATAGAAGAAAGGAAGAAGAAGAAAAGGCGAGACAGAAAGAACAAGCCAGGAAACAAGAAGAGCTTGAGGAAGAATTGAGAAAACGAAGGGAAGAAGAAGAAAGAAGGAAAAGGGCAGAAGAAGAAAGGGCGAAGGCGGCAGAAGAAGAAAGGGCGAAGGCGGCAGAAGAAGCCCGGAAACGACAAAAACAAGAAGAGGAAGAAAGAAAACGAAAAGAAGAAGAGGAGAAAGCAGAAAAGGCCGAAGAAGCCAGAAAGGAAAAACAACGCGAGGAAGAAGAAAGAAAGAGGAAAGAAGCCGAGTTAATAGAGCAAAAAAAAAAAGAGGAAGAGGCTGAGAGGCTTAAGGCTATCAAACAAGAAGAAGAAGAACGCGCAGAGGCAGAAAAGAGACGTCAAGCGGAAGAAGAAGCGAAAAAAGCAGAAGAGGCCAAAAAGCTAAGGGAGCTTGAAGAAAAAATGAAACGAGAGGAAGATGAAAGAGCAGAAAAAGAGAAACAAAAACTACGAGAAGAGGAAGAAAGAAAAAGGAAAGAGGCCGAATTAACAGCACGAATGAAAGCTGAAAAAGAAGAACGTGAACGTAAAGAAAAAGAAAAACAAGAGGCTGAAAGACTTAAGACTATAGGAGAAGAGGATGCAAAGGAAGGAAGCCGGAGAAGAAAGAAAGATACACCAAAGGCATCAGCTGAAACACAAACTGAATTATCAGTTTTGCAAGCCAGACGAGAAGAAATTGAACGAAAAGAGACGGCAATGCAAGATGAACAAAGACTTGAAGCGGCTAGGAGACAAAAAGAAGTGGAAGAGGAAGCGGAAAGACGCCGGGAAGAAGAAAAGGCAAAGCAAGCAGAAGAAGACAGAAAACAAAAAATACTTGAGGAGCAAGAAAAGAAAAGAAGAGAAGCTGAGTTAGAAGTAAAAATGCAAGCAGAAAAAGAAGAACAGGAGCGCAAAGAAAAAGAAAAACAGGAGGCTGAAAAACTGAAAGCTTCAGAAGAACAAGTTAAAAGAGAAGAACGCCAAAAAAGGCAAAATGAAAAATCAAGGGTATCAGCTGAAACACAAACCCGCGCATCAGTTTTGCAAGAAGCAGAAAGACTTCAAGCGACGAAGAGACAAAAGGAGCTGGATGAGGAAGAAAAGAAACGAAAAGAAGAAGAAAAGTCAAAACAGGCTGCAGAAGATGCCAAGAAACAAAACGAGCTTGAAGAGGAAAAAAGAAAACGAAGAGAGCAGGCAGAACAGGAAGAAGCTGCCCGAAAACAAAAAATGCTGGAGGAAGAAGAAAGAGAGCTCGAAGAAAAAAAGGCAAAAGCTGCTGAAGAAGTCAGGAAACAAAAAGAACAATCGAAAGCATCGTCCGAAACACAAACAGATTTTTCAGATTTAGAAGCTGTAAAGGAAGCACAAAGACTTCAAGCGATAAAGCGTCAAAAAGAGCTTGAGGTGGAAGAGAGGAAACGAAAAGAAGAAGAAAAGGCAAAACAGGCAGAAGAGGCCAGGAAACAGAAGCAACGCGAAGAAGAAGAAGAGAGAAAACAAAAAGAAGAAGAAGCTAAGCTAGCTGAGGAAGCAAGGAAAAAGAAGGAACGCGAAGAAGAAGAGAGAAAACAAAAAGAAGAAGAAGCTAAGCTAGCTGAGGAAGCAAGGAAAAAGAAGGAACGCGAAGAAGAAGAGAGAAAACAAAAAGAAGAAGAAGAAGCTAAGCAAGCTGAGGAAGCAAGGAAAAAGAAGGAACGCGAAGAAGAAGAGAGAAAACAAAAAGAAGAAGAAGAAGCTAAGCAAGCTGAGGAAGCAAGGAAAAAGAAGGAACGCGAAGAAGAAGAAAGAAAACAAAAAGAAGAAGAAGAAGCTAAGCTAGCTGAGGAAGCAAGGAAAAAGAAGGAACGCGAAGAAGAAGAGAGAAAACAAAAAGAAGAAGAAGAAGCTAAGCTAGCTGAGGAAGCAAGGAAAAAGAAGGAACGCGAAGAAGAAGAGAGAAAACAAAAAGAAGAAGAAGAAGCTAAGCAAGCTGAGGAAGCAAGGAAGAAGAAGGAACGTGAAGAAGAAGAAAGAAAGAAAAAGGAAGAAGAGGAAAAGGCAAAACAGGCCGAAGAAATGGCTAGAAAACAAAAGCAACTCGAAGAGGAAGAAGAAAGAAAAGAAAGAGCAGAAAAAGAAAGGATAAAGCAGGAGGAAGAATTAAAGAGAAAAAAAGAACTTGAGGAGGAGGAAGAAAGAAAGCGTAAAGAGGAAGAATGTGACTGTTATCTAGAAGATCCCGTATCAGTATCTCGAAAGGATCCGAAAAAACCGAATAAACAACAAGAAGGAACTCAAACCGAAATTTGTACGTGTAATTATGTGAGCTCGTCTTCAGAGACAAGCTTGGATGATGTAACAAAATCTGTAAAAAAATAATTTATATAGTTATCTGTGATTGCAAAATTCAGTGGTTTGCCTTACAGTTTGAAGGTTTACACGCGTTATTTCCAGACCTTTCTCGTTTCTATACAATATAATGTTCACTAAAAATTTAATGGGACCTTAGCCGCGTTGGTCGGAAACGATAAGGGTGCTTTCTCTATAGTTTGACTCGAAAGAACGCTGAATGCGAGTGACAACTGGAAGGGAATTATTCCTTTTTGTATTTCTTAGAACAATTTGATATTAGCATAACACATTTACACCACTAATTATGCTAAGAAATAAGAGGCGCAAGCAATCGTTCCAATTGCTGCTGAAATTTCACGATGAAAGTAAATTATTTTCGAGTCGAACTAAAGAGCAATATCTAACGTTCTTTCTTCAAAATGTAAGCTAAAACAGATGAACGATAAATCAAGCCCAAACTGAAATGTTTTGAAACAAAATAAAGGTTTTTCGAGAATAAATTCAGTTGATTTAAAAGTCCTCTATTTGAAAAAACGATACCCAACACAGTTGGAGAACAAAGCTATTCTGTTAATGCTGAAGAGTTAAGCAGAATGTTGCCTTGGCGTTTGAATTGCCTTCGGTGCGCCAAGAAAGCTTAACGACCTTATTTAATTCAATGTTAGAAGTCGCTCCCTCTATTAGCTTTTTAGGCATACTCTTGAAAATAGACCGCATTAAACGATTCTAATTAAATTTGAAAAGCTGTGTTTCAATACAGTCATCAGTTCTTGTGAATACTCGGGAGAAGCTGCGAGTAATGAGATATAACACCGACAGGAATAAGCGTAATCAAATGGTCACACAGCTGGCGCTTTCCATTGTAGGAAAAGCGGACTATGTGCTCTGACGTAGACATTTGGTTAGTGAAGGGGAAGGAGGTAGCCGCCCCGGGAGCCAAACCCCATTTAAGTTTTTATAAATATTCTTTTTATTTCAGAAAGCGGTGGGCGGGAGGCGGCGGCATTTCCTCCATTGTGCCAACATTTTCTCCGGGCGCCGAAATATCTTTATGAAAATTTGATTTCTAAAAAAAAGTCGTTGAATTTTAAAATATTATGTCTAACAAAAAGGTCATCAAATGAAGTTAAATGGTAAAATTTAGAATCAATTGCTTTTCTAATGGGAAAGTTTTTTCGATAGATAATTTTAATTTAATGGTTTTGAAGGATTGACCAATTTGTTCCATTTCTTGGTTTATGATTTTAATTGCATGGTCGTTGGAAAAAATCAATAACATACGTGATCAATAGTTTAATGTCTCAATTTGCCATTTGCATTATTTTATTATTTTTCTGTCCACAATGCGATTCTTCGAGGTACCGAAAAAAATTCTTTCATTACTGACTCTACATTAACTGGAATATTGCGATGTTGACCTCAAGTACGATTTCAAGCGTGGCAGAGTAGAAAACGACCGTTCATTTCCTGACGTGGTAACAGGCAAAACGGCCATGATCCGGAGTATAATATTAACATTTGGAAAAGCTTCTGGCCTACAAATCGTCCCCTGAGAAAACCTAAATATCGCACTTGCTACGTAATCGTCGCATTAAATTTCGCCAATTTTTGTATGCAGTTCTATAAATAGTAAATTTTTTCAAATATGAGCTCTATCGATCTGCATCAGTCAATATAACGTTTTTTTATAGGAGTTTCTACGATTGATCGAAGATAAAAAAATGGAGTGTAAAAGCATTTTGTCGTATGTCGCCGATCTATTAGCTAATGCGAATTCAGTATGTCGCACTTTTGCAATTCGTATGTCATATAAACAAAATTCTACATCGACAAAAATTTCATATATTATCGTGAGTCTTTGCAGTTATCAGAAAACGTTTGTTGTATTGTATCAAGCTTCAGTAGTGCGTGTGGTATGTTGTAACACACGACAGAACCAGTCGATATAGGACCATCAAAAAGGTATTCATCTGCGATATTATGTAGTGTACACCAAGGAGACTCGATCTAGACCCATTTTAAGTGTCCAGGGACTCGATCTGTCATGTCTCTGTCTGTCACTAAATCACTAAATCACTAAAACTGCTCTAAAATCGAAGTTTTTCAACATATTTTGATGAAATTTGATATTTGAATATGTTTTAAGGCAAGTAATACGATTTCCAAAAATTTTAAAAGTGGGCGTGGCAGAAGGGCGTTTTTCAAAAATTGTCCCCTACACCCGAAATTCAAATGGGACTTATGCTTCCTTTTTAGCCATAAATATTCTCCCAAACAAATTTCTTTGGTCGGTTCATTCTTAAGGGTACCTCCAGTACTAGGGTCTGTCACAAAAATCCCGAAACTGGCAAAACTTTTTCGAAATATTTCAATGAAACTTAGAATTTGACCGTATATTTAAGCCTGCGATTAGAATTACAAAAAAAAAAAAAATGTGAAAAGTGGGCCTGGAAAAGGGGTGGTTTTCATAAAGAAATTTAACAAAAGTCGGTATATGGGGCCCCTAATGGCCTTAAAAAGCTCTTGAATATTCTTACTTAGTGGTCCTGTTTTTTGGGCGTGGTTCAAAAATTATTTCAACATGTGTGTCTGTGTCGGGTATTTTATTGTCAGGCTCTCCTGACTATAACACCCTTACTTGTTTACAAAAGTTTTTGGGGCACCCTTTATATGTATATATATTATTTTTTTATAGAAATATGATAAAATAATAAATATAAATGTTTTCCATACTTTTGTATGGAAGACCCTTTAAATTGCTGACTAAGAGCTTCGTGACCAAAGAGAAAAAGGTACCTGAATTAAAAATAAGGAGGGGTAGTAATCAATGTTTTTTCTGTCAGAAGTCAGATTTACCCGTCATATGAGAAAAACGTTTTTCGTTAAAAAATCGGATATAGTTAGAAAATTTTTTTCTGTGTAGAGATAAAGCTTTACAACCAGAGAAAGAAAAATTCAGTTTAGAAAAACAATAAGGTCCACGAAACATTCTATGTAGCGAGTAGTAGTATTTTTTGAGTTATGACGATTCGAAGTGACGAAAACTCAGTTTTTTTCAAAATTTAAGATCCATGCGCAATCTTCATAAATTGGGTTAGAAACCTGAAACTTTGCTTGAACACCTCTATAATTATGGCTAACTAATTGAAAATACACCAAAATTAAAATTAAAAAAAAAAAATAAAAAATTTTCAATTTAATCGAAGGTTTTGCAACACCAAATTTATACATTTTGTATAAAATCAGTTAGTGAACGCATAAGAAAAATCGATGGAAAATAGTTTCTTATGCTATGCTATGCTTTGCTATGCCATCACTGATTGAAGCCTTAGTCTTTTTCAGTGACAAACAAAACAAGTAAGGGTGTTATAGTCAGGCGAGCCTGACAATAGAATACCCGACACAGACACACGTGTTGAAATAACTTTTAATATCAAGAGGTGTTTAAGACCATAAGGGGTCCGCATATACCGACTTTTCTTAGATTTCTTTATGAAAACCGCCCCTTTGTCACGCCCACTTTTCCAATTTTTTTGAATTCTTATCGGAGCTTAAATATACGCTCGAATTCTAAGTTTCATTGAAATATTGCGAAAAAGTCCGATTTAAGGCAATTTTGGGATTTTTGTGACAGACCCTAGTACTGGAGGTACCCTTAAAAATGGCCCGATCAAGGAAATTTTTTGGGAGGATGTTAAAGGCTACAAAGGAAGCATAAGTGCCAAATTTCGTTCAAGTCCCATTTGATTTTCGGGTGTAGGAGACAATTTTCGAAAACCGCCCTTCTGCCACGCCCAATTTTCCAATTTTTCGAAATCGTATTACATGCCTTTAAACATGTTCAAATATCAAATTTCATCAAAATATGTTGAAAAACTTCAATTTTAGAGCAGTTTTTTGTGATTTTCGTAACAGACCCTAGTACTGGAGGTACCCCTAAAAATGGTCCGATCGGGTCCATTCTCGAACTTGTTTCTTACTCATGTCCCCGTGAGCACGCATACCAAATTTTGTCGAGATATCTCAACTCCTTCGATAAGATAACTGTATACAAACAGACGGACAGACGGACAGACGGACAGACGGACAGACGGACGGACGGACAGACGGACAGACGGACAACGGACAGAACGAGACGGACATGTCTAAATCGAATCTCCTGGTGACACTGATCATTTCTATATATATTTTGTATGGTCTATCTCGACTGGTTCTGGGTGTTACACACAACCACACAAACGCAATATACCCTTGACACAGAGTGTGTCGGGTATAAAAACCGTGTAGGTTTGTTATTTCGATTCTTTTGCTCGTTCTACTCGTGTTTTGCTCGAAAATCGATACCGAGAAATTTAAATAAACTTAAATACGAAATTATTCCGTTAGGGGCGCTCTCCAGCTGTCAGATATGAAAAAACTTTAAAAAAACGCTTCAGAAATGAATCAGAAATTTTCTGAAGTGTGTTTTTATATGAAGTTTTTCATTTCTGACCGAACTAGAGAGAGACCCTTATCCAAAGATTTTTAAATAACTTTTTTCGAAAAGCTCAGAGAATTTTCTTTAACAAACATTTATAAAAAATCTTCCATGATCATCCCTTTAGCCTTGTTACAAACCAACAAAACATGCCCCACTCAAATTAATCTCTAACTTTGACACCATGTGTCTTGACACCATGTGTCTCGCACCCTGTGAATAGAATGTACATTTATTGTACTCATCAATCTTAACAACTCCACCAAATTTCATTCATATCGGAGAAAAAATTTTTTTTCATTTGGGTTCGACAACTTAAAATTTATTTATTGCCTTGAAAACAAAATAAAGTGCTTTGCGAAATTACAATTTAACCATTAATCCAATTTTAATAAATTTGGTGCCAATCGGTTGGTCTTAGCTTGTAGAATCCAAAATCATCTTTGTTCTAAACATTGAATGAAAGACAGCCAATGATACAGGATCGCTGTTTTGAAAACCACATAACTCACTTTCAACTCCAAGGAAACCATTTGTGTGTGGAATGTGCGAAGTTTAAAATTTTAAGCGTACGAAGCGAAAATGAGATTGTAAAACGATATACATCAGCGAAAGCCAAGGACCGATTTCCGAAGCCCAAAGACAAAATTCTCCCGACGCGGCAGTCGCACACTGATACAGCGTATACCAATTCCCCTGTAGTAATGAAATGAGTTCGGTGTTAAAACAGACCAGACCTAAGTCACTCCATTTAGGACTGACCCCAAATTTATATGAAATTTATGCGAAACGAGACCGGTGTAGGGTCAACCTCTATCGGATTCACCCTCGCCCCCAAAAGGAGCGTTGTTGGGTGAGTTCAGACAAAGGAACTCACCCGCGACCAACCCCACTCGCTTTGAAATGCAACCGGTGGTTTTTCCATCATAGCGCTTCATCAAAAGAGGTGGTTTGAATGTATCGGAAGGATGCCGTCTGGTTCTCTTTAGGACCAATCCGCAGTCGACCCAGGACCGGTCACAATTACTGCAGGGAATTCGTGTAAGCAACGGTCAGCTGTGTTCGTAATTCGAACTTCGTTTTTTTTTTGTATGCGCGCATCGACGAGTGGTCTAAAAGAAGTGTAGTTAAAAAATGAGGACAACTGGTAAATATGGGACAATTGCTGCCTATAATTGACCACAGGAGGAATACTGTAGCGTAGTTATATGTGGCACTGGTTGGCAAATTCAAAGGGCATAGTCCTGGCAATTTTTTGACTAGTCAGTGATTTGTTGGATAGTAGTTGTAAGTAATTACTGAAGGTAACATAGTTAATGCAAATTAGTGTAACTCACAGCGAAGTCGTCAGCGTATGTACACTAGTGATGTTGCGAATATTCGCATTCGCATTCGTATTCGCGAATATTCGCATATTTCTGGACATTCGTATCCGCATTCGCATTCGCAAAATTTTGTACGAATATTTGGCGAATATAAACGTCCGAAAAATATACAAATCCTATGGATGTTATAGATTTCTTTTATGTAGATTGACTTGATATGTATATTGATTTGTAGATTTCAAAACAATATTTAAAAGTTATTCAAAACAGGCTTGGAGAACAAATTTAAATTCATTTTCTTTTACGAAAACAGATTAATTAAATAACTTAGTTTTCTGAATCATTGGGCAGCACTCTAACAAAAAATATGTGGGGCTTACACGGCACTTCAGCTCTCAATAACAAATCATAGATAAGTGGCGCTTAATTTAAAACTGAACATTCGCATTCGCATTCGTATTCGCGAATATCGGCGACAGATATTCGCAATTGCATTCGCATTCGCGAATGTTTAAAAAACCACATTCGTAACATCACTAATGTACACACACAAGTTTAAATGTGAACGTATAGGTCTGGACATCGCTGACCCACATAAAATATTTATGCTACGCCTCCTTGATATGGAGATATTAGTGGTATTCAAGCAGGCTCGGAAATAGCTAGGTGCAAATTTTGCGCGCGGAAATTTTGAACTATCCCAGTTGTAAAAACAAGCACGCATGCCCGTAGTACTCATGATTCATGCCTTACCCTGTTATAAAACAAGAATGCATGCCAGAAGTATTCATGACCCATGCGTTCATGATCACGCATGATTCATGCATGAATCATTTATAGAAAAAATAAAACTTTTTTCAAATAACTTTCTCTTACATCTAGAAAACACAGATGTAGCACTCGCGAAACAGATCTCTCCGTGGCGTAATGGGAGCGTATTGCGATTTGTACCCTGGAGGGCTCGAGTTCGATTCCTGTCGCAGGCGGAAAAATTGGGACTTAGAAAGATGCAAAGTAAGTTTTCAAAATTGTGGTAAAGTTTGACCCAATTAGGGGGCAGGGGATAGAAAGCAAGTTGGCAGTTATAAACTGAAGTTTCCTATCCAGTCCATCAGACACGTCACGCATACAACAAATGCTTACAAAAATTTTTTTATTTTTCCATTAATGTTTGGATGAAAGCAAGATATTCCTCTAAGTTTTGAAATATTTTGAAATGTTATATTATTATCTACCTAAGTATCCATAAAAAAAAAATAAATAAAAAAAAATTACGCTCGCCGCAGCGGGGATTGAACCCGCCTATATCGGATTGTTACTGCTTGTTTAGCCGAACGAATTCCAGCAATCGGATTATTAAGTTCTCAGGATCATTGATTCATGCATGGTAGGGAAGATATGTTTCATGGATTTTCAAGCATTAATCAAACATTTTTTGTCTATGCATGATTTCCTATGACAAGCCTGTATAAAAAAGAAATGAAGAGGCATGAAAGGTTGGCATGCATGCAAAGCACCCTTAAGAGACATGATTCATGCATCTTTCATGAATATTTTTACAACTGGGATTGTTTGAACGACCCTTATGCAAAGCGTGTGTAAAAATTTTGCGAAAACAGCTGGTTTCAATGTCTGCCTTGGTGAAAGAAGAAGAAGCAAATATCGCGCATATTTTGCGCAGCACAGGAGGCGTGCAAAATTTGCGAGGCTGCGGAAACTATTTTTCATACAAAATAATTTGCGAGCTCGCGAAATTTCCGAGGGCGCAAATTTTGCGTACCTGCTTGAATACCGACTATTGAATGTTTAAATCGGTTTCCCATTGCTCATGCTAAGTACTAGGACAAAATTGACAAACATAATTTTTAATAAAATGTGCTTAGATAAAATTTTTATCTCTTTTGTTAAAATACCAACTTTCAATTTTTTGTTTTTCATTTTTTATTTTTTATTTATTTTGACATAAGTTTTGCGGTCCAAAATTGTGTTGAAAAATTTTGTTAGCTTACAATTTTTCTGAATGTCTTCAGAACACGACAGCGACTTGGAGTTAAGGTGCGCAAAATTCCAGCGAATTGCTGGAAAAACGAAAAAGCGCAGGGAAAATGGAGAAGAAAATACAGAAAAAGCCAGGTTCAGCGATGAAGCAAAAGAGAGAAAGAGAAGAGAGAAGGCAGAAGCTGAAAAATTGAAGGAGGAGAAACGCAAAAGGCGAGAGGAAGAAGAAGAAAAGCGAAATGAAGAAAAACGGAGAGAAAAGGAGGAAGCAAACCTAGTTAAGTTAGAAGAAAAACAAAGAAAAAGTCAGGAAGAGCAGGCTATTAAACAAGAAAGAGAACAGACCCGAAAAGATGAAAACGATCGTAAAAGGAGAGAAAGCGACGAAGCGAAAAGGATAAAAGTGGAAAAGGAACAACAAAAACGCGAAAGTCGCGACAGATCAAAAAGCGAAAACGACAAAGTAAAAGTCAAGAAAGAGAAAGAGGAAAAGGAAAAGGGACAAGGAAAGTCGCCAATTCAAAAAATTCAGAAATTCTTTTGTCGTCGTGAACGTGAAGAGGAAACTAATAATAAACCATTCAAAAAAGAACGTGAAGATAAAAACTTTAAGGTCGAGGAAGCCAACAAAAAACTATGCAAAAGTGAAGACGAAAGACAGGTTTCATGTTTAATCTTACCAAAGCAAGAGGATGATGAAAGAAAGTTGAAGGCAATAAAAAAAGAAAAACATGCAGAAGAGGTTGGCCAAATGAAAGGACTGGATGAGGAAGAAAGCAAACGAAAAGTAAAAGATGAAATCGCAAAACAGGAAGAAGCGGCCAGGAAGCAAAAAGAACGCGAAGAAGAAGAAAGAAAACGAAAGGAAGAGGAAGAAAAGGCCAAACAAACAGAAGAAGCAAGGAAGCAAAAACAGATCGAAGAAGAAGAAAGAAAACGCAAAGAAGAAGAAGAAAAGGCGAAAAGGGCTGAGGAAGAAGCCAGAAAACAAAAACAGCTGGAGGAGGAAGAAAGAAAACGCAAGGAAGAGGAAGAAAGCGCGAAAAAGGCAGAAGAGGCCAGGAAACAAAAAGAACTTGAAGAAGAAGAAAGAAAACGGAAAGAAGAAGAAGAAAATGCGAAAAAGGCTGAGGAGGCCAGGAAACTAAAAGAACTCGAGGAGGAAGAAAGAAACCGGAAGGAAGAAGAAAAGTCTAAAAAGGAAGAAGAGGCCAGGAAACAAAAAGAACTCGAAGAAGAAGAAAGAAAACGTAAGGAAGAGGAAGAAAAAGCGAAAGAGGCAGAGGAGATCAGAAAACAAAAGGAAAAAGAGGAGGAAGAAAGAAGACGAAGAGAAGAAGAAGAAAAGGCAGAAGAGGCTAGAAAGCAAAAAGAACTTCAGGAGGAAGAAAGAAAGCGAAAAGACGAAGAAGAAAAAGCAAAGGCTGCAGAAGAAGCCAGAAAGCAAAAGGAACTCGAGGAAGAAGAAAGAAAGAGGAAAGAAGAAGAACGGGAAGAGCGCCAGAGAAAACAAAGAGAAATTGCGAAGGAACCAGCCGAAACACAAACTGAATTGTCGTTTTTGCAACAGCAGCAAGCCCTAAAAGAAGAACGAGAAGCAGCCAAAATACTTGAGGAAGCCAGGAAAGCAAAGGAACTGGAAGAACAAGAAAAAAAACGCAAAGAAGAGGAAGAAATGGCAAAAAAGGCTGAGGAGGAAGCCAGGAAACAGAAACAGCTGGAAGAGGAAGAAAAACAACGAAAAGCGGCAGAGGAAAAAGCGAGGCAGGCGGAAGAGGCAAGGAAACAAAAAGAACGTGAAGAGGAAGAACGAAAGCGTAAGGAAGAAGAAAAAGCAAAACAGGCAGAAGAGGCCAGGAAACAGAAACAGCGTGAAGACGAAGAGAGAAAACAAAAAGAAGAAGAAAAAGCTAAGCAAGCTGAGGAAGCAAGGAAAAAGAAGGAACGTGAAGAAGAAGAAATAAAGAAAAAGGAAGAAGAGGAAAAGGCAAAACAGGCTGAAGAAATGGCTAGAAAACAAAAAGGAACTTGAAGAGGAAGCAGAAAGAAAAGAAAAGGCTGAAAAGGAAAGGCTTAAGCAAGAGGAGGAGTTGAGGAAACAAAAAGAACTTGAGGAAGAGGAAGAGAGGAAACGTAAAGAGGAGGAATGCAATTGTGAACTTGAAAATCCAATTTCAGCTTCCCAAATTGACCCAAGGAAACCGAGTAAACTGCAAGAAGGAACCCAAACCAAAATTTGTACGTGTAATTATGTGAGCTCATCTTCAGAGACGAGCATAGACGATGTTAAAAAGTAGTTTATAGTTATCTGTTACTGCAACAAGGGTATCTGCCTTACAGTTTGAAAGTTCGAACAAAGCCTAATAAAGTTTGTAACAGTCAGTATAAATTAAACAGTGGCGGATCCACGGGGGACTATATCGGGTCCGGAGCCCCCCCTTGGGAATTTTGGAATCCAAAATTACTTAGGGGAAAGTGGTCGAATTCCGACCCCTTAAGAATCTTTTCTATAAATTCAAAACGCTGATACTCAAGATAAGAACTTAACATGCCATTAGCAAGAGAAGTATCATAACCTTTGTTTTTGCAATATAAAATTTTCAACAAGAATTTACTAAATATAGATTATTTTAGAAGACATTCAGTATACTATTTTTCAGTGAAAAATTTCGAATTAATGTTAAATCAATTAGAAAACCATTAGTTGTTTTAAGGCACGAATTATATTTTTATTGAAATTTTAAAACAATGATGCTGAAGCGAGGCATTTAAGTATGTAAGGTATATTTTCAAGCAGGCTTTTCTCATGAAAAATCCAAGCTATACCCATTAAAATCTTCTTTAAAAATATATATAAATACACAAAAAGATATTGATGTACATCAAAAAATTTATTAATATCATTCGAATCTATAAATATATAAGAAAGAAGAATTGAGGAGCGCAAATGTACATTATGAAGCAAGAAAACTTTGAAAAATAGTTCGAAATAGCTCAGGCTTACATTATTTATGTTTCTTTATATTTTTCAAGCTTATTAAGGGTCCTTTTTTGTACATTTGTGCTACTTAAAATGCTCCAACACTTAAATAGTATTTATTTTCTTATAAGTAGTGCTATTTTTCTTTTATTAATTAATTAAAAGCTGCAATGATTTTAATAAATTTTTTGATATACATCAATATCTTGTTGTGTATTTCATCATATGTTAGAAGGCGAGCTTTGAGCAATGTTGTTTTCGTCAAATTCCAGCATCATGAAATATGACAAATTTTGAATGTGTGCTATCTTAAGCTATTAGAGTAGCTCAGTATGATAAGCAATCGAAAATGTTTCTTTACTGAGAAATAATAAGTCCCGCATCATTATCGCCTTTTTCAGATTGGCATTGGCCCCGTTGAGGACAAGAGAAAAATGTTTCCCAATTTTTCTATGGTAAGTCTATTTCATTTTTGAGTTAGAGTTTCTACGGCTAAGGTGAAAAAGTTGCCCCTTTTGAAAAAGAGTGGGATTGATAATGGATGTTTTTTCGGTCTAAGAACATTGCGTGTAGCTAGGAAAAGTAGTTCTTAAGTTATGGATATTTGAATGATGAAAAATACTAATTTTCTATCTTTGAGGCCATTGCGCCACCCAGAGCCGGATTAAGGTTGCCGGGGGCCCAGAGAATGGTGGTGGCCCCTCTGTTAAATGAAAGATATAGGATGAAATTTCACACAATAGCAGAAAATGTGTTTGTAGAAAGGTTATCAATTATAAGAATGAAAATATTTTTCAACGTTCACATTTTGTTTATTTAACAGTTTTCATAAAATATTTTTTTTTTTTATTCAGCGTCTTTTCAACCCATATAAACTTTTCTCGATTTTATCCTAGCGAATTCTTCAATGAGAGTTTCAAACGATAATTTTTTTAATATGAATTAATATTGAATTTCACTTGCTCGCACAGAATTTCGGAAAACCTCACCAACAGTTGAAAACAACTTCTGGTAGGTATATGTTCACAAGTAGTGGACCATTATTCCCAGATCAGGGGAATTCTTTTTTCTCTGCTCGGTGAGGACAAATGGAACATAAATTTTTTTTGATCTTTTTGCGCACGACCACAGAACATGTAATTCAAATTCGGTTAAAAATGTACGGAAAAAATTACGCTCGATTTTTTGCTAACCGCAAGAATGCATTTTTCTCCGCTGTCCAACTTCAAAATCTGCTAGATCTAGCCGAAAATCTGCTGATCACTGCTTTTTATAATGATCCTTCAGACTTATTTCGTTATACTTGTTTCCACCACATACATATGGCAATTTCACCACATAGAATACTTATGGCCTTATTGGAAAGTTATGAAGAGTTGAAAATTGCTTCGACGTATTGTCTCAGTAAGGGCGAAAGGGTTAAAATAAATCGTCATAAAATCACTTACTCCGCAACACAAATCCGCTGCTCCACGAAAAAGCGGTCAAGTGCGAGTCTGAGTAGAGCGAATATTATAAAATAAAATTTACTATGTAGCATATTTTCACTAAACGACAGATTGATTGTTAGCAAAAGTACGTTTTGTGATTGATAAAAGGGTTTTTCAATTCTTAAGTCCACTGAATAACCGTATAAACAAGTGAAAATTTTAAGAGAGTAGTTACTGAATATCTTGAAAACTATAATAAATAACAAAAATTAATTTGATCACTGCTGGTCGGGGCCCCCACGTAGTGGAGGCCCGGTGCCACTGGCCCCCTGGCCCCCCCATAATCCGGCCCTGGCGCCACCTCTAAACTTTGCTTAATCTTCATAATTTTGAACACGCAAGTTTTTGATAAATACCAAACTTTGGAGCCACTGGCAGACAGAATTGGACAAACTTAATTTTTTCCATACATTTGGCAGCCACCCTAATGTATATGTATTAGAGTGTTTTGGGAAGTATTAGTTGGAATATCTCAGAGTACATATTGATGGTAGCTCAGACACAAAACTTCAACTCATACTCGTACATAGGCCAAAAAGTGGACAAAAAAATTTTTTTAAATTAATTGTATGGAGCTGTGAAATTTATTTAAAATAAACAAAAATTATTTTTCTGCATCTAGCAAAAAGTTTTGGAAACCCTCCCTTTCCCAAATCCTGGATCCGCCACTGAAACTAAAAAGGAGTTTTTATTCAACCAAAGAACCACAAGAAACTATCAGCCCGATTCTAAATTATTCCCGGAAAATTTTCCGGAACTGAAAAAAATTCTGCCTTTCAAAGAACACTGGAGAAGTAAACACAAACTAACCAAGTATTTTAAACATTTTTAAGAAAAGGTTAAGAAATTTTTCCATTTATTGACGCTTAGAAGACTTCCTTTCCGCTGAGAAAAATTTCTAGGGAAAAAACTGCCGGGGAATGTGCATTTAGAATAGGGCTGTATATGTATATTTTACATTGTTTTTTTTTTATCATTTTTATTCGTCAAAACTACTGTCACATCTATTTTTTCAAAAAATTGAAATCCGGCGACCCAGTACCTCTCTCCCGTGTTCCATAAAAACGAGTGGAGTCTTATTGAGCTTGCATTGCATAAAAATATACATCACTATTCTAAACCGGGACGTGAAACGGGTGGAAAATTTGCCCAGTTCGGTTCGGCGGTTCAAACCATGTTTGAACTTTTGGATTGGTTCGTCAAACCGGTTTTTGTACATACAAACTGCTAAAATGCAATAATGAAAACTCCTTCTTTTAAACCAATTTTTTTTAAAGGGTTTTATAAGTTTATTGGCACCGGGACACTGTTACTTATATGAGGTCGTCATAGGCCAGGATGATATTGTAGATCTGGATTTAGTTTGTATCTGTGCCCGTCGTCAGAATTTGTAGCTTTTAGTTTGTAGGACCCGCTCGAACACCGCTGATGACTTTATCCAGAGCGACGATATTTTGGCATGGTCCAGGTAGGTGTAGTTTAAAATTATCCATCCGTGTGCATATTCGAATGTAATCAGACGTTGCCAGCATGGCATTTCCAGTTAATATGTATTATAGCACACCCGGAGAACTGTGAGTTAATCTGTAGAAAAACAGTCATATCCTCTTTTGCAGAGAGCTCTTTTTTCCCTCTCGTAAAACCTTTGGAGCTTTGAGTTCTTAATGGACGATTTTTTGCCATTAAACCTTTTCATTCTGATTTGAAGTTTGCTTGTGGGACTTATTTGTATATCTGTGTTGATGTTATCAAATATGTCTTTGAATTTTGCGTAAACAATTGATTAGCTGGAGTTCAAGAGCGGATGCATGGAAACTGATTTATAGAGTGTGGGGGAGTATAATTTAATTCTAACTAGCTCCCTGGCAGCTAGAAAATTTGATCTGTGTAATGGAGGAAGCTCACAAGCAAGGGCAAACATACCATGACTGTGGGTGTTTGGGGGGAGGCCAAGAAATCTTCTTATATAGGATCTTTGCATTGTTAGAATTTTCTTATTTATTGTTTTGGTCTGCTTTGAAGCTGCTAACAATCTCGCATACTCGGTTTTGGATCTCGCCACTGCTTTGTAGTATTTTAGTGACACAGAGGGTTGAAGCCCAGACTTTATGGATGTTATACACGTGAAGAGTTTGGCACAAAACTCTGACCTCATTATGTTTTCCTTGTAGTGTTCCTGCATAGACAGGGAGTTGTTAATAATGACTCCTAAGAACTTGAAGGACTTAACCTGCGGGATGAATTTCCCGTAATATGAAAATTCAACTTAAGAATTTTTCTCTCTGCTGGGCACCAAGAGCTTCGTTTTTTCCACATTAAAAAGCATATTCAGAATGGCGCAGATGCACCAAAGCTTCTGATTTTGTCTTTCAACATGTCAGTGGCCTTCACTATGTTGGTATGTGAGCATAGAATTACGAAATCATCCGCAAACTGGAAGACAACTGTATTCCCAGTAGTGCAGACTTTTGGTATATAGATTGAATACACTGAAAAAAATTATAGTACCATGTGCTATATTTTGTTTAGCGCTAAATGCTATAACCATAGTATAAAATAAGATAGATTTTTGTTACTGCATCTGCTATATTTTATACGAAACTTTAATAGCTGCTATTGCTATAATTTAATATAACCAGTGCTACACCAATAGCAGTTTACGCTGCAACTCCTCATAGTTTTTGCTATATAGCTTCTCCTTCACAGAAAAACAGGCTACGAAAAATTCAATTTAATGGCTTTTGTTAAACTCGAGTCATCGGTTTTTTAATTGTCCCAATTAAAAAGTTCAAACAAATCACGAAATTCGGGAAAAGTTCGAAATATTAAATTTTGAACAAAAATTTGGTCGATTATTTTGTTGTATTTAATACCAAAAGTATTAACACTTAACAAAACATTTGCTTGAAATTTTTGTTATATTGAACACCGAAGGTATTAACACTTGACAAAACTGATGTTTGAATTTTTTGTTATATTGACGAAACTTTTGTTAGAAATTTTTGAAAGTGCATTTAAATATTTTTCTAAAATTCTCATAAGCTTTATGCGGACTTACATATAACAAGAGACAAAATAATCAAAAATTAGCTCACATATGTTTATGATGTTATAATGTATAATTAACTTCCGTAAACTGACTTTGCAGATCCAAATTTTTATTCTGGAATATGCGGATGAGGCATTTTTTCCTTTTTTATTTATTTAAAATAATTGGTTGATTTTTAATACCTTTGGTTGTTGATATTACAAATCGTTAATTGAAATTGTTTGTTGAGTGTGAGTACTTTTGTTGGTTGATATTACAAATCGTTGTTTGAAAATGTTTATTGAGTGTTAATACTTCGAGTAATTGTCCCAATTAAACAAATTGACAAAATATTCTCGCTGCCAACATAGATAGAACCCCGAACCTCTCGACTGTCGAGTCACAGTTTGCACCACTGAGCTATCGAACCCTTATCGGGCAATTGATGAGAATGCGAAGTTAAAGCAGACAACAGGGAGGAGCAAATATAAGGCAGCATGGCGGAAATGACAGCACATTTCAAGGCATAGCAGAGAGCGAGAGAGAGTAAACGAGAGCGAATTTGAATAGAGAGAGATTGAAATGAATATCATTTGCTCATTATAGCTGCATATGCTATGTAAATAGCCGCAAATGCATTAAAATCAACGGTTGCGGAGACGTAGTAATTTGATTTGATGACAACAATATTGGGAGATGATGGCTCCCACCAATTTTGTGTTGAATGACCTCCCAGTCCATGATGAGTGGTGAGTTAGTGAGCGATAAGTCGAGGACTGACCCCATTTTTTTCGTGTAATCTTTGTAGAATGTGAAATCACCCTTGTTGAGACATATGAAGTTAGAGTTGTTTTTAGATTCAAAAAAGACGTTCCCTTTTTTGCTGTTCACGCAGTCACACCAGGCCATGAAAATTTGATTTCTAAAAAAAATTCGTTGAATTTTAAAATTTTATGTCTAACAAAAAGGTCATCAAATGAAGTTAAATGGTAAAATTTAGAATCAATTGCTTTTCTAATGGGAAAGTTTTTTCGATAGATAATTTTGTTTTAATGGTTTTCAAGGATTGACCAATTTGTTCCATTTCTTGGTTTATGATTTTAATTGCATGGTCGATGGAAAAAAACAATAACATACGTGATCAATAGTTTCATGTCTTAATTTGCCATTTGCATTATTTTATTATTTTTCTGTCCACAATGCGATTCTTTGAGGTACCGAAAAAAATTCTTTCATTACTGACTACATTAACTGGAATATTGCGATGGATATTTAAAGCCGCAAGTCCATTTAGACCCATCTTCTTTTATTGTTGACCTCAAGTACGTTTTCAAGCGTCGCAGAGTAGAAAATGACCGTTCGTTTCCTGACGTGGTAACAGGCAAAACGGCCATGATCCGGAGTATAATATTAACATTTGGAAAAGCTTCTGGCCTACATAAATATGTCAAGAGCCTCTAACGAATTTTGAATATTTTAATTTTCGATGCGTTTCCTTCAAATTTCAACCTCACTTATCTATGTGTCTGGAAAACCCCCAAAACCCTCCCCCTGCGTACGGGCCTGCTGTTGTGTAAAATTCATTTTTTTACAAGGTGGAAATGTATCCTTGCCACACTTTAGACATCTTTTGGGTGACTTGCAGAAATTAGTCGAATGTCCAATGCGACCACATTTTTGGCATTGTCTGACTGGGAAATATATGTCAATGTGTACAAACGTGTTATCAAGGAATATGTGCTTAGGGACGGAATTACCCATGAACCCAATTTTAATCGTGTTGGTTGGAACGTATCCC
This sequence comes from Chlorops oryzae, assembly GCA_020466095.1. Lineage (NCBI taxonomy): Eukaryota > Metazoa > Arthropoda > Insecta > Diptera > Chloropidae > Chlorops > Chlorops oryzae. The sequence continues at coordinate 73,464,261 of CM035807.1, forward strand.
TTTGTGCTCTCTTCTTTTCTTTTGATCTTTGTATATTTAATATTTTGACTTCAGAGTCAGCCGTTTCAATAATATCTTGCTCTTTACACTTTTGTGGAATGCCACGCGCAATTCCATAGGTCACAAAGGCTGATATCGGAACAATGGCCCTGATGCCAGCCTCTTTGAGGTTAGTATTTTCGAGACATTGGTTTGCTAGCTTGATATTTGAGAAACAGATTTTATACAGTTTTTTCCCGACAAAGTAAAAAGACGACATACTGATTATTTTACAATAATGTAGTACCTTTCGAAGGTACAGACCATGATGGTCCCGTTTCGCTTTCAGCGACTCCGACTTGGAGGTGTCCAAAAGGACAAAGGGTTTGCCTGTAAACTCTTCAGGATACAACACAATTTGCGTTGTCATTTCTGAGTTGCTTGACAGATTTTTACTAACTGGACTAATTTGTTGGATCATATCAAACCCATTGGCAGTTTCCTGAGATTCATTCAACAAGGACACAGAGTTGGGACTACCAGACACGTGGTTAGCCTCTTCACGAATCAAGGGTAATTTATTGTGCGACAATGCACCACTCACATCTGAGGTTTCAGTTACATTTTGAGATATAGTTGATTTAAATTTCTTCATCTGCTCTTTGACTTTCATGTCTACAATTTTATTTTTTCTGGTACTGCTGACTGATTTCATTTCCTCATCAAAATGTGAGAGATCAGACAGCGAGTCAGAGGAGACGCCATTATGAATGGCCGAAGCCATGTCGCACAGTGTTGCGAGGTGGACAAAATAGAAAAAAGTTGATGTCGGATTTTTTTAAAAATTTTGATGGCGATTTACAGAAAATACCAGCAACTGATCAAGGCTTAAATATCTTTGAAAAATACTAATGTTTACTTATGCTTTGGAGCCTTCAAAGTGCAAACTTCAAAACCGATGTTGCTTATGGCAAAAATATACCGAATTTATGTAGAATAAGAACTGTCGTATTTCATTTGTTTTTTAACTTATTCATAAGAATGATGACTTTTCTGAAAGCTCAACTTATTTCCTAGAGGGTAGTTTTTGTTTTGTTTTCTTTTGTTTGACATTTTAAAATTTTCGTTATTTAGAATGAAACATAAAAGAAAATTACTCAAAATATGGGTTTTAAAAGTTTCGAAGAGGGCGAAAAGTTGTGTTACAATTTGTGACTACAATTTTTAATAAGAATATATAAAAGAAAGTATGTATAATCCAAATCAAAAAGATTTGCCTGCACCTTTTTGCAACTTTGTTTTTTACGTTGATTTTTGCAGTGGAGTCTTCAATAAAAATTGTCGAAATTTTCGAAGCTTGGTGTGCAGGGAACAATGCAAATAAGGAGCCAGCGGTGCAAATATTTGTGAAAAACAAATTAAGCAGAGAGTTGAGTATTGAAGAGCGTAGTAAAATTAGAAATATGTGTGTTCATTTTGAAAATTATGCTCTTGTATGAGATTGGTGCAAATTTATACGATGTTCGCGTCTTAAGTCTTTGCTCTATCTCTGTTGCTTTTTATATCAGAACTGTGTACGCAAAGACTTAAGACGCGAACGTGAAAACCGTAATGAAATCCTACGTAATTAAAGACATCCACTAGGGCTGGACCGTGTTTTTTTATTTTTTGTGCTAAATACACATTTAAATTTTACAAATAAATATCATTCATTAATATTTTCTGAATTGGTATGCGATTTTCGGGAGTTTCAAAAGTACTCTATTTACCAACTTTGAGTGGGCGTAGCACAAAAAATGGGCGTGGTAGCAAATTGAAATTAGATTTTTCCAATTTTGGGGCACAACAGTAAACTCTGTTACGAATTTCAAGCCTCTAGGACTAAAATTGCGGAATTTGGGTCCCCCCTTTACATGGGGGGTGGGGGTTGGGGTGGTTCGATTTTCAAAATATTTTCCAAATTTCTTAATTTTATGAAAATAAACCTCCATGTCAAATTTAATTGGTCTAGCACAACTCCTTCTATTTTTGGCCACGAGATGTATGGAGACGCGACACTGTGTGTCGTCGCCCCGCTTGAAATGGTAGTTCTTGACTAGTTTCGGCACCTCCTTTTTCTTTACTAAACCAAATAAATAGCTCAACCAGACAACCGAGTTGATCACAAGACTCGTTCAGACTTACCGAAGTCCTTTGCAATACCACCTGGAGCAAAAATGTTTTTTTCTTTTTTAAATCACTTAAGTCCTTTGCACAAAGGACGTTTTCAAAGAAGGATCTATTAACTAGAATCACTATAAAAGAGAAATGCGTCCTCACCTAGCCACTCCCGTTAATCGAATTTCTTTTAAACCTATTGTAATTTCTTTGTTTTTTTTTGCCATCCCTAACTGAAACGGGGTATAGAATAATTTTTACGATGAGTGTCTTTGTTAAAACTTTCAAAAAATATTAATACGTGTTTTTGACGTTACTAAAATGTTCAAAATTACAAAAAAAAATTAAAATTTTGCTAAGCAAAAAAAAATTATTAATGGAAAAAGGCCGAAATCCCCTTGAAAAAAGTGAAACCGAATCGGAGCGTGAAAGCGATTTGAGTTTATCGTGCAATATAAACAAAAACAACCCAGAAAGTAAGAAAAAAGACAAGAAGTCCAAAAGACCACTTTTTCCTTGCTTTAAAAAGCCAAGGCATCAAGCACCACAAAAAACTGTTGCCCCAAGTTCGAACAACACTACCAAAGCTATATTTTATGATGTAGAAGAGACCAGAGAAGATACTAATCCAGCGGCAAAGAAGAATCCAGAACCGAAGTCACAGTTTTACGTGGATAACGAAACAAAGCCATTTGTTAATGGAAAAGATAGAACTGTTCAAAGCCCTATTGAACCTGGTCTTGAAAATAAGATTAAGAAAGAAAATTCAGAAACGAAAACAAATCTTGAAACACAAAAGCTTGACAAAAGAATAAATAACGAAGAAAGTGAAATCAAAAAAGTTTCTGAAATCAAGAAAGAAGAAAAAATGGACATCAAGGGAGAAAAAGATAATATGAGGCCATCAAAAGTCCTTCCAACGGATGAGTTACACCCTACAAAATCATCGAAAGGAAACGAAGGAAATGAATTAACTAATCGCAATGAGCAAAATGGGCGCGATGCTAATATTGGAGCTAAGGATTACGAAGAAGAGCACTCCGTTGATTGGAACAAGCCGAAAGGATCGGCTGATGATAGACCTTTACCAACAGGGGATAAAAGTGATCCCCTCTCAAAAGATGCCACAAAATCAAATTTGGAAAGTGAAACACAAACACTGGACCCAATTGAAAGCATGGATGATCTGAGTAAAAACTCACAAACTTCTTTCATGTCCATAAACTGCTTGGAGACACAAGAGACGAAATCTATTGAGAATGACCTTCTAAAACAAGAAGATATCAAACCAGAGCTGGTAACTTTGATGACAGTTATTAAAGCAGAAAGATTGTCAGATCCGCCAGCAGAAGAGGATAAAATGTATGTGTTAACAGAAAATATAAAGAAGGAAGAAGAAAAATGGGATCTCATACAAGAAATGAAGACAGAACCTCCTCTTAATCCAGCACAACAAACGCAAGAAGAACTTTCATTCGGAAAGCAGGACAAAAATAAATATGAGCACAAAAACTATGCCGAATTCGCTGAAAAAGAGACACAAATATATCCTGATGAGGGTATTTATGTTGATGGAATTCTTGATATGGATGCTTACGTTCAAACTATTGAAACACAAACTATAGAAATACAAACGAGCATTCTAATATTAAAACCTGCTGGCAGAATTGCCCCAGAAAAAGTTGAATATATTTCAAAAGAAGTTCAGACTGGGTGTATATGCGATTCCGACTCTAGTGAAGGTATGAAAAAACAGAAGGTGGAACTAGCCGAGAAAAATAACTTAAATCTTCAAGATAAACAATGCCAGACCGATATTTGCATGTGTGATTATGAGTCTTCTTCAGATGACGAGCTGTCTGTATAAAGATATAAAAAAGGAAAATTGTGACAAAAGTTTTGCTTGGGCATTCCTTCGATAGAGTGAAGAAAGTTCAAACCGAGAAGCCCACAGTTATACCTTGCAAAAGTCTTAAAAACGTCTGTCCTTATTGAAGTTAAAAAATAATAAAATCATATATTTTTCTTCTTAATTTGTTCTTCTAAACAAAAATTTATTTACTTAGCTGCTTGGGGACTTATTGCTTGGTGTTCTTTGACTTTTTATGTATATAGTTACGTATCTCAAATGTCTGGTGGGTTAAGACGGCGAGAGGGCGACGGAAAGATGCACGGCTGCCACTTCAAAAAATATAAAAGTGCCAAGACAATGCAAAAAAAAAAGAGCCAATTTGACCAAAAAGGAGCCAAAATATATTTTATATATGAAAAAAACAACAGTTTTATATAAAAAAAATTGGTTCATTCAGTTAGTTAGCTGCGCTTTTAACTTTCGATTGTTAGCGGCTTCGACAATTTTAGCTGGCATGGCAATTTTTTGTTTTCAATCTGTTATTGAGTAATATTCCTCGTGGCTTAGGAAATCCAAAAAAGAGCCACAGTGCCAAGTGAAAAACAAGTAAGAAAGCTAAAGTCGGTCAAGCCCGACTTTGAAATACCCAGCGTCCCGACATTATGAGCGCACTATGTTTTGCTTCTCTATTTGTGGGCGTGGCAATGGGAGGGCAAAATAAATTATTTCCCTACACCTTTCATTCGCCTTGGTGGACCTATGTTGCGAATTTGAGGCTTCTACGCCTTTTACTTCGGAAGTTACGAAAAATCTTCATTTGTGGGCGTGGCAGTGGGCGTTCCAATTAAAATTTTTTCCTACACCTTTCATTCGCCTTGGTGAACCTATGTTGCGAATTTGAAGCTTCTACGCCTTTTACTTCGGAAGTTACGAAAAATCTTCATTTGTGGGCGTGGCAGTGGGAGGGCCACATAAATTATTTCCCTACACCTTTCATTCGCCTTGGTGAACCTATGTTGCGAATTTGAGCTTCTACGCCTTTTACTTCGCAAGTTACAAAAATTCTCCATTTGTGGGCGTGGCAGTGGGCGGGCTACATAAATTTTTATTCCTATACCTTTCATTTGCCTTGGTCAACTTATGTTGCGAATTTAAAGCTTCTACGCCTTTTACTTCACAAGTTACGAAAAATCTTAATTTGTGGGCGTGGCAGGGGGCGGGCCAGCTAAATTTTTTCCCTACACCTTTCATTTGCCTTGGTCAACCTATGTTGCGAATTTGAAGCGTCTACGCCAATTAATTCGGAAGTTACGAAAAATCTCCATTTGTGGGCGTGGCAGTGGGCGGGCCATATAAATTTTTTTCCTACACCTTTCATTCGCCTTGGTCAACTTATGTTGCGAATTTGAAGCTTCTACGCCTTTTAAATCAAAAGTTACGATAAGCCCTTATTTGTGGGCGTGGCTCACGGAGGGCGGGGTCCATTTTTTTCCAGGATATGTCCCTTTTTGTAGTTTACCAGTACACCAAATATCAATGAAATGTGTTGAGTGGTTCGCTAGTTACAGGAATTTTACTGAAAACAAATTATATTCAATTGTGGGCGTGGCAGTGGGCGGATGTCTCCCATTTTTACTTAGGATCATACTCGGATCCCGATATACCTGTGTGCCAAATTTCGACTTGATTGGTCCAGCCGTTTCGGAGGAGATCCGACCACGGACGGACGGACAGACGGACAGACGGACAGACGGACAGACGGACGGACGGACAGACGGACAGACGGACATGTCTAAATCGATTCAGTTTTTGATCCTGATCATTTCTATATATATATATGTCTATATCTCCGGAGCTTAGTTCTCCCTGTTACAAGATTCGCACAAAACTAATATACCCCGCTTACGCTGGGTATAATAAAGAGCCAGTTTTCGCATCAAAATACCAACTGGGGCAACCGTGGAAAGATGGTAAGAGAGTGAGCTGGTGAGAGAGTGAGAGGGGTGATGGGTAAAAGGGTGAAGGTGGGAGGGTAGTGGGTGAGAGGGAGATAGGGTGAGAGGGTGAGAGGGAGAGATGGCGCGAGGGAGAGAGTGAGAGGGGGAGAGGGGGATAGAGAGAGAGAGGCAGAGAAGTTGATTTTTTTTGCTAAAGTTAATTTGTTATAAATTTGGTTTACTCCTTCATGAAAACTGAATTTCATTGACAGAGACAGAAATTTAAGCATTAAAAAGAATTTTTTTTGTTAAACAGTGCACCCCTTGCACATACATATAAGTTTTTATACACATATAAATATGCGTCGTTGACGAGCCCTGCAGTAAATGGGACCGGTCCAAAGTCGACCACGGGTCGATCCTAAAGAAATCAGGACCTATCGCCTTTCGATACATTCAGCTCGCCTCTTTCAAGGTAGGGCTGTCATTGAAAAACAGCCGGTCCCTTTTCAAAGCGTGTGGGGTTGGTCGCGGGTAGGTCCCTTTGTATTAAGCAGTGATGTTCACGCCATACATCATTTGATGGCGCTCATTTCACACGTATTGTTTACGCTCTTTGTTCAGTCGGTAGCAAGAGGCCGAAGAAACAACCGTGTAGGACTGTAGGTCTAACTCTCGACGTCGAAAAGCCTCTGCCGCTATGGGGAAATACACCATTAGGTATAGGAAATTCAACAAATTGGGGAAATTCACCAAAAAGCTACCAACAAAAACCTTAAGCAGGAATAGGAAATTCAACAAATTCGAGAAATTCACCAGAAAGCTACCAACAACAATACGGGTAGACACAAAGTGGCACTATGATGCCACTGGCAAGAAAATTATGAAAGAAACACGGCGTCAGTTCGGTTTTTTATATTGCTTGAAAAGTTCATAATTGAAACTTTATTAAATAAATATATTACGATATTTTTCTGCTTAATGTGCGCGAATGTTTTCATTTTGTAATAAATTGACATACATTTTTCACTACGGCTACGAATTTGATTGTACATAGAATTTAGTATTTTTGCTGAAACAGTGTGATTAAAAAGTTATGTGCACAATGTAGGACTAAAAGAACAATTTCTATTTCTCCTTAATATTGAAAATCCTTGATTAGTTTTATGTTTTTCAAGTTTTTCATGGCATTTTATGAGTTTGGTAGATATTTTATATGTAATTTACTCGAAAATCGCCCAAAATTAAAAATAAAAGTGGCAATGCATTTCACCACAGCAGAGCTAAAGATTTCGCTGCCATAGCATGCTTCTCTTTTCCGCGTGCTATATGCACCCTGTAGTAAACGAGCGGTCAGTTTGCAAAATAGGACCCACCTTAGGTGAGACTGTTAGCAACTAAACCATAAAAACTATGGAGCACGTCTAACCTAAGGTCGACCGCTGACTGTTGCGTAAGAGATCGAGGGGCGGTGAGTTAATTTTTTTTTGTGTACTCTTTCTGTCCGCTTGTTGTTGTCTGCTTTAAGTTCGCATTCTGATCGACGTACCGTCAAGAGTTGATTAGCGTAAAGGGTAAGACTCTCGCTCAGCAACCACGTAGATCGAGGTTCGATCCCTGGCTCGGTTTTGCATTTTTTTTTTCTTCTCTATTGCCTAAGGTTTTTTTAATGTTCATATTTTAAATAATTTTTTTTATTAGTTAATTTTGAAAAATAAAAAATGTTTTCTTTAATATGTAAGTATTTTCTCATATTTAAATTTTTTTTTAAGTATTTATTTTTCAATTTAAAATTTTTTGCTATGAAAATTTCTATTTTATTTCACAAAAACTTGAGCAACCAAAAACTCAAGTCAGCATTTTGATCAACATATTAAATTTCCTTGTTTAGCGTAATGGTTAAGACGCATACTTACCAACCCAGAGATCAGCGGTTCGAGGTTCGTTCGAGACGAGAAAATTAAAAAAAACATAACTATTGTTTAAACAAAAAGATTTAAAAAATAAAAACAAAAAATAAACAAAATGAAAAGAAGAAAAAAAAATAAAACAAAAATTAAAATTTTTTTTCCATAAATTAACAAAATCGTCGATTGACCTCCAACTCACCCAAAACGTCTCACCATGGGTGAGTCTTACATGCACTACTCTCTTTCTAATGTAGGCCCCATGTTAAAGAGGTGAGTTGAATGCATGTAAGAGTAAATTATGTGGGGACTAGTTGTGGTCTTTTTGAGGAGCACCATAGGTGAGTAGGGGGTGAGTCTCAATTACTGCAGGGCATATGTTATGTTGAAGCAGCGTAGCTCTAACACATTGCAGGGATTAGGAAGAAGAATAGTTAGACCTATAGTCCTATATGGAAACAGTATCGCTCGCATCCAGTGTTCGGACTATACTCCGATCGGAGTAGATCTACTCCGTTTTTTTTTTTAATTTTTGAAATCTACTCCGCCACTACCCTTTACCTGAAGTCTACTCCGATTTTTTCACTTCATCAAACTCAAAATAATTTTGTCTATGTCGCGATTTAGACGTAATGAGAATGAGTTTTTTTTGTGTTCCCTCGCTCGCAAACAATTTTTTTTCCATACAGATATCTCTGTATCTAAATCTTGGCTAATGGAGATAAAAAATGTAAGTAATATGTAAATGTAAGTTATGAATGTTTTCTTCAAATATTTTTTTGACCTTCTTTTTTTTTTGAAATGAAAATGAGAATGTCCAATTTACTACCCAAAATTTAATTTCTACTCCGATTTTTGCGGTCTTGTACTACGAAATGGGATTTCCGTAGTCCGAACACTGCTCGCATCTGTACAACTTTTTCGTTTCACTGCATAAAATTAATAAAAAAAATTTTTTTTGGCGCTCGCTCTTTTCTCACTCACACAGTCTCACGGCCAATTTTAAACATCACTGGTATAAAGCCACCCAACAACGCTCATTTTGGGACTAGAGGAGGGTTAATCCAATGGAGGTTAACCCTAGACCGGTGGCAATTCTTATAAATAATATATAAATAAATTCACATTACTTTGAGGTCGGTCCCAAAGGACTCACCTAGGTCTGATTTTCACCGAAACCATTCGTTAATACAGGTAGACTACAGATATTTGATTTCTCTGCTTATATGCGTAACAAAGCTTTCATTCGATGTCAACGCATATAATCGGAAACAACTGTACCTTTTAAAATAAGAAAAGTGCATTACAAAAAAATATTTTCGTGGAAACTATCAGGCATGCGACTTTCTTCAAATTATCAAGTTGAAGCCTAAAACAAAATATGTTTGTAAGGAATGCGGATGATGCGGAGAGTAGTATGGTGACTATAACCTAGGACCTATGAAATTCCTTATGCCTATACTCAATGAAACATTACGAGTTTTTTTGTAAAAAAATCGAGCTAGAATGCTTTGATATCGATGCGATGAAAAATTTGTGCCGAACTGTAGAGAATTTTTGCATTTTACAAAAAATTAATATTTTTAATATTTCATTTCTTAAAGAAATTTTTAGTCACGTATTTCGCTCTTGCTGAGCTTGTCTGTCAAATTAGAATAGCTTTTAATATACCACGAAGAACGTAAGAGACAAAATGAGACCTTCCGATCTTGATGGTAATATAAAAAGTGGTCAACTCTTTGATCCAACAAAATTTAGAATTCGTGTGAAAAAGGACGTTTTGTCGAAGGCCACATCGACAACTGGTTTGCAGATCCTGAAAACTAAGAGACCAAGTCCTTTAACAAATGGACTGAATGAACTGAAATCACAGAGCTATGTCGCAAAGGAAGACTTTTCAAAAGCATGTTCGACAACCGGGCTATTATATAGTGAACACCAGCCTCCCCAAAAGGACAGTCCTCAAAATGAAAGTCTTCGAGATGCCAGCCTTCAAAGTGATAGTCTAGAAAAATGCGTTCTTCAAAATGAAATTTCTCAAGATGACAGTCTTCCGAAACCGCCGCCAAAAGAAGCGTCCAGAGAAGAAGTTCCTCAGGAGGTGGAAGTGTGGGTGAAACGATCATCTGATAAAGCAACTCAAATTTTACCTCAGGATCGCATCTACATTGATTTTGAAGATGCAGACATCTCCAATATTCGGACCATGAGCACACAGACGAGTGGACAAAGCCTCATCCTTGATGACAACATTTCGGAAAAAATATTGACTCCTACTGGATCCGTGCAGAAGAGCATCAGCTTTGAAAAATTTCTTTCAAAAGGAATCCAAACCGATTGCGTATGCAATACAGATTCTTTCATTGGAAAAATGAATGCATTGGAGGCAGCGAAGGCTACCGCAAAAAAATCAAACAACATTAACAAACAATGCCAGACAGATATTTGCATGTGTAATTACGAGTCTTCCTCCGATGATAACGAGGCCTAATGCATTCCAAAATCTTAAAATAATTAAAATGCATATTTAAAGATAAAATTGTTGTTTAACGTGTTCTATAATTGTGCTAAAAATTCCTTCCATGAAAATCATTTCCTAAATAACAGTAGTTTAGCCTTCTGGAGTTTTTTTGTGTAAGTGAATCATCGCCTCGAATAACGTTGTAAGCGGCAAATTTCAAATTTTTGGAAATTTGTCATGCCAGACGGTACGAACAAAGTCATTTCACTTCATTAATGTTCTGAAATGTTGAGATATGTCCAAGAATTGACCAAATAAAAATAGTATTTTGATAGCTCGAAGGCCTAAAGTGTTATTGACAGTAAAAGTCCGAAAAATAGGTTCAAAAAATTTGTCTCTTACAATGTTATTCGAGGCGATGATTCAAGTGATAAAGTTTTCAATGCTGCATCCTAAGAACTGGACTATGACTGGACTAGAAATATGAGGTATTGACAGACATTCGGTGGGCGTTTGTCGAGAGCAGAATATCTTGAAAACATTCACATTCTCCAAGAAAGTCAATACGGTATTCTAACCATACGAAGGAGTTGGAAGTTTTGCTTCATCGAAATTTGACTCAACAAATTCGCGACCTTAGGTTCCTTTCTTGGAATTTAATATCGAAACATAATCGGGCAAAAAGAAAGTAAATCGGGCGAATCTGGCAATACAATAGCGACATTTTATTTTTCTATATTTCAAACACTTTTTTTTAAATATATCCGATGACTTAAGAGGTTTTCTAGACCATAAAGGAGCCTCATATGCCGACTTTATGTTCAATTAATTTTTGGAATCCGCCTTGTGACTACTTTTCCAATTTCGAATTACCTTTAAAACCATAAAACATGTTCAAAATTCAAATTTTATTCAAATGTCTCGAAAATTTCAGATTTTAGAATTTAATGCATGGCTTTCGTAACCAGCCCAAGTACTGTAGGTATCCCAAATATGTATCGCAATACGCATGTGGAATTTTGTCAAAAGAGTTTAACTCACCCGGCAAGAAAACTGTCTTTAGGCCGACGGATGGACGAACGCACATTGCTAAATCGATTCTCATGGAGACGCTGATCATTTATATAGGTACCTACACACAGCGGCGGATTAGAGTGTAATGGGGCCCGGGGCTTATATAGTGATGGGGCCCCCTGATGCTCTATTTGGCGCAGTTTTTTTAAATAAGGAATAACTGCTAAAGTCAATTTAAGTTCAAGATAGTTATTAGTACAATATTAATTATTTCAAAGGAATGAACAATAAGATAAAAAATTTATATAATTTAATTTTTTTATTTCAATAATTTTTCAACTTTAAAGCGATTTTACTCGAAAAATATTTTTAGAATTATTTTGATGATATTTTATTTGGACGCTCGGGGCCCGTTGCCAGTTGGGGCCCGGGGCTATAGCCCCAGCTAGCCCTACCCTAATCCGGCACTGCCTACACATTTCTATCGCGAATGGTTCTAGGTGTTACACATGTAAGCAAAAGCACAAATACCCGCGATACAGAGAGTATCGGGTCCAACAAAGTGCAAAAATAAAATAAATAATTTCTTCTCATACCTTATCATATCATATGCAAAGAGTGTGTCGGGCCTAAGAACTTATAAACACCACCAGGAAGAAAAGCAGAAGAAAATTGTCTTACCACATAACCGCGAAAATGGCATGTACATTCGTTCTATTTTAGATCTCTGTAAGCGTGGTGAAAGCTCTTAGAATTGCTTTTCTCTTAACATGTCCAGGTTTCGAAGTAAGATCTCCAGATTATTCCTAATTGTCTCAAAAATACTTTGCAACATTGGAAGTAGCAGATTTACCTTATAGGTAATATAGGCAGTTGCATAGGGCGTCAAATTCTGACCGTCAATGCATCAATAACAGAAAAGGCGAAAATTAATCTGCCATCTGAGGCGGCAGAATCTCAACTGCCTAGGGCGGCGAATAGTCTTAATCCGCCGCTGAACATATATGTTAATTGTCACATTGTGACAATTGAAATTTTTCCGAAAGCTGATCTATTCAGATAGAGGCTGCAAATTCATATTTTAATCCGAGTGTAAAAAAAAAACTCAGTGTTAGAAATTGACGCTTTTTGTAAAGGGTAAAGATCGGATACTGCTTCAAAATCCGTCACTTCGCTTTGATGCGATTAAATGAACGAAAAAATCAAGACCAACTTTCTCTAATTCATGAAAAAGATAGACGGACAGCAGAAATTCTCAAAAGCTCCACATAAAAAATGCGATAAAATATGAAATTTTATATCGTTTTTCGGAAGACAACAGTTGGGCAACAGCTTTATTTCGTAAAAGAATCGACATTGCTGCCGCAACGACAGACATTGCACGTGCCGTACTCGAGCGAGCTTAATTGAAATTCGAGACACTCACGCTTTGCCGCTAGGCGAAGTAAAAACGCGTTCCAAAACCTTGGCCAACAGTTTAAGCTGCGACAACGCATTTAGGAGTGAAATGCGCTCCGATTTCACCTACAATTTGGCTGAGCTTGGAGCTAAGAGTGGAGAGCGCACAGACATTTTGCGGGTGTCCTCAAACGCCAAAAGACGCCAAAAAATGCGTCGCTATCGCGCCTAATTGAAATTGAATGTTGCACACAGTTTTTTTTTTTTTTGGTGGAGGCATGAAGAAACGCACCTTTCATTACAGCAACCATGAAAACTAGGTGCGTGCGGCATAAATAATTTTGATTTCATTTTTTTTTTCTTTTTCTTTGGCTATTCGTTGATGGTAGAAAAGCTAGACCGCAGCAATGGCACTTTTGACAAAAAGATTACTTTGTGTTGTGCGTCTATTGCCACGTATTTTGTAGTCTGCAGCTCAAACATTAAACGACATGTCGAATTAAAAGGCTTTCTGAGAAACATTGTGTGTTTGTCTGTTGCCAACGCTTTTAAGAAAACTTTGAAAACACCCACGATACGACATTCATTGTCAATGATTATTTGTCAATTTGTCAAGAAAATATCAGAAATGATGAATACAAATTATTAAAATCCATCGATGAGGCGTCTTGTGTTCTGAATTTTTTTTTTTCTTTTGTCTTTTGTGGAGAGTCAATCAACATGGAGCATTCTTCGGTGTATCGCCATTATAGTGTCTGGCGTTGGATAAAATGTTGTATCGATTGTTGGTAAGTATTAATTTTGTGTGTGGAATTCAGCAAAAAAAAAAAAAAATTCGTTGCTTATGGTGTCAACGAACTTCATGCAAAAAGCATTCTGTGGTGACGATAAATGTTGAGTGACATTTCAATAATTAAATGTTTTTGGGTCGCGAGAAGGCACTACAAAAATTTCTCTCTTACAAAGGGTTGCATTGAAAAGACAATAAAATGAAATTTTTATATTAAGAAAATAAGCAAAAACAATATTTGATTTCTAGTTGAACAATTTCAATTTTCAATAAAACTGTAGAACTCTACCATCTTCCGTGTTTTTAGCTTGATTCAATCAATGACACATGCAAATGTTCGGTCACCCTATTCATATTTAATAAATACCTCACCATTTTCAGACGATCCGTGTGCTTTACCTCATAATGAAATATTCAGCAGAAACTATTTTCTTCTACTTAAAACTTATTCCCACATCTTTTTATATCCGAGCCAAGTTGGATTTCTCCGAGGCGTATGAGTAGCACATCCGCGCAGCAATCCGAAGGGCTCCAGTTCAAATCGTATAGCAGGCGAATGAAATGTGTAAAAAATAGGAGTTTCAAGTAAATGGAAAAACATTGAAAGGAAAAAAAGGGGGGCAGTCAGAATAGAATGGAGAAAAAACTAAGCTTCCCAGCCATAAATAAACAGCGGCTTTGAAATACGTTCTTTTTTTT
>CM035807.1:74878454-75028147 GCA_020466095.1 Chlorops oryzae
CCCCCCCCCCCCCCCCCCAAACCCCCCCCCCCCCCCCCCCCCCCCCCCCCCCCCCCCCCCCCCCCCCCCCCCCCCCCCCCCCCAAAAAACCCCCCCCCCCCCCCCCCCCCCCCCCCCCCCCCCCCCTTTTTCCCCCCCCCCCCCCCCCCCCCCCCCCCCCCCCCCCCCCCCCCCCAAACCCCCCCCCCCAAAAACCCCCCCCCCCCCCCCCCCCCCCCCCCCCCCCCCCAAACCCCCCCCCCCCCCCCCCCCCCCCCCCCCCCCCCCCCCCCCCCCCCCCCCCCCCCCCCCCCCCCCCCCCCCCCCCCCCCCCCCCCCCCCCCCCCCCCCCCCCCCCCCCCCCCCCCCCCCCCCCCCCCAAACCCCCCCCCCCCCCCCCCCCCCCCCCCCCCCCCCCAAAAAAAAGAAAAAAAAAAAACCAAAATTTTATTTTTTCCCCCCTTAAATTTTTTGGTTTTTTAAAAAATTTTTTTTTTTTTTTCCCCCAAAAAAAATTTTAAAGGCCCTTTAGGCCCCCAAAAAATTTTTTTAATTTTAAAAAAAAAGAACCCCAAAAATTAAAGGTTTGGTTTTTTTAAAAAAATTTAAAAAAAAAAATTAAAAACCTTTTAAAAAAAAAAGGGTTTAAAAAGGGGGGTTTTTTTTTTTTTAATGGGGGGAAAAAATTTAAAAAAAAGGGAAAATTTTTTTTTTTTTCCCGGGGGGTTTTTTTTTTTTTTTTCCCTTTTAAAAAAAAAACCCCCCCCGGGGGTTTTTCCAAATTTTCCCCCTTTTTTTTTTTTTTCCCGGGGGGTTTTTTTTTTTAACCCCCGGGGGCCCACCCCCCCCAACAACAACGCCAAAAAGGGGGGAAAAAAACCCCCTTCCAAAAATTTAAATTCCAAAAAGTTTTTTATTTTTTTATCATAATTTTAAAACCCCAAAAAAAGGGTTTTTTGGGGGCCCCCAATTAAAAAATTTTTTAAAAAAATTTTTTGGTTTTAAAATTTTGGGAATTTTTTTTTCCCCCAAATTTTAATTAAAAATTTTTTTTTTGGCCTTAAAAAAAAGATGCAAATCAAAAGTTCCCAAAAGCTATCAAGCAATTGTAAGGGACATTTATTACAAAAAAAAAAATTCCTTTGGGAAACCCGGGAAAATTTTTTTTTAAATTAACAAAAATTAAAAAAAAAAAAAAAATTCCCCTTTAAAAAAATTAAATTTTTTCCCAATTGGGTTCCAATTTAAAAAAAAATTTTTTTTGGGGAAATTTTTTTTTTCCCCTTTAAATTTTAAAAATTTTTTTTAAAAAATTTTTAAAAAAAAATTTTTTCCCCAAAAAAAATTTTTTCCGGAAGGGGGGGAAAAAATTAAAATTTTTAAAATTCCTTTTTTTTTTTTTTAAAAAAAAAAAAAAAAATTTTTTTTGGGGTTTAAATTTAAAAAAAAAAAAAAAAAAAACCCCCTTTAAATTTTAAAATTTTTTTTTTCCCCCCTTTTTTTTTTTTCGTTCGGCCCCCCCCCCTTTTTCCTTTTTTTTTGGAAAAAATTTTTTCCCTTTTGGGAAAAGGGGTTTTTTTTTTTTTTGGGGAAAAAAAAAGGGCCCAAAAAAAAAAAACCGGGGGGTGGTTTTAAAAAGGGGGGGAAAAAACCGGGAAAAAAAAAAAATTTTTTTTTTTTAAAAAACCCCTTTTTTTTTTAAAAAAATTTTTTTTTTTTTGGGCATTGTATTGTGATGCTCGCCAGACTACCACACCCTTAGTTGTTGAGTTATACCAAAGACCTTATAACTATCAAGATGTGTAATAGTTATAAAATTTTGGTTTTTCCCCAAAACCGGTCAATTTCCAAAAGGGGCCTTTTTTAAAAACCAACCGGTTTTTTGGTTTTTCCCCCAAATTGGGCCCGGGGCCGGAAAAACCGGGTTGGTTTAAACGGTAGCCTGTAAATGACACTTTCATCAACATAGAATTTATATAAGGTATTGGTTTTTTTTATTTTTTTTACTATCCTAAAGCCAGACAAAATTTCCCTTTTTTCCCCCCCCAAAAGGGCCCTTTTAAAAAATTTAAAATTTAAAGGGAATTTTAAGGGGGGGAAAAAGGGCCCCCGGGGAAAAGGAAAAAAAATTAAAATTAAAAATTCCCTTTTAAAAAATTTTTTTCCCCAATTTGGTTTTTTTTAAGAAAAAAAAAAAAACGTCTAGTACTTACATTTCTGATTACCTGTTAATGCATAATTCCTCTTCTTTGAATATATAAATGAATCGTTAAATTACAAAATTTATGTATTACGTATTTTTCCCTTGGGAAAGGTTTGGGGCCCTTTTGGGGGAAAAGGAAAAATTTGGGGTTTAATTTAATTTTTTTTTTAAAAAAAATTTTTAAAAAAAATTTTTTTAAAAACCCCAAAAAGGAAAAAAAAAGGGTTTTTTTTGGGCCCCAATAAGGGTTTTTTTCCCTTTTTTTTTTAAAAAAAACCCCCCCGGGGAAAGGGGGGTTTTTAAAAAAAAAAAAAAAAAAAAAGTTTAATTTTTGGGGGCCTTTCCCAAATTTCCCCCCCAAGGTTTCCAAAAAAACCCCCAACCCCAAAAAAAAAAATTTTTTTAAAAAAAAAAAAGGTTTTTAAAAAAATTTTCCCTTTTTTTAAAAAAAATTTTTTTTTAAAAAAAAAAAGAAAAATTTTTGGGAAACCAAAAAAAGGGGAAAAAACCCCCCAAAAATAAATTCCCCCCCCGGGAAAAAATTTCCCTTTTTTTAAAAAAAAATTTTGGGGGGGGATAATTTTGGGAAAAAAGGGGAAAAATTTTCCCCGGGGGAAAAGAAGGGGAAAAAAAATTTGGTTTTAAAAAAAAATTTAATAATTCCAAAATTTTTTTTTTAAAAAAAATTTTTGGGGGGGAAAAAAAATTTAAAAAAAATTTTAAAAAAAAAATTTTTTTTTTTTTTTAAAAAGGGGTTTTTTCCTTTTTTTTTTTTTTAAAAAAAATTTTTTCCCCCTTTTTTTTTTTTTAAAAAAAGGGAAATTAAATTTTTAAAAAAAAAAAAAGGCCCGGGGGCCCGGAAAAGGGTTTTTTTTTAAAAATTTTTTTTTAAATTTTTTTGGGGACCAGGAAAAAAAATTAATTTTTAAAAAAAACCCAAACCCAAAAAAAATTTTTAAAAAGGGGAAAGGAAAAAATTAATTAAATTAAAAAAAGGGGAAAAAAAACCCGGGGAAAAAAAGAAAAATTTTAAAATTTAAAATGAAAACAAAACCCTTTTTAAATTTAAAAAAAATTTTTTTAATCAAAAATTTAAAAAAAAAATTTTTTAAATTTTTTAAAAATTTTTTTTTTTTAAAAAAAAAAAAAATTCCCCAAAGGGGGTTTTTTGGGGGAAAAAAAAAATTTAAACCCCCTCCCCAAATTTTAAAAAAATTTTTTTTTTGGGGTTTTTGGGGGAAAAAAAAGGGCCCCTTTTTTTTTGGGGGCCCCCCCCCTTTTTTTTTTTTTTTTTATAAAAAGGGTTAAACCCCCCCCTTTTAAATTTTTTTTAAAGGGAAATTTAAATTTAAAGTAAAGAATTGTTTTAAAAAATTTTTTTTTTCCCCCCAAAAAACGGAAAAATTTTCTTTTTTTGGGAAATTTTTTTTCCCCCCAAAGAAAAAATTTTTTTCCTTTTTTTTCCCTTTAATTTTTTTTTTTCCCCCCCCCCAAATTTTCCCCGGGGTGGGTGGGGGTTTTTCCCCCAAACCGGGCCGGGGTTTTTTTTAAAAAGGGTAACCCCAAATTTTTGGGGGGGGAAAAAACCCCCGGGGGGCCCGTTTCCCTTTTTTTTCCTTTAAAAAGGGGGGGGTTTGGGGTTTGGGTTCCCTAATTTTTAAAATTTTAAATTTTGGGTTGGGGGTTTTAAAAAAAATTTTCCCTTAAAAAAGGGGCCCCCTTACTTTTTTTTTTTTATTTAAATAAAAACCCCTTTTTTTTTTACGGGTTAAACCCCCAAAAAAAAAAATTTTAAATTTTTATTTTTTTTTTAAAAAAAAAAAATTAAAAAAAAAATTTAAAAATTTTTGAAATTTTAAATTTAAATTTAAATTTTAATTTTAAAATTTGGGAAAAAAAAAAAACCCTTTTAAATTTTCCCTTTTTTTAAATTTTTTCCCCCGGCATCCCGGGAAAGGGGAAAAAAAAAGGGAAAAATTTCCAAAATTTTTAATTTTAAATTTAAAAAAACCCAAATTAAAAAGGGGCCCGGTTTAAAAATTTTAATTTTTTTTGGGGGGAATTTCCAAAAACCCAAAAACCCTTTCCCCAAAGGGGGGCCCCTTTTTTTTTTTGGGCCCAAAAAAAGGCCCTTTTTTATTTATTTTTTTAAAAAAATTTAAAAATTTTTTCCCTTTTCCCCAAAAGGAAAAAAAAATTTTTTTTTTTTTGGAAAATTTTAAATTTTTTTTTAAATTAAAATTAAAAAAAATTTTTTTTTTTTTTTTTTTTTTTTTGGTTTTGGGTTTTTTTTTTTTTTTTTTTTTTTTTTTTTTTAAATTTTTTTAAAAAAAAGGAAGGGTTCGGGTTGGTTGGTTTTTGGGGAAAAAAAAAAAGCCCCGGGCCCCCAAAAAAATTTTAAATTAAAAAAAAAAAAAAAAAAAAATTTTTAAAAAAAAAACCAAACAAAAAAATTTTTTTGGGCTTTCCTTGGAAAAAAAACCAAATTTTCCGGGGGAAAAAAAAAAAAAATTTTTAAAAAGGGAAAAAAAAAAAAATTTTTTTTAAAAAAAATTTTAAAAAATTTTTTTTTTGGGGGGGGTTGGGGAAAAAAAAAAAAATTAAAGGGGAAAAAAAAAAAAAAAAAATTTTTTTTTTTTTTTTTTTTTAAGGAAATTTTTCCCCCCCTTTTTGGGGCCCCCCCCCATTTAAAATTAAAATTTAATTAAAGGTTCCCGGGAAAATTTTTCCCCTTTTCAACTATGATGGGCTATACAATAAAAATTTTTTAAAATTAAAAATAAATAAAATAAAAAAAATTTAAATTTTAAAATTTAAATTGGTTTTTTTTGGCCCCCAAAAAATTTTTAATTTTAAGGGGATTTTGGCTTTTTGTTTTTTTTTCCCAAAAAAAAAATTTTTGGGCCAAAAAGGAAAAAAAAAGGAAAATTTAAAAATTTTTTAAAAATTTTGGAAAAAAATTAAAAAATTTTAAAAAAAAATTTTTTTTTATACTTTTCATACTTTTTTCAGGCCTTCAAAGTTGAATCAAGAAAAAACATTTTTTTTAAATTTTTTTTAAAAATTTTGGTTTTAAAAACAGATGATAGTTTAATAGCTTTTTTATTTAAAAAAAAAATTTTTTTAAAAAAAGGGTTTTTTTTTATATAACAACCATTATTTGCAACGATCTTTCAACATATACTAAATCCCGTTACTTTTTGTGAAAATTCTTTTTAAAAAAAAAGGGAAAAAATATTCCCCCAAAAAACCGGGGGAAAAAAAGGGGGGGGCCCTTTTTCCCCCCCCCGGGGGAAGGCCCCCCGGGGGTTTTTTCCCAAAAAAAAAAAATTTTTTTCAACGTCACCCTGGCATCATCGATTCTGTCAAATTTTTTCCCGGGGGGAAATTTTTTTTTTTAAAAAAAAAAACCCTTAAGGGAAAAAAAAGGCAAGGCCAAAGCAAATAGGAATAGGTTGTTGAAAGGTAAGAGCGTAAGCGAATCGACAATAAACGCATTCATTTCTTGCCCTGGTCATATCGCATTGCATACTCATATCTCTATAAGCATACCTATATATAAGCATTCGCAGACATTCCTTACTCGAGTGCAACGCAAGTTCAGATGATCACCTCTTGTCATAACTACCCTGCAATAAATGTCACTCCCCGGGGCCTTTCCACCAAAAAAAAAACCCGGGAAATTTTTTTTTAAAATTTTTTTTGGGGAAACCCCAAACCCAAAATTTCCGGGGAAAAAGGGTTTAATTTTTTTAAATTTGGTTTTTTTAAAAAAATTTTTAAAAATTTTTGGGGCCCCCGGGGGGGGGGCCCCCTTTTTTCCCCCCCCAAAAAAAAAAAATTTTTTTTTTTTTAAAAAAGAAAATTAAAAAAGGGGCCCCAAAACCCAAACCGGGTTTGGGGGAAACCCCCCTTCCCACGGGCCCCCCTTTTGTTTTTAAAAAAATAAATTTGGGGAAAAAATTAATGGGCCCCTTGCCAATTAATTTTTTGGGGTCCTTGGTTCTGGTTCGGGGGGAAAAAAAATTCCCCCCCAAAAGGGGGAAATTTAAAATTTATGTTTAAATTAAAAAAATAAAAATTTTTTTTTTTTTTTTTTTTTCCCCGGGTTTTTTTTAAAAAAGGAAAAACCCTGCGCTTCCTTCCATTCCCTTCCCTTTTCCCTTTCCCCCAAAAAAACCGGGGCCCCAAAAAATGGAAGGGGTTTTTTTTTTTTTGTTTTTTAAAATTTTTTGGGGGCAAAATTTTTTTTTTATTAAAAGGAAAATTAAAATTAACAAACCCCAAAAAAAAAACCCATAAAAAATTTTAATTATTAAAAAACCCAATTTTTTTAAAAAAACAAAAAAAATTTTTTTCTTTTTCGGGGGGTTTTTTAAAAAAAAAAATTTTTTTTTAAAAAAAAAAAATTTTCCCACCCCTTTTTAATTTTTAAAAAAAAAAAAAAAAAAAAATTTTCCTTCCAAAAAAATTTTGGAATTTAATTTTTTTAATTTTTTTTTTGGGGGGAAAAAATTGGAAAAAAAAAACCCGGCCCCTTTTAAATTAATTAAAAAAAATTTTTGGGAAAAAAAATAAATAAATGGGGTTAATTTAAAAAAATTTCCCCCTTTTTCCTTTTTAAAAAAATTTTTTTAAAAAAAAAAAAAAAACCCCCAAAAAAAAAAAAGGGAAAATTTTTTTTTAAAAATAAAATTAAATTTTTTTTTGGGCCCGGGGGGTTTTTTTTCCCTGGCCCAAAAAAAAAATAAAAAAAAACCCCCAAAAAAATTAAAAAAAAAATTTAAAAAAAAACCCCTTTCCCCAAAAAACCTTTTTAAAAATTTTTAACAAATTTTGGGGTTCAAAAAAAAAAAAATTTTTTTTTTTTTTTTTAAATATGGGGGGGGGGGAAAAAAAAAAATTTTAAACTTAAAAATAGCAAAAGGAAAAATTTTTTTTTTTTTTTTTTTTTTTTTAAATTTAATTAAAATTTAAAAAATTATTTAAAAAATTTCCCCCTTCCCCCCCGGGGGGATAATTTAAAGAAATTTTTAAAAATTTTAAATTTTTAAAAATTTTAAAAAATTAAATTAAATTTTTAAATTTTTTAAAATGAAAATTTTAAAATTTTAAAATTTAAGGAATTTAAATTTTTTTTTTAATTTTTTTTTAAAATTTTAATTTTTTTTTTTGGGGCCGGGGAAAGGGGAAAAGGGGGGGGGGAAAAAGGGAAAAGGGAAAAAGGGGGGGGGGGGTGGGTTGGGGGTTAAATTTCCTTTAATTTAATTTAATTTAATTTTTTTTAAAAAAGTTTATTTTTGGTTTTTAAAAAAAATTTTTTTTTTTTTTTTTTTTTTAAAGGGGAAGGGGAAAGGGGTTGTTTTTTTTAATTTAAAAATTTTTTTTTTAATATTAAGGTTAAGGGGGGGGGGGAGGAAAAGGGGGGGGGAAAAAATTTTTTTTTTTGGTTGGTAAAAAAAATTTTTTTTTTTTTCCCAAAAAGAAAGGAAGGAAAAAAAATTTTTTTTTTGGGGGAAAATTTAATTTAAAAAGAAAAGGGTTTTTTTTTTTTTTTTTTTTTAAAATAGTTTTTTTTTCCCGGGGGGGGGGGGGAAAAAATTTTTTTTTTTTTTGGGAAAAAAATTTTAAAAAAGGGGGGGAAAAAAAAAATTTTTTTTTCCCCCCCCCTTTTTTGGAAAAAAATTTTGGGAAAACTTTTTTTTAAAAAATTTTTTAAAAAAAATTTTGAAAAAAGGGGGAAAATTTTTGGTTTTTAAAAAAAATTTTTGGGAAAAAGGAAAGGGGTTCCAAAAAAGGAGGGTTTTTTTTTTTTTTTTTTAAATTTTTTTTAAGGGGTTTTTTGGTTTTTTTAAAAAAAGGGCCCTTTTTTTTTTGGGGGAAAAAAATTTTTCCTTTGGTTTTTTAAAAAAGGTTGGGAAAAAAAATTTTTAAAGGGTTTTTTTTTTTCGGGGGAAATTTTTAAAAAGAAAAAAAATTTTTAAAGAAAAAGAAAATTAAAAAAATTTTTAAAAACCGGGGTTTTTAAAAGAAAATTTTTTAAATTTGGAAAATTTGAAAATTTTAAATTTTCCCAAATTTTTAATTTTAAATTTTGAAAAAAACCCAAAATTTAAAAACCAAAAAAATTTTTTTTAATTGGTTTTAAAATTTTTTTTTAAAGGGGAAAATTTGTTTTTTTCCGGTTTTTGGGAAAAAAAAAAAAATTTTTTAAATTTTTTTTTTGGAACCAATTTCCCTTAACCCTTTTTGGAAAACCCAAAAATTTTAAAAAAAATAAATTTGGAGGTTTTTAAAATGGAAAAAAAAACCAGAAAGGGGGTTTCCTTTAATTTTTTATTTAAAAAATTTAAAAAGGAAAACCTTGGGTCCCTTTTTTGTTTTTAAAATTTTTTTTTTTATTTTCCCCCTTTTTTTTTTTAAAAATTTTGGGGGGGTTTTTTAAAATCCCTTTTAAAAAATTTTTTTAAAAGGAAACCCCCGGGGAACTTAAAAATTTGGGAATTTAAAAAAAAAAGGTTTTTTAATAATTTTTTTTGGGAACCACCTTTGGGCAAAATTTTTT
The DNA here is from genome assembly GCA_020466095.1 of Chlorops oryzae. Classification (NCBI taxonomy): domain Eukaryota; kingdom Metazoa; phylum Arthropoda; class Insecta; order Diptera; family Chloropidae; genus Chlorops; species Chlorops oryzae. Next base: position 74,887,202 of record CM035807.1, read on the forward strand.
TAAAAGGGGGGGGAAAAAAAAGGGGTTTTTTAAATTTTTTTGGGGCCCTTTTTAAAAATTTTTTTGGGGGTTTTGGGGAAAAGGGGAAAATTTTTAAAATTTTTTTTTTTTTAATTGGGAAAAATTTTAAAATTTTTTAAAAAAAATTTTTTTTAAGGGTTTTTAGGTTTTTTTTGGGTTAAAGGGAAAAAGGGTTTTAAAAGTTAACCCTTTTTTTCTTTGGGGTTTTTTGGGGTTTTTAAAGGTTTTTTTTTAAAAAGGGGAAAAAAAGGGGAATTGATTGTTTGGAAAATTGTTCAAATTTTTGGGGGGTTTTTTTGGGGGAAAAAAAATTTGAAAAGGGGATTGGGTTTTTTTTTTAAAAAAAAAACCTTTTTAAATTTTTTTTGGGAAGGGGAAAAAGGGTTTTACCGGGAAATTTTTTTTTTGGTTTCCCAAAATTTTTTTTTAAAATTTTTTTAAATTTTGGGGGGTTTTTCTTTTTTTTTAGGGTTTTTTTTTTTTTTTTTTAGTTTTAAAGGGTTTTTAAAAAAGGGGGGGTTTTTTAAAAATTTCCTTTTAAGTTTTTTTTTTTTTTTTTTGGGTTAAATTTCCCAAAGGGGGTTTTGGGGGGGTTTTGGGAAATTTTTTTTTCCCCAAAAAATTTTTTTTTTGGTTTTTTTTAAAAGGGTTAAAGGGGGGTTTTTTTAAAAATTTTGGGGAATTTTTTTTTTCCCCCGGGAAAAATTTTTTTGGTTTCCTTTTTGGGGAAGGGGGGGGGAAAATTTTTTAAAGGAAATTGGCCCCTTTTAAAAATTTTTTTAATGGTTTTTTTTCCCCTTTTTGGGGTTTGGAGAAATTTTTGGGGGTTTGGGTCCCTTTAAAAAAGGGGTGGTTTGGGGTTTTTTCATTTTTTTTAAAATTTTTTTGGGGTTTTTTCCAAAAATTTTTTTAATAAAAAGGGGGGGAAAAAAAAGTTCGTTTTTTTAAAATTTTTTGGGTTTAAAAAAATTTTAACCCTTTTAAAATTTTTTGGGGGGAAAAAAAAAAAAAAAGGAAAATTTTTTTTTTTAAAAGGGTTTTTTTAAGGGAATAAAGGGGGGGTTTTTTGGAAGGGTTTGGAAAAAAAAATTTAAAAATTTTAAATTTTTTAATTTGGGGTTTAAAAGGGTAAAAAATAAAAGGGGGTTGGTTTTTTTAAAAAAAGTTTGGGTTTAATTTAAATTTTTTTAAAAAATTTGGAAAAACCCTTTTTTTAAACCCTTTTTTTTCTTTTTTTCCCAAAAAAAGGGTTCCGGGAAAACAATTTTTTCCCCCTTTTTTTTTTTTAATTTTTTTTTTTTGGGGTTTTTTGGGTTTTTTTCCCGGGGTTTTAATTTTTTAAAAATTTTTTGGGGGTTTTTGGGGGGAAAATTGGTGAGGGTTGGGTTTAAAGGGTTTTTATTTCCCCGGGGGCCTCTTTTTTTTTTTTGAAATTTTTTTTTTTAAAAAAATTTTTTTTTGGGGGTAATTTTTAAAAAGGGGGGGGGAAATTTTTTTTTTTTAAACTTTTTGTTGGGTTTTATTTAAAATTTTTTCCTTTAAATTGGGGGAAACCCAAAAAAGGGGTTTTGGGGGGAATTTTTTCCCGGGAAAACCTTTTGGGTTTTGGGCAAGGGAAAGGGGTTGTTTTTAAAAAAAACCCCAATTAACCCCGGTTTTGTTGAATTTTTTAAAAAAAAAAATTAAGGGGGGAAAATTTTTTTTTTTTTGGAAAATTTTTAAAGGGGGATTTTTTTCCCCAAAGTTGAAAACCCAAAAAATTTTTGGGGGAAAAAAGGGGCTTTTGACCCCCAAAGGGGGTTTAATTTAAAATTTTTTTTCCCCTTTTTTTTTTTTTAAAAGGGTTTGGGGGGAAAAAATTTTTTTCCAAAAAAAAATTTTTTTTAATTAAAAGGGGGTTTTTTAATTTTTTTTTTTTTTTTTAAAATTTTTTGGAAAAATTTTTTAAAATTTTTTTTTTTTTTAAAGGGGGGGAAATTTTTTTTTCCCTTTTTTTTTAAATTTTTGGGGGAAAAAAATTTTTTTTTTTTTTTTTTTTTTTTTTTGGGGCTTTTAAAAAGGGCGGAAATTTAAAAAAAAAAAAAAAATTTTTTAAAAAAATTTTTTTTTTTTTTTTTTTTTTTTAGGTTTAATTTTGGGAAAAATTTTAAAACCCCCCCCTTTTTTTTTTTTAAAAAAAACCCCCTTTGGGAAAATTTTTTACCCAAAAAAAAATAAAAAAAAAACCCCCCAAAACCCCCGGGGTTGGGGGAAAAAACCCCCTTTTCCCCAAAATCCGGTTTGAACCCCAAAAAAAAAAAAAAAAAAGGGCCAACTAACAAACCCCCTTTTTTAAAAACCCAAAAAAAATTAAAAACCCCAAAAACCCAAAAACCCTTTTTTAAAAAATTTAAAAAAAATTTTGGTTTTTTTTCAAAAGGAAAAAAAAAATTTCCCCCCTTTTTAAAATTTGGGTTTTTTTTGGGGTTTAAAAAAAACAAAAAAAAAACCAAAAAAAAATAAAACCAAAACCCCAAAACCCAAATAGTTTTTTTTTTTAAAAAAAATTTAAGGGAAAAAAAAAAAAAAAAAAAAAAGCATAAACCCCGAAAATTTTTAAAATTTTTAAAAAATTTTTTTCATTCCCAAAAAAGGGGGTTTAATAATTTCCCGGTTTAAAAAATTTAAAAAGGGGGAAAATTTTTAAAATTTTTAAACCAGGGAATTTTTTTTTGAAAAATTTTTTAAAAAAAGGGGGGGAAAAAAATTTTTTAAAAAAATTTTTTAAAAATTTTTTACCAAACCCCCTTTTAATTTTTAAACCCTTTAATTCCCCCCAAAATCCCCTTTTAAACTATTTAAAAACCCTTTTAAAAAATTTTTATAATTTTTCAAAAAATTTTTAAAAGCCCGGTTTGGCCCCCAAAAACCCTTAAAAAAAACCCCCTTTTTTTTAAATTAAATTAAAATTTTTCTTTAAAAATTTTTTTTAAAAAAAAAATTTTTTAAAAAAACCCCTTAAAAAAAAAAAACCCCTTTAAAGGGTTTTTTTAAAAGGAATTTTTTTTTTTTCCCCAAAAAAAATTTAAATTTTTTTTAAAATAAAAAGGCTTAATTCAAAAATTTCCTTTTTTTTGGGGCCGGGGAATTTTTCCCCAAAAAAATTTTTTTCCCCTTTTTTAAATTAAATCCCCCTTTTTAATCAAACCCAAAAAAGGGGGATTCCCTTTTTGGGGAAAATTGGGAAAATTTTTAAAACCCTTTTTTTTTTGTTTTTGGTTTTTCCCTTTTCCTTTTAAAATAAAAAATTTTTAAAAAATTTTGGCTTTTTGCCGGGAAAAAAAAAACCCCCTTTTTCTTTTTTTTTGGGGTTTTTTTGGGTTTCTTTAAATTTAAAATTTTTTTTAAAAGGGGTTTGTTTAATTTCCCTTTAAAAAAAAAAAAAAAAAGGGGGTTATTTTTTCCCCTTTTGTTTTTTAATTTTTTTTTTCCCAAAAATTTTTGGAAAAAAATTTTCCTTTTTAAAAAAAAAAAAAAAAATTTTTTTTTCCCCTTTGGGAAACCTTTAAAAACCCGGGAAAATTTTTAAAAAAAAAATTTTTTTTCCTTCCTTTTTAAAAAAATTTAAAAAAAAACCCCTTTTTGGCCAAAAATTAAAATTTTAATTGGTTTTAAAAGGGGTTTTTTTAAAAAATTTTTAAAGGGAAATTTATTTAAAACCAAAAAAAAAAGGGAAAATTTAAAAATTTTTTTTAAAAAAAAAAGGTTTTTTAACCAAAAAATAAATTTAAAAGGGGTTTTTTTTGGGGGCCCCCAAAGGGGGGCCCCCCGAAAAATTTTTTTTTAAAATTAAAAAACCTTTTTTGGGAAAAATGGGTAAGGGAATTAAGGAAACCTAAAAAAAATTTTTAACCGGAAAAATTTTTTTTTTTAATTAATTTTTAAAAAAGGGGTTTTTTTTAAAAAAAAAAAAAAATTAAAAATTAAAAAAATTTTCCTTTTAAAAATTTTTTCCCCTTTTTTTAATTTTTAAAAATTTGGGGCCTTTTTTTAACCCTTTTTTTAAAAAATTTTTTAAAAATTCCAAAAAATTTTTTTAAAAAGATTTATTTTTAAATTTTCAATTTAAATTAAAAAAAGGGGGTTTTTTTTTAACCCCTTTTTTAAAAATTTGAAAAAGTTTAAAAAAGCCCCTTTTTTTTTTGGGGGTTTTTTGGGAAAAAAGGGGAATTTTAAACCCTTTAAAAAAAAAAAAAAAATTTTAAAACCCATTCCCAAAAAAAAAAAAAAATTTTTTGGGAACCCCTTAAAATTTTAAAAAATTCCAAAAAATTCCAAAAAATTTGGAAATTTGGTTTTTAAAACCCCAAAAAAAATTTTTTTTCCCATTTAAAAAATTGTTTTGGAAAAAGGGTTCCAAAAAATTTTAAAGGAAAATTTTCCCCTTTTAACCAAAACCCCTCCCCAAAATTTTCCAAAAAAATTTTTAAAAAAATTTTTTGGGGCCCCTTAATTTTAAAAACCAATTAAGAAACCCAACCCCCCCAAAAAAAGGGGGGTCCCTTTTTTAAAAAATTTTAAAAAAAATTCCTTAAATTAAAAATTAATTTTCCTTTTTTTTCCCAAAAAAAAACCCCGGGTTTTTTAAAAAAAAAAAACCCACCCGGAAAAAAAAATTTTTAAAAATTTAAATTTTAAAATTTTTTTAAGGGGAAAAAAAACCCCCCTGCCCTTTTCTTTGGAACCCCCTTTGGTTTTAAAAATTTTAAAAAAAATTTTTTAAAAACTTGTTTAAATTCCCCCCTTTTCCCCTTTTTTAAATTTTTTTTTTTAAAAAAAAAAAAATTTTTTTAAAAAATTTTTTTTAAAAAAACAAAAAAAAATTTTTGAATTTTTAAAAATTTTTTCCCTTTAAAAAATTTTTTTTTTTGGGAAAAAAAAAAAAAAACCCAACCCCCCAAATGGGTTTTTTAAAAAAAGGATTTTTCCCTTTAAAGGGGAAAAAATTTAAAAATTTTCCCTTTTTTTTTTTTTTGGGGTTGGAAAAAATTTTTTTTAATTTTTTTAAAAAAAAAAAAAACCCTTATTTTTTTAATTTTTTCCTTTAAAAATTTTTTCCCCTTTTCATTTTTTTAAAAAGGGTTTAATTTAAACCCCAAAAAATTTTTCCCCCCCCTTTTTAAACAAACCAAAATTTAAATTTTTAAAATTTTTAATTTTTTTTTTTAAAAACCCCCAACAAAAGGGTTTTAAAAAAAGGGGTTTTGGGGCCCTTTAAATTTTTTTTTTTTTTTGGTTTTTTTTGGGGGGTTTTTAAAAACCGAAAAAAAAAACCCCCAAAAACCCAAAAATTTTTAATTTTTTTTTTTTTTTTTCCCCCCCTTTTTTTAATTTAAACCCTTCAAGGGAAAATTTAAAAAAAAAAAAAGGAAAAAGGGGAAAAAAAAATTTTGGGGTTTTTTTCCCTTTGGGGGAAAAAGGCCCAAAAAAAAAAAAAAAAAAAAGGAAAAAAAAAAAAACAACCAAATTTTTAAAAAGGTTTCCCAAAAAAATTAAAAAACCCATTCCCCGGATTCCAAAACAAAAAAGGGGAAACAAAGGCCCCAAAAAAAGAAAAAAAAAAAAAAAAAAAAAAACCCCCCAAAAAAAAAAAATTGGGAAACCCAAAGGAAAAAAAATTTTTTTTTTAAAAAAAGAAAAACCCTTTTGGGGGCCCTTCCTTTAAAAGTTTTAAAATTTATGGCTTTTCCCTTGGGTTGGGGTTTTTTAAAAACTTTAAAAATTGGGTTCTTTTGGGGAATTTTCCCTTACCCTTCGGGCCCCCTTTTTCCCAAAAAAAAAATAACCCAAAGGGAATTTTTTTTTTTAAAAAAAAAAAAAAAAGGGAAAAAAAATTTTTTTTAACCTTTAAAAAAGGAAAGGGGCCCAAAAAAAAAAAAAAAAAAAAAATTTTAAAAAATTTCCCAAAAATTGAAAAAAAAGGGGGGAAAGGAAACCCCCCAAAAAATTCCAAAAAATTTTTTAAAAAAAAACCTTTTTAAAAAATTTTTTAAGGAAAAACCCTTTTCCCAACCTTTTAAAATTCAAAAAAATTTGGGGGTTTTTTAAAGGAATTTTTTAAAACCCCCCTTTTTTAAAGGAAAAAATTTTAAAAAGGGAAAAAGGGAAAATTTTTCCCTTAAATTTTTAAAGCCCCCCCAAAAAATTTCCCAAAAAATTTTTTGGGTTAAAAAATTTTTTTTAAACCCTTTTTAACCCTTTGGGTGTTTTAAAAAAAAAAAAGGGTTTAAAGGTTTTGGGGTTTTTGGGGTTTGGGTTTTTAATTTTTTTTTAAAAAAAAAAATTTTTTTTTTTGGAAAAATTTTGGGGTTAAATTTTTTATTTTTTTAAATTTTTAAAAAGGGTTTTTTATTCGGGACAAAAAGGAAAAATGGTTTTTGGGTTTTTTTTTGGGAAATTGGGATTTTTTGGTTTTTTGGTGGATTTTTTAAAAAAAAAAATTTTTTTTTTTTGAAAAAATTAAATCCCTTTCATTTTTTTATTTGGGTTTAGGGAAATTTTTAAAAAAAATTTGCTTATTTTCTTTAAAAAAAAAAAATTTTCCAAACCTTTTTATTTTTTAAAAAAGGAAATTTTGGGTTAAAAATTTTGGAACCTTTTTCCCCTTTGGGGCACCTTTTTAAAAAATTTTTTAAAAATTAAAAACCTTTTTTAAAAAAAAATTTCCGGTTTTTTTTCCCCCCCCAAAAAAAAAATTTTTTAAAAAAAAAAATTTTGCCAAAAAGGGGGAAAAAAAAGGAATTTTAAAATTTTTAAAAACCTTTTTTTTTTCCTTTTTTTTAAAAAATTTTTTTAAAACCAAAAAATTTTTTTTTTAAAAAACTGTTTTTGGGAAAAGGTTTTAAGGGGAAAATTTTTTAAAAAATTTTTTTTTTTTTCCCCGGTCTTTTTTCCAAAAAAGGGGGCCCAAAAAAAGGGTTTTCCCAAAATTTTTTGGGTTGGAATTTTTTTTTTTTTTTTTTCAAAAAAAAACCCCCCCAACCGGTTTTCCGGGGGAAAAAATTTTTCACAAACCCCAGCCAAATTTTCCCCAAAAAAAAATTTTTCCCCGGGAAATTTGGGGAAAAAAAATTTTAAAAATTTTGCCAAATTTTTTAAAAAATTTTTTAAAAATTTTTAAAAAAAAAGGGGAAAAAACCCCCCAAAATTTTTTTCCAAATTGGGTTTAAAAAAAAAGGCCAAAAAATTTATTACCCCCGGGAAATTTTCTTTTCCCAAGGGGGGAAAGGGAAATTATAAAAAAAAACCCTTTTAAAAAAAACAAAAAAAACCCCCTTTTGTTTTTTAAAAAATTTAAAAAAAAAAAATTTGGGGGAAAAAAAAAAAAAAACCCGCAAAAGGTTTGTTTGGGTTTTAAAAAAAAAAATTCAAAACCCATTGGGTTTAAAGGAATTTCCGGGGTTGGGGTTTTTTCCCAAAAAATTAAAAAACAAACCCGGGGGGAAAAACATTTTTTTTAAAATTTAAAAATTTAAACCCCCGGGGAACCCAAAAATGGGAAAAAATTGGGAAAAATTTTAAAAAGAAAATTTTTTAAAATTTTTCCCAATTTTTAAAAAATTTTTTTTTTTGGTAAAAAAGGGAAAAAAAAAGGTTTTTTTTAAAACAAAAAATTTTAAAAGGGCCCCCCAAAAACAAATTGGGAAAAAAAAACCCCCCCCCCAAAAGGTTTTTAAAAAATTTTCCCGGAAAGGGGGGGGAAAAAAAATTTTTTAAAACCCCCCCCGGGGGTTTTTTGGGCCTTGTTTAAAGGGAAATTTTTATAAAATTTAAATTTTTTCCAAAAAAAAAAAAAGGGTTTTGCCGGTTTTGGGGTTTTTTTTAAAAAAACAATTTTAAACCGGTCCCCAAAAAGGGTTTAAAGGCAAAAGGTTTTTGGGGGGGGGAAAAAAAAATTTTAAAGGTTAAAAAAAAGGAATGATAAAGGTTTAATGAAAAACCGGTTTAAAAAAAAAGGGAAAATTTTTAAAGAAAAAAACCCCAGGAATTTAAAAGGGGGTTTTTTTTTTGGGGGGGAAAAAAAAAAAATTTTGGGGGTTTTTTTTTAAAAAAAAATTTGGGGTTTGGGTTTGGTTCCGGGCCCGGGGAAAAAAAATTTTTTCCGGAAATTTGGTTTAAAATTTTGTGAAAATTCTTTTTAAAAAAAAAGGGAAAAAATATTCCCCCAAAAAACCGGGGGAAAAAAAGGGGGGGGCCCTTTTTCCCCCCCCCGGGGGAAGGCCCCCCGGGGGTTTTTTCCCAAAAAAAAAAAATTTTTTTCAACGTCACCCTGGCATCATCGATTCTGTCAAATTTTTTCCCGGGGGGAAATTTTTTTTTTTAAAAAAAAAAACCCTTAAGGGAAAAAAAAGGCAAGGCCAAAGCAAATAGGAATAGGTTGTTGAAAGGTAAGAGCGTAAGCGAATCGACAATAAACGCATTCATTTCTTGCCCTGGTCATATCGCATTGCATACTCATATCTCTATAAGCATACCTATATATAAGCATTCGCAGACATTCCTTACTCGAGTGCAACGCAAGTTCAGATGATCACCTCTTGTCATAACTACCCTGCAATAAATGTCACTCCCCGGGGCCTTTCCACCAAAAAAAAAACCCGGGAAATTTTTTTTTAAAATTTTTTTTGGGGAAACCCCAAACCCAAAATTTCCGGGGAAAAAGGGTTTAATTTTTTTAAATTTGGTTTTTTTAAAAAAATTTTTAAAAATTTTTGGGGCCCCCGGGGGGGGGGCCCCCTTTTTTCCCCCCCCAAAAAAAAAAAATTTTTTTTTTTTTAAAAAAGAAAATTAAAAAAGGGGCCCCAAAACCCAAACCGGGTTTGGGGGAAACCCCCCTTCCCACGGGCCCCCCTTTTGTTTTTAAAAAAATAAATTTGGGGAAAAAATTAATGGGCCCCTTGCCAATTAATTTTTTGGGGTCCTTGGTTCTGGTTCGGGGGGAAAAAAAATTCCCCCCCAAAAGGGGGAAATTTAAAATTTATGTTTAAATTAAAAAAATAAAAATTTTTTTTTTTTTTTTTTTTTCCCCGGGTTTTTTTTAAAAAAGGAAAAACCCTGCGCTTCCTTCCATTCCCTTCCCTTTTCCCTTTCCCCCAAAAAAACCGGGGCCCCAAAAAATGGAAGGGGTTTTTTTTTTTTTGTTTTTTAAAATTTTTTGGGGGCAAAATTTTTTTTTTATTAAAAGGAAAATTAAAATTAACAAACCCCAAAAAAAAAACCCATAAAAAATTTTAATTATTAAAAAACCCAATTTTTTTAAAAAAACAAAAAAAATTTTTTTCTTTTTCGGGGGGTTTTTTAAAAAAAAAAATTTTTTTTTAAAAAAAAAAAATTTTCCCACCCCTTTTTAATTTTTAAAAAAAAAAAAAAAAAAAAATTTTCCTTCCAAAAAAATTTTGGAATTTAATTTTTTTAATTTTTTTTTTGGGGGGAAAAAATTGGAAAAAAAAAACCCGGCCCCTTTTAAATTAATTAAAAAAAATTTTTGGGAAAAAAAATAAATAAATGGGGTTAATTTAAAAAAATTTCCCCCTTTTTCCTTTTTAAAAAAATTTTTTTAAAAAAAAAAAAAAAACCCCCAAAAAAAAAAAAGGGAAAATTTTTTTTTAAAAATAAAATTAAATTTTTTTTTGGGCCCGGGGGGTTTTTTTTCCCTGGCCCAAAAAAAAAATAAAAAAAAACCCCCAAAAAAATTAAAAAAAAAATTTAAAAAAAAACCCCTTTCCCCAAAAAACCTTTTTAAAAATTTTTAACAAATTTTGGGGTTCAAAAAAAAAAAAATTTTTTTTTTTTTTTTTAAATATGGGGGGGGGGGAAAAAAAAAAATTTTAAACTTAAAAATAGCAAAAGGAAAAATTTTTTTTTTTTTTTTTTTTTTTTTAAATTTAATTAAAATTTAAAAAATTATTTAAAAAATTTCCCCCTTCCCCCCCGGGGGGATAATTTAAAGAAATTTTTAAAAATTTTAAATTTTTAAAAATTTTAAAAAATTAAATTAAATTTTTAAATTTTTTAAAATGAAAATTTTAAAATTTTAAAATTTAAGGAATTTAAATTTTTTTTTTAATTTTTTTTTAAAATTTTAATTTTTTTTTTTGGGGCCGGGGAAAGGGGAAAAGGGGGGGGGGAAAAAGGGAAAAGGGAAAAAGGGGGGGGGGGGTGGGTTGGGGGTTAAATTTCCTTTAATTTAATTTAATTTAATTTTTTTTAAAAAAGTTTATTTTTGGTTTTTAAAAAAAATTTTTTTTTTTTTTTTTTTTTTAAAGGGGAAGGGGAAAGGGGTTGTTTTTTTTAATTTAAAAATTTTTTTTTTAATATTAAGGTTAAGGGGGGGGGGGAGGAAAAGGGGGGGGGAAAAAATTTTTTTTTTTGGTTGGTAAAAAAAATTTTTTTTTTTTTCCCAAAAAGAAAGGAAGGAAAAAAAATTTTTTTTTTGGGGGAAAATTTAATTTAAAAAGAAAAGGGTTTTTTTTTTTTTTTTTTTTTAAAATAGTTTTTTTTTCCCGGGGGGGGGGGGGAAAAAATTTTTTTTTTTTTTGGGAAAAAAATTTTATACGCGCACGAATCCAAGAATTATATTCTCCATATTGAAAACAATTGATAAGGTGTAACTGTAGTTACTTTTTTGTGTTCTAGTCAAATTAAAAAATAATGGTATTATTCTATCGTCTTCCAGGTTTATAAGTATGGTGCCCTTTGGCGGAAGTGGTATGTATTAAAAGTCCTTGCAAATGTGCAAAAAAAAAAATCGCAAATTAGGCGAAGTCTAGTTTAGGAGAAATCGCGGTTTAAAATTGCCACAAATCCCTTAAATTTCCCCATTTATTGACATTGTTTTGTGCTGCCAGACTAATTAGCCTTGCATTTTTATAAGAAAATGTTTTAAAAATTTTTTTTGGTGCTGGCACGTATTTAAGAAACTTGGAACTTTAAGAATTTATGAATTTTCACTTATTCCATATATAATTGTTCATCGAAATCGGACGCCATGAATTTTTCGGATTTTTTGGGTTTTTGGTCCATAACTTTCTAAACTTCCTTTAGCCCCTCCAAATTTTTTTGAGTTAATGTCTTATAATTCAATGGAAAATATAAGCAATATTGAAGCACTCTCTGGACTTGACACTGGGGATCTAACAAAAAATGCAAAAATTGCTCTAAAATCTGAATTTTCGAGATATTGCAATAAAAATTTAAACTTTAACTTACATTTACGCCTCCGATTAGAACATATGTAGGTAACTGTTTCAGTGTCGGGAATTTTATGGTCAGGTTCGCCTGACTAAAACACCCTTAATTGATTTATGTGCACTTTGTTTTTGTAATTTGCAAACTCGATAGAATTGCAATAAAGTGCATATAAGAAAGAATCGATCCATTTTTTCTTCAACTACCGATAGCGGACGGGAGTGTTCAAGTAGTATTTTAACATGCTTATATCTATGACCATTGTTATTGTACCTGATGGTGTCGGCTTTGAGAAACGCGAAACGAATGTTACAAAACTTTAGACGCAGCTCTTGAAAAGTTTTTTTTAGTCTTTCCAATTTTTTTCCCATTAATCTATAAAAACGCACTGACATCAGTCTTAAAGCTTTCACAGTTTTATGCCTTCTGCACTAAGTTTTTTCGTAACTCTAATTTGCACCAAACATGTCATTGAATAACAGCCAGATCTTGAAGTTCGTTTTCAAATTATGGGAAATATATGTCATTGATTTTATGCACGGACAATGCGCACTCCCCCTGTCGTGACTTGGAAAAAAGAAAAGTTTTCAAGGCTTCTCTCAAATCCATGTTGACATAAATCCCGGATTGCTTCCGTTTCCGCTGAAAGCCAGACAAGCATTGTCGACACACAATAGAGCAAAACCTACAACTCCAAACTCGCGTTCCAACCGCTCTCATTTGCATCTATTCATTGCCATTGAAGAAAAAAAAAAAACCCCGAATTAATGAGCAGCGGAATCATTGCCGACCGAAAATGTTTCCCAGCTTTCGCGCTAAATTCAATTTCCTGAAGTCGTTCAAAGGACCCCTTTCATGCCACCACCATCCATGCAAGCGACCCTGTCATACTTCTAAAGCCATTTCCATCAGACTGCACAACAATGCGTTGCATTAGGTTACGTTACCGCGCTGGGAGCTACGCTCAACTAAAGCGAGCCGAACTGAACTGAATCGAACCCAACAGAACTGCACTGAGCTGAACTAAATGGAAACGAGCCGAGACAGGCAAAATTTCGGTCGCAACACAACTTCGCACACCGTGGATACACAGACAAAAGTAATTACGATCCTCTGTTTTTGCGAATCGAAATGCAATTAAAACCGATTTCCGCCATTTAACTTGGCGCTATTGAAGTGACCGCTCCACTTTATGTTCTGTTCTGCTCTACCGTGTTGCCGAAAAGGAAAAGTGGGCACCGACAGTGTTACGCACGCTTAGCCAAGTCCCGCTTCATATGCACTTGTATGCGACTAAATCGATGAAATTTTCGGCCTCAACGATTTTACTGACTTTTGAAATTGCAATCGATTTCCTAATGAGAAAATCACTCAAAAAAAAAAAAAAAAAAAAACACAAGCGTTTCTCTCCGAAGTTAGACGAAAAAAGAACGTCCTTACTCTAGGATCAGGCACAAATTAAAGTGGTCCTCTGATTAAACATTGTAAATTTCTTCAAAATTATTGAATTATTTTTGATTTTACTCTTTTTTTCACCCATATGCTTCATAATTGGCTCTAAAGAGTAAAGGTATAGGCAACATATGAGTATATGGCACACAATCAGTCCGACTCTAAACTTTTTTTTAAATATTTGAGGGAAGGAATTTGATGGGAAATGGATATTTGACCCATACCCATAATTTTCCTAAGCCCATCTATTTAAAAAGGAGATTTTTAGTATCGAAAAAAGTTAATTACCCGCGAATATTCCAAATCGGGCTCCGTTTCGATGCTCTTTTTCCATTCAAGGTATTAGCGTAGCAATTAAATAAAAGTTGCCTGTTCACGCTGAGAACATTATTCCAATATGGATTTCTCGGTATATTCTCGCTGACTTTTCGCATATCATCAACACACACGCACGAACATGCACACATATGTAGTCGGTGAATATTGTACATTCTAATTGAATTCCTTCCATGAACATTATAACATCATGAATTATACAATTTCGAAGAGCAGCCGTTCAAATGTTGTGCTCAAATATAAATGCTAAACACTTAAACCTCCAAATCACCGCAAATTCCACCCATGGCCGTTTGTGTTTTGCTCGCACATTAGTGCCATGTTGTGCCTACACACACAAAACACACGCAAAACACAAACACACGCTTGTCTATGAACAGAGGCATTACAACTAACTATCAACGCGCCTATGTCATGCAGAAATAGAGAAAAGATCCTTACACCAAAATCTTTATTTCACATGTGTGTGTGTGTGTGTGTGTGTGTGTGGCGTGTGTGTATATTCATGTGTGTGCTGGCAGGCATGATTTTGTATGTATATATGGATTTGCAGCGCCGCAATACAGCACCTCAATCGGGCTACCCAAAAGAGGTCACCGAGCGAAATAAGACATGCACTATTTAATAGAGTGCTACTCATGAATAAAATTATAATAAATCATAAATACACATTCCGGGCGAAAGCGTTTCGGTTCCACCAGCTTATTAGTATATTGCCTTGCGATGCTGCCGAACCTATGCGATACAGAGCATCCGTGGACCAAGAAATATTCATGCAAGGCCCAGTGCGACATCGTTCCATTCAATTCAATTCGATTCGATTCGATTCGCATCGATTCGATTTGGTGATATGTGAACCTAAATTTCCATTTGGCCTTCCGCACCGCCCATAAAACATGACTCGCTCTTCGAATGAATATTTCATGGTAACTCTATTAGAGAAACTCAAATTTCTTGCCAGTTTCAAGTCGTACTCGTGCGCTGGACTGTAGTTGGTCAAATGCAACATGTATTTGTGGCCGCCGGTCTAAGCGATGAAAATGATTAGTGGAATCGATTTATAAGTGCCGCTTGAGCGAGGAAAGCGACTCAACTGACATAATGAATCGCACAAAAATTTATTTATAGCTTTAGTTTTGAAGGATTATTACTGAATTATTCAATGAAAAAACTAGAAGGGATTTTGAAAAAAAAAAACATTTTAGAGCCAATTTCGATACTTCTTCATCTGAAGCGATAAATATACCGCTTTGGGTAATGGTATTTCAGATGTTAAATATGAGATTTCACCCATTGATCATCAGTGCCACAATGGGCTGGGGAACATCTAAAATAAGGCGAAGAGTCCCTTAAGACAAAGTGAAAATATTTTAACAAAGCGCATTCAATTCTGCCAACAAAATGCTTTGCAAGATAAATCCCAAAGAACTCATTCTATAAGGACTCGATTGAATTGGGGGAAAAAAAATCAAAAACATTCCACCTAATTGTTCGCTTCATCTGATTTCGATTTTTTACGCTCTGAGAGAGTGAAATCTAAAAACTCAACTAACTTCAACGATGCTCAGCCTTTTCGGAATTGCACTTGCCCTCATACTTGATTCACAATAGCCCGATGTAAACTTGCGTGGTTGAGAGTGTAAAAAAATTGGTTCAAACTTAACTAAAACGAATCATTGCTGTAAATTATACTTAATTTAGCACCGGAGCATGTAATTTCAAAAAAGGAAATTTTCCCTTTTTGCGTCTTTTTTTTGAGTAAACTGCTAAAATATAAAGAGTCTAAGCATGCAGAATAATGAACACAGCACTTGAGTATAAGCACGAAACACGTGAAAATCGCCATGAAGAAGAGAACTTCTCAAGTCTAAGGAGCCGTGCCAGGTCCAGTTCTGTTCGGCGTACGGCGTCCGTCGTACGTACCTACGTGAATTCAGATCGTTCTGTGCAAGTGTAAAATCAATTAGTTTGACGGCTATGTTTACTAATTTCGGTAAATTATAATGCGTGCTTGAATGGAATTTCAATTTTGTATTGTTTACTGGACGTATTTATACATAGTTGAATTTATAGGTGAAGTGGAAAAAGTTATGTTCATTTCCTTCGCAAGGGTTTTTTTTTTCAATATTAAGGATATTCGTGTGGAAATGAGGCACAAAAGTAAGATCGTCATTTAAAGATTGAACTTCACTATACAAAAGTAAGCTTCTAGCCTCAACTCATAAAGGTTTGATCATAACAACAAATACTAAGCACTTTCAAACATAAGGAAGACGCTTAAGGAGGGACGTCGAAATGAAAATACATCACTTACGTATTTGCAGAATATAACTACATATATATTCCCTCCGTTTATCAGCGTTCACCGCATATCATGACACAAGTACATTAGGTACCTAATGTCTCCCTAAGTCATGAATCTATGTAGAAGCTTGGATACAAAGAAAGGAACTTCCTGAATGTTGTGCTAGCAAAGGAGTTTTCAAAATTTATTTTCAAGAGATTCTAAGATTCTAAATTCCTTGTAAAACCAATTATTTAGCTTTATATCTTGAAATTCCCTTGAAAATCCTGTCTTCGTAAGCTTTTTTCAAACAAAAACAAAATACCTGCACTACTAATTGGGTCAGAAACATATAAAACGCTTTTAAAAGTAAAGTGTAGAATGCATATACATAATATGTATATGGAACGAATTACAATAAAAAGTGCAGTTGATTAGTTCTAAATCTTTGCATTTGTTGAATATATACAGTAAAAAACAGTTATAACGATACCGCTTATAACGATTATCGGTTATAGCGTTGAACATTTTAGGTAAATTTTGGTTCGCTTTTCTAATTCTTCTTAATTTCTGTTACCGGATATAGCAATTATCGGTTATAACGATGGATTTTGCTAGTCCCTTCGACATCGTTATAACCGATTTTCACTGTATATATGCGAAATAGCTGAGCGGGAATTTCTGCGTTATTTAAAAGCAGTCTTAAAGCAAGGAAACTGAGAACTGTTTTATATATTATGGAGAAAATTTGTTTAAAAAAATTTAGAACCTTTTTCCAGTGAATTTCAGACACACAAATGCACAAATGTGCAAAATATTTTACGAAAAGAAATCACTCATACGGCCTGCCGGCCGACCTCCGTTGTTTGCGCGGAATGCGCTCTTCGTCTACCAGGCCGTATGAGTGATGTACTTATCTGCTAGATATTGCACATTGGTGCAGCATGTGTTATCTACCGCAGCACATCAGTATTGAAAGCTGCTGAAAGCTCTCATGTCCCCTAGCGTTTTCCTAAATATCGCCATCACGTACCAACTAATCAGTTGAAAAATATGGTTTCTGGAGAAATGAAAGACAAAACAACGGCTATGTTTTGAAATGTGGAATAGACAGAAAAGAAAAACTTAATTTTTTAATTTGGAATTTTTGAAAATTAATTTCGCTCGGATGTGTGTTGCGGGGGTGACATAACCCTTTGATGACCGATGTTGCCTGTAGGTGGTATTCGAACATCGTCTCTCTTTTCGCAGTTACGATTATATGATACAGAATAATTGGTTGATTTAGGTAAATGAAGTTTGGTAGGTTAATGATTTGTTATAGAAAATTTGTTGTAGAAATAAGTTAAAGTTTGGAATTTTTGAAAACTGAATGCGAATTGGAAATTTTGTGTAAATATAAATACATTTTTATTATTTATTTATTTAAGCAATAAAAATTATTGCAGTTTTTTTGAAAAAGTTTAAGTGCCAAAATTCTTAGAATCTTTCACTTATTCTATGTATGAATTTTCATCGCAATCGGACGTCGGCAGCGGTTTAAATGCATGTTCGACGATTTTTGCCTGAAGCATTTTGAATTTGAGTAGAGTCGGAAAACTCCCTATTACTTCAACAATTTTCTACCAATTTCAACATACTATATCATTTTGGAAACATAAAATACGCAGTTATTGTTTCAAATCAAAAAAGTTATTTTCAGATTTTTGTATAGTCATAAATATGCTATCCTTGACCGGTCGACTGTTGAGGGTACCTAGGTCTTTCGAAAGTCTTGCAAAAAGTCTTATAAAATCGAGTTTGTTCGAGATATTTCATAAAATCCGAGCTTATATTTAAATTTCTAACCATTGGAAAAGTTGGCGTAGCAAAAGGGAAGTGTTCATAAAATAATGGAACAAAATTTCGCATATGAGCCTCTCTTGTGGGCTTGAAAATTTGAAGTATGCTTGGTCTTAATGGGCGTGGTTTCATGGCTTCGGGTATTCTATTTTAAGGTTGGCCCGACTATAAATCGTTTACTTCTTTAACTTTTATTTCTTTCCAAATAGGCCTTTTTATCATTCTATCTTAATAAGCGGTTGAGTAACTTGTTTTTAAAAAGATGCTAAATGACTTTTTGCCCCTATGTACTATTTTTATAGCATCCATCGCCTCTGTAAGAATGCAGGACTTAAACCTCTAACATCAGCACGTTCAAAGGACTTCTCTGTTCATCATTTCTCGATTTTGTTACATAAATTAGCATTAGGGGCGCATAAAGCAGTGCTCTAAAACTCTTGTGTATTACAATTCGAATGACTACTGCCGTCCTTGCTGCTTCACCTTTGCCTCAGTCTCTGATGTTGCGGTAATTTAAGTTTTGCTTTAGTTGCCAAACACAAAACTCAATACGAATTCAATTTCTTGGTTCACTACTCGTGAAAATTGTAAAACGAAGAGACGAAGTGAAATGGTAGGTACAAACTAAAAGCTTTATGGGAAAAGAAATAATATTCCATATTCGTACCGAGTCTGGATACCTTGACGCCTTTAGAGCCTTCGCAAAATCGGTTTATTTCGGAGAAACCTTAATGTAAGCTTACATCATATTGATATACTTCTAGCAGCTTACTGCCACAGCGAGTGCAGTGCTGCGGGGGATTTTACCACAAACTGAAATAGAATCCTTGCCACCGCTGTCTACGTATATCAAATATGCATTTACATTAAAATTTTTTAATAATGCCAGGCGCAGAAGCAAGGACGAAAGTAAGAAAGAAAACGTAAAGAATAAATAAAATTTAGACGTACACCGTTGAAGCGTAAGAAACACATTTGCATGCTGCTTGCATCCGAGGTGCGCGCCAGTACAAGGAACTCTATTACATTGACAAGTACCTTCAATAATATTTTATTGACATTTGAATCTTCGGCACAATAGCAGCAATAGACAGACTTTCAATACCTGAACTCTGCGCTTTCACCTCCTTGATACCACATATTCGCTTTTGAAAATGTATGTAAATTGCATATTCTACTCTTCAGAGCTTTTGTCCTTGCCTGCCGAGGACTACATCCATTCGATGTGTGTGCGGGAGCATGAACTCAAGTCGTAGCTGTGCGAAAGCAAAGCATCAATAAAAATACTCGACAAACTGTGCGTCGAGGGTACATTTCGTTTGTGCGTACGTGTACAAGGTCCACGATTAATCGGGATAATCTACATATAAACGCATTATGTCAACAGGTAGTTCGATTTATTCTTTTTTGCCTGATTGATCGTCTGTTGGGTGGTCTACATTCCATGTTTTTATTGAAGAAATTGAGCTATCTTCACGGAATTCATTATGGAGAATTGGGAGTTACAACAGCAAGAATTTGATTGAACAATTTGTGGTACCACGTGAGTCTGCATTTACGAAAGATTTGAATGCAATTGTGAAACAAAATCTAAATTTTAATTTTTACCATCCAAATGATTTCAGAAAACTAAAAAAACCAGTCGAGTCTGACAGATGGCAGTATTGGCAAAATGTCTATAACACTTACAATTCGTGAAAGAATTGAATGAAAGTTGGCATGTGGTGCTCTCTAATACTGAACTAGGTTTAAGCTCTTCTTTTGCAGGAAAAAAAAAATGGTTTCTGCCCTTGCAAATATTCACTTGTTTATTTGTCGGGCATTGTCAGGCTTCGCCTTTCTTACCTGTTTTTATGAAATCAATGAGCACAGTGTATGCTTTTTATACATCCGCTTTTTTCATTCAAGGAACATATTCAAATCAATGGAATTTTTCATGCTATAGGAATGAACAAAGGAAATAAAAAACATTTTGCGAAATTATGTTTCAGGGGAACTTAAAGAAATCTACGCATTCTCACTTCATTTCTCTTTCCGAGAAGATATTTCGTAGGGGGTAAACGAGTTTTTCTTAAGTCCATCTTAAGCAGGATGAAACTAAGTAAAAATATGAGCCCAGCAGAATTTTATGTTGGCGGTGAACAAGTCCGCGCGTCCTTCAGAGCGGTGAAATGCTCAGCATGACATTGTCAGCGAGGTGGAGCGAAAAAGTCATGCCCCGATTGTCATTTCTGTGCTGAAAACTCGAGTTTCAAAAGAGAAAGGATCTCTCATCGTGATTTTTCGTGTATTTCAAAGATTTTTTAAAAATCTTTCTGCTTCTACAATTATTGTTTGGCTCGGCCAGGGATCGAACCAGCGGATCTGCGGATTGTGAGGCTAGTATGCATGCCATACGCTACATCTCGCAAATGATCTCCTGACACTAAAACCCTATTTAAGCTTAAGCAGCCAATGAGATTCAAGCAAGACGAGTTCAAAATGTATATGACAATCGGGCATGACTTTTTCGCTTCACCTCGCTGACAATGTCATGCTGAGCATTTCACCGAGGCGTCCGCTCTGAAGGACGCGCGGAATTGTTCACGGCCGACATAACATTGAGTGCTAGCGGCGAATGCTAGATATAATGCCCTCTAACGGTTAAAATTTGACCATGACCACCCTTCGCGGAATTCGCAAAGTTCGATCGTGAAGAACTATTTTTACAATTGTGTCTTTTCACAACCTAAAACGCCTGAAAGAGTCGATATCATCCCATTTTATTAAATGGTCCAAACCTTCATATATATTGAATTGGCTCCGCTAAGGAGACAAATTTTAATTTGGAAACGAACTATTTCAATAAATTATTATATGTAACATACTAGGAGCATTCCACGCACAGGACAATAAATTTCATGATATTTTTTATGTTTAAGTGTTTAATTGGATAAAAAGATTACTTTTATGTACTCATGTTGAAGTGCTTAACGGGATATAAGGTGCCCTTTCGAACATTGTTGAGAAATTACGTTAAATTTTGTCTGTTTGTACGGGACAAAAGTATCATTTTCTGTGAAATCTTCCACTAACCAAATGTCAAATCTTAAAACTTATGAATCGAAAGACGACATTTACTAAATCCCCTGCTTAAATGCCCTTGACCGATAAAATTCGACCGGTTAATATTGTAATTCTCTTAGCTAGTTAACCAAACCATACTTTGTTAACCTAACCAGAGTTCAAAAGACACCATCTTTGGTTAACACTGGAAATAGCCAAGGGTTATTATTAACCAGGCTTAAAAAAAGACCGGCCCTAAGAATCACTGCCGAAAATTAGGATAAATGACCATAATTTCAGTAATGAACAGATTCGCAATATCGCAAGATTCCCAATATTTATATGCGTACTTTTAGCGCTCAATTTAACTACTGTTTTTTTGTTTGTTTGTCCTAGTCATCAGCATTGAAGGCACATATCAAGAAATCTATTCATTTGGTTGGACTGAAATGTTTTCTTCTTTTCGTTTTCCTTTGACTTTTATCTTTTATCGAAAAAATTAGGCTATTAAAATAAATGATTTTAGTAAAAACAGCACCCACGATGATGAAAACGCTCTGAATCCTTGTGGGATATGCCATCTCCGAAATACCATTACGATATAATATATTATCCTAGATCACCATCAGACCTTGCCCGTTTATTTGCGTAGTTAAGCGAGTGAAAGACTAAAGCATAGCTTAGACAAAACTTATATTTTACACGCCTCGTTTGACAATGTGTCCTTCCAAGACATTGCTTCAGTTGCAGTTTCTTTTTTTTTTTGTTTTGCTTTTTTTGCTTTCTGGTTTGTTCCGTTCTTGCCTTTCCACTTTTTCCATATCATTTTATTCGCCGACATTCGCCAAAGATTTCGTTGTGACTTTTACTAAAGAAACTTGTAAATCTTATTGGTAACGTAAGATTGACATTGATTGATGCCCCTTAAATTGATTGTTGATGATTTGGGATATTTTCCCTTTACAAAATCAAAATAAAGAGGAATTTGAAAGAATGCGATTGTAATTGCAAAAAAAAAACCAGCAATGATTGCATAGCAAATTAGCTAAGAGTACGAGCGGAGAAAAAAATCATTCAATTTGATGAACAAAAATTTTTTCGGCCTTAATCGAAAAATCGTTCAATGTTTTATGCTAATATTTCAGTACCTGCGAGAAACGCAATCAATCTCATTTACTTTATAGCAGACATTCATAAATCACAATCAGTCTCGTTTCGTTTCGTTTCGTTTCGTTGGGTTTCGTTATGGCTCGTTCCCTTATCAGTTTTGAGGAAAAAGGTCACGTCCTAAGCATACTTCCTGCGATATTGGAAATTAAATTGATTTTGTAATGCGTAGCCAACGATTCTCGTATCGCATCAGCCAATGTTATATCACTTGCAGCATGAAATGATTGCCAACAATGAGCAACAGACAGGATCCTAAGCAGGATACCAAATAGCATTAGACGTTTCTTCATATTATACGTGTCAGATTATTACGTATATCGGATGAAATCCTGCAGCTTTCGCAGCGAAACAATTGATTTTGAATGCTTTCTGCGAATGCAGAGATACCTACAGCCGGTTACGTAGCAAAATAGAGATTCAATTCTGCTTCAATGTTTGTGTTTTATTGCAAAATATTTTGATTTTTATACAATGTCTATCTATTTATATATTTATGTTACTGTTGACAAGAATGACAAGCATACGGCCACATACGAAGCGAAAGCAAATGACAGAGTAGCCACAAGCTATGAATGTCGTCACAACGGTAGTAAGAGCTGCAGTCTCTTAACATAAATTCATACTATTAATACATGATAAACCTTAGGGAAATCTTTCCTTTCTGTTTGAAAATAGTACAAGAGAGTTATGGACTTTCAAGTTTGGACGCTGAAGCTGTAAGTGTCTACGATTTACTTCAAATTATAAATATTTAACAAACGCTTGGATTACGACGGAAAATGAATTCTGGCATAAATGCAGTTCAGCATTTCAAAATGAATTTTAGATTGCTGAATTTGTAATTGGATTTTTCATTTCAGAAGGAAATTCAGACACATTTTATTAAGAAATAAATATACTTTTTAAGTCGATAAAAGGCTTCAATTAAAATTACTCCACAATAAAATTGAGTGCATGGATGGATGCCGTAATACTTTGGGCTTTGATCACTGCGCAAAAGAGAGAGGAACTACATAGCTCTTAATTGAAGAAACGTTCAACATTTTCTATATCGCACACCCTCTTCTAAGGAGACACAACTCAAAATCTCTAATTTTTCAGAAAACGCAAAAAACAAAATGCGTCGCAGTGTCAATCAAAGCGAGAAGAAAAGCATTGACGGGGGTTTTCGGATTTTTATAATAACAAAAACGGAAACGAATTTTTCATACAGGTAGAGAGGTGAACTATGATCAGGTTCCATATTTAAACTCAAAATTGACGATTTTTGAGTTGTGTCACTTTAGAATAGGGTGTGCGGTATGTCTGTCGATATAGAAAAAATCGTTCTTAGATGGAATTGACATAGTGCCACTATTACCAAGCATATTTAAAAAAAATAAATCTTTTAGTTTAAAAAATGTATGGCAGCATCGTCCGCTGACAGGCCTATGAGTGCATTTTACAGCTATTTAGATTGTCATTCAAAAAAATGTTCTGTATGTTTTTTCCGAAAACACTTTTTTTAAACTTATGCCTGATTTGCAAAAGTGCAGGAATTCCTGCGCATAGATTCAAGCAAACATTGACCACACACAAATATATAGAATCAATTACAATTAAAAGCGTAGTTAATTGAACCTTTAAGGCAAATGATGCAAGAACAAGAAACAAATCCCTTGACATGAGGTATCGCGTATTAAAAATATACTTACATAAAGTTGGCTCGGACACCCTCTGTATATGTAATAGAAAACACGCATTTGTACAAAAATACCATGAAATAAATATATTCCTGTTTCCACTTTGAGTGCAAACAATAAATTGTTCGGAAAGTCAACAAAAAGTAAATTAAATCATGTTAATACGGGCACACAGCGATGTATTGTGGCATCGTTGTTACGAAAATATCCTGACGGGTTAGGCAATAAATTTCCTTTATCACGTAACGCACTCAACGTTGGCAATATTTTTAATCAAATAAAATTAACAACTCCCAGTTCCTTTCGGGGCCTCCAACATCAGAAGCCCAAGACCACCATACCAATATACAATGTAATGAAATATTTCTAATTTATGTGAGGAGCCGCATGCGGTCATTAAATTGACTCGGTTGTCTATCAAAACCAATTAATGGTTTAGTTACAATAAACTCCGCTTACCTCTGCTCACTACAATGGCGCCCGCCGATGATGGCTCGGAGAAGATTTTTATTGGCTCACCAAAGAGCCATTTGCGTTAAATGAGCTATAAAATGCAAGTTGAAAGATGGAGTCAAAAGCTCGTTGCGGTAAATGGATTGGTGGTCACAATTGGCTGACTTTTTAAAGTGAAATCTAATTGCTCTCGGGATTAATGAAATTGCCGGAAACATATTTATTTCCGATTGGCTGATGTAAGGAGAAAGCCCACACAAAAAACAAAAAAAAAAAAAACAAATTTCTTTTCGGGCCACTAAAATTACTCTAAAAAGATGAGAAATCGTAACTGCGCCATTTTAGTGGACCATAAAAAACACCACTTAAAGTTAATACAACCAGCTCTTAGTATGCCTCGAGTATATCTCTGCTCTGTGTTAGTATGTATGTACAAAGACCGCATTATGAGTTCGATTGCTCTCGGCAAAAATGGCGCTTCGTTTGATCTCCGCACAAAAGCTATTAAAAATATTAATTTCCAATATCCAATTTTGGAAAATGGAAAATAATATAGGTTGTCGTGTTTTTTTCTTTTTGTTGTTGTTATCGTCTTTATTGTTGTTGTTGTTGCTCTCCAAGTAAAAATGGAAAACTTTTTTCCGAATTTGGCATTCGTTCGGTTACTTTTATGTTTTACACACGAATGAACTTGTTAACCCATTAAATGGACGCTGAACCACATATTTATAGCCATTATGGCTGTTTCCATTGCGATTCATCGGCCGAAAAGAAAATTGACATTGAGGCAATGTCGGCATGAGGATTATTGCCCATAGAACAGCACTTAAGGGATACAGGCACAATAAACATAAAAAAAAAACAGCGGCTGTAAAAAATTACAAATGTAAGACATGGAATCATTCGTTCATCTGCATTTCTCCATCTGCACTCGGTGGATATGAAATATGCAAAAGTCATTTTTCCAATCCATATACGAATTAAATTTGCTTGTAATACCGCTTCATGCAACCCAGTGGGAAAAGCCGCCCTGCCGTCATCGATGCTCTTATGGGGACAACGGACAACGGACAACGGAAGACGGAAAATTTTGATGACGTTTGGTTTCATTTTGTCACCATTTGACCATTTCATAAAAACGCTGTAGGACAACTTCGAGCGATGACTGACTTCCTTCGAATTTTCTTTCCATTTTCCTTTTTCGGGATTTTCTGTGCATAGAAATTTTACGAATTGTGTTGTGTTGAGCCCTGGACTCATCGTGAAAATTCAGATCGTGAGAATTCAGAAGACTCAACGAAAGAATATGGCCCGATATTACAGTGTATACTTAAGTTAGGAAAGCTTGAAAACTTAAGAACCCCTAAAGTGTCAAGCGGTTTAACAGTAAATTTTTATCCAAAACTCACGAAAATTGTTTTCGGCAGGCAACATTTGAAAAAACCTATATTTTTTGTTTATACTTTTTTAAAATTCGTTAAATTAGTGAAATTCATTCATTAAATTAATTTGAAAACTTATTTAAGGAGCACTTAAAATTTGTAATGTTAAATTGTTTTACAGACTTAAGTTTTACTTAAGTGCTAAGGAGACCTTAAGTATGCTTTGTAATATCGGGCCTAAGTATATTGTGCAACAGAACACCGCACCGGCGAGAAAAAGACAAAAGCTGACACCCTTCACGGTTGCAACCCAACTCAACTGGCATGTGTGACACGATGCGGACAGCACATCCGGTTATGTCATCGGCCATAGAATCAATTTTATTTTTCATCATGCAGGAAACATTTTCCTACTGACAAGTTCCGTGGAATATGGTAAATATTAAAAGTACGTACATGGTCGACATACCTTTTTGTGGCTATGAATGTATATTAACTTTTGTTGTTTCCCTCCAGCGCACTTTTTGGAACATTTCGTTTATGTTCATTCACTAATGTTGGTATTTTAACCGAAGAAAAAATTTTGCAATAAATATTTGTTTTCTGAATTTATCGTGTAAATACCATTTAAAATGTTATTTCAGCAATTAACTAATGGGACTCAAAAAAGTTCGAGTCGGTTTGCGAAACATCAATTGACATTTCTACGTGTGTACCTATGGAGTTTGGAGCTCAAATCTTCAGCTTTTTATGATAGCATTGATCGAAAATGGGATTTGGTTATTTTTTGCTGCTCCTTTCTTATTCATCGCCAACGAAACGAAACAAAGAATTTTGGGAAGAATTTTCTAGACCGCAAGGGAAAATCATCCTTTGGAGTGGGCGTAGCGAGATATTTCGGCGCCCGGGGCTCGATGGGGGTACAATGCAGGCATAATGCAGAAAATGCCGCCCCCTCCAACCGGCCTTAATAGAATTACCTTCATAAAAATTGCAATATGATTTGGCGCCCAAAGTCTCGATAATAAGGGGGCCGCTTCATGACCGCGCTATTCTCGATGGGTCTATTCAAAACAATTGCAAATTTAGGAAGCATTGGTTTTATTTGATATTTACAAACGTAGAATACAATATAATGGAAGAGGTTGCTAAATTTTCACTCAATGCGGCAAAATGAAAGAGCTTGTAAAACGGAACCGATGGTCACTGAGAAAATCCAACTGCTTTATGAACTGTTGACGTAGCAGAGCCCCGGCTTTTGAAAGGAATTTGGGAAGTATTCCTTTTCAAAAGCCGGAAGACCTTATATTTATGGTCTCACTTTTGATTTCCGTTCAAGAGCCCACATCATTGGAAAGGAAGCGAATGATCTTATTTTTTTCTAATCTTTCGTGTCGATGGGTCTCCAAGACGGGAAACCCCGCTCACCTAATTCCTTTCCACAGGCCTGAGACGCACAAATGGGTCTAGAAATATGCAAATAATGATAACACAAGTATACACAATCTTGGATCTGAGAATCTGACAGTTGTTTTTTAAGTAATTTAGTGTGCTGAACTCAGATATTCCAACGGTTTTTTAACACTGGCTCTAAATTCGGATATATGGACCAAAAACCGTAATTCAGGACATTGACTCACTTACCAAGCTGTAACTTCGCTGTTTATCAACCGATTTTAATCGGGCCTATTACGGTAGTCGTCGTCGACACAAAAAATAGAGGAAGCGACAGATTCGTATTACAGTAGTCGCCGTCGACGCAATATTGTCGTCGTCGTCGCTAAATAGCTATTACCGTAGTCGCCGCGAGAGTCGTTTCTTGTCGTTTTCTGTCGCTATTTTTTTAGATGACGACTAGCAGGCGAGCAGTGCGATAAAAGTAAAAAAATGAAAATTAATTGCACTCAATAGTGAGCCAGCTTGAAAAGAACCCAAGTTTGGCAAGAGGTTAGCGAAACGAACTATTCCTAGTAATTGTAATGCTATGTTCTCACTATAGGGGTTAAGTTCTTAACCCGATAATTTAACTCAAAGCGTTCATATGAGCATCGAGCGAGTTAAGGTTTACTAACGTCATATGACCCAGCCGGAAAGTGGACTACTTCTGCACTACTTCCGAAGTGGTTAAAATTCATACTGCGGCTACTCGCATTACTAATCCTAACTGTTAATGAAGTTTGTTAGAAGATGGCCGCTGTTTTCATTACATGCATGCGATAATGTCCGGCTTGGGAGTTTGAAATATAAAAAAACGCGCAAGATATATCTGATATACTATATCATCGAGAAATTGCAAATAAAAATGGAATTTGCTTTATTAGAAATGTTTAAGGGGGTCTTCTCATTGAGCAACTTTTTTTTCGACTTTTTTTTTGCATTTATTTATAGCTTTGGTAGTTGTGAATATGCCCCTTAAAGGATTTTTTGAAATTCGAAATAGTTTAGAGGATATAGCCTTCTTTGTCGAGCAAGATCTGCGCTAAAACAAGTAATTTTTGCGTTGCTTCAAACTTTAAACGCGTTTATCTCGAAACCACGTTTTTTGGACTGGCGGCCATGATATCTCCAGTTCAACTGAACCGATTTTCATGAAACAAAGTGGAATCGACGCAGAATTGTCACCATTCTCGGGTGAACCTCGACACACTAAACTACAAAAAAAAAAGCCCGAAATTGAAATTTTTTTTTGAATGACCGCCATTTTGTCAAAAAAAATCACAAAATTAAGCTTGAGGTTCACCCGAGAATTACATCTATACTGATTATAATCATGTTTTTTTTTCCATTTCGGACGCTCCGGAGACCCGGAATCGTGGCCGCCGTGACGGCACCTTTTTTTTCACCACCAACTTTGAACTCTCATTACTTTTTGAACAGCCCACGTATCGAAGCAAAAAAATTTTTTTTATTTACTTTGAACCTTTTGTAATACAATAAATAAAAAAAGTTTTCAATTATTCTTTGCGTTTTCAAATAAGAATTTTTTTAAAAAGGGTCCAAAAAACGGGTTTTCAATGAGAAGACCCCCTTAAAGAAGCTGAAAAAGCCAAAGGAATATTGGAAGCAATAATATCAGAAGACCATTCCAATAACCGCAGGAACCAAAATAGATTAATGGAGCTAATGATGAAAGCGGCATCACAAAATGTTCCAAGACCTGTGATCAAAATTAACATATCCAAACACATCCTTCACCTCTCATTTGCTGCACGGGAAAGCTTCCCTGTCAGTGCCGTATTAAATATAAACCCGGTTTTTGTATTCGGTGTTAGAAAATGTAACTGAAAATTTCAAATGCAACTCTGCGCTAACCTCAGAGTTAAATGTTAACCCGGGGCTTATTTTCGGGTTAGATGATTTTTTTTATATGCGTTTTGACATTTGAAACCCTGGGTTTCGCCGATAACCCTAACCCGGCCTAGTGAGAACATAGCATAAGGAAGAATGGGAAGTCATTTCGTCAAAAATGAATTCACCTTGTCCTCTCATGCAAACTTAAAATATCCATTCTTTCTCTTAAAATTCTCCTCTGGTAATAACTTGGATTTCCTTCAGTTTCGCTTGAGCTTTCAAAATTTTTTTTACTCTTTAAACTATGTCACATAAACAAATTTTCATGAGATTTGTTCCATTTTCCGAATAAAAAATAAAAGTGCTACCAATTTCATTTAAAATTAGTCGTCGTCGTCTCGAACTAGTACCGTAATAGCTATTAAGGGGCGAAGCGACGGCGGCGACGACATCGTTGCTAAGTCGTCGACGACGATAGCGACGACAACCGTAATAGGCCCGAATTTTTTTACCTCTATAAAAAGTCAAAAAAATGAAATTTAATCAGCTTGTTGAAACTTGATTACTTTATTGGAATTTTTCTAATGGAAAAGTGAATTTGTTTGAACTTTTTCCAAATTTTTCAACTTTGGAGTAATTTTATTCCAATTTGTTCCACTACAAAGCCTTCACATCGGCAATATTTAAGAAAATACATTTAATATCCAACAAAATGACGTATCGGTCTTGAATATTGGTTGAAAATAACCGGCTTGGCAGATTTTCCACAAAAAAGAAACAGTGCAACACCAAGTAGAAAATATTTTCCCGCTTCTAAACCATTTGAGTTGGATTGAAAAATTTCCAACATACTCAAAGAGTAATTTTGAGTTTTTATGTATGATTTTTGGTAAAATTTGTTCAGGTTTGAAGTGGCAGAATGGTATAAAGGAGCACTCAGATAGAGCTGGTGTACTTTAAGATATTGTTTAGTAATAATTTTTCTATATTTATATAAAAATATTTTCAAAATATTCTTAACAGCTTGGGAGCTATGGGCCACAAAAGTTAAAAAAGTGAAAAAATCGTAAAATTTTTGAGATTTTTGCAATTTGTACCAATTAGAAGGAGTTGTTTCGGGTCAGTTAGCACGTCAACTATTTTGAATGAGTCCAGGGCTAAATCTTTATCATCGACAGGAAAGAGAAATATTGAACGCGTTACGAGATATATCCATAATTAAGTGGGCACCTTAATTCTCGGCCACACTTTTTGAGATCGATTTAAGAAAGAAATTTATACAATCTAACTAAACCAAGTATAGGGAGTCGCTATTCTCACCGATCACTTTCAGAAACGGTAGTCAACAACATTTGGAAACATTTTATGTGTTAAACCAAGCACTTCAAAAAAATTCACCGCTTTTAACAGAGTTATGCGTTACGAGACCAACTTTTTTTTACCAAAAATCGGTACAAATACAAATTGCATATGAAAAATCGGTACACATAAAAGAAAAAAAAAACAATACCATCAAATATGTATTTTATTTATTCGACTAATAATTTTTTTTCATTTTAACTGAGTAATTTTCCTAAAAATTGAAGGATCTCAAAAACCCTAGCAATTTCGAATATTCTTCTCTTAAAAAAAAAAAAAAAAAAAATTCAATTAAAATCATTATTTCCTATTTTGATTTTTGAACGTATATTTATCTGTTGAACCGATTTTTTTACTTATTTCGGTTGGATTTTTATTTTATTTTGCCATTAGTAAAATTCGGTACAAAATCCGGTATAAATTAACAAAATCGTTAAAATTCGGCGTACCGAACCTTCGCTCTTGACTTAAAATTCGGTACAATACCGGAAAAATTGGTACAGTTGGTCACGTAAGGTATGCGAATTGTTAAGTGAGTTCTATTTAACAAAAATTGTGCTGAAACACTAAATGGCAACCGAATCGACAGCATTGATGCGATCGATTTCAATTCATCAATAAAAACGAGATATCGATTTCTATATTACGCAAAATCGACAATAAATCATTTTCGAAAATGAAACCCATTGACCCCTTTTACATTAGAGCAACTATTACCGGCAATTTTTTGGTTTATAGGCGAAACGAAGGTCGGGGGAAGAAAAAAATTGCTCGTTTTCGAAATGCCCGTACCAGGCAATTCCACTTTGCTCTCTTTCGTTGTGTCAAATGTGAAGTTCGCTGCGAGCAAAAACAAAAACAGGTAAGACAATAAAAATTTCCGGGAACTTTTTTTATACGTGTAAAAGAGGGGGAAACTAAAACAGTAGGGGTAGAGAAACTTCTCCTCCGCGCTTCATCTCGCCCATAAACCAAAAAATTGCCGCCAATAGTTGCCCTAATGTAAAAGGGCACATTCCACAATGGAACAATCGATATCCGTGACACCTGCTGGAAATTTTTGTAAATTTCAAAATCGATTTCGTGATCCCTCGATTTCCATAACACCCTTCAATAATATATTTTTTTACACAAATACAAGAAATATTAGAAATTTGATTCGACGCAGCTCCATTCAAAGAAGTACCGTGCATGGCTCGTTGCAATCGTACCCACAAACTCACAAGCATTATCCTCCATCCAACAAAGAAAAGTATGCAATTTCTTCACGTGAATTAAGTTCTTTTGCGGAAATAAAGCCTCGTCGACTAGCGATGCTCATATAAAATGCATAGAAAATTTCTATTTTGGAGCTTAACAATGCAATTTGTGGCGTATGCATTACTTTGTGCATAGCAAGTGCAGCATGTGTGGGCTTCGCGCTCATCATCACAACAAAGATTCCTGATGCAAATATGTTCATGGCAACGAACGCGAGTGTATAGTTTCGTATATTTTCCATGAATATTATACCGTAACCTCGAAAGGATATCAAAGCACTATATTATTCATAAAAATTGGTTTTCCGATACTTCATCATTGTGAATGGATGCAGTGGTAGCAATTTAAAAGAGGAAAAAATGTTAAGTTAATTTCTATAATGAAAATCTTTATAAAAAAATAATCGGGACGTGAAATAACCCATTATTTGCTAAATAATGCTGGATTCGAAAATTTCGAAAATCTTTTACTTATGCCACTTTCAAAATCATGCGCTCATATGTGCTAGTGCTACCACCTTATTAAATACACCTTGGTATTTGTTCTATGAAACCCAAATAGCGATTCAAATTTTCGTAATTTGGAAATGTTTTATTGTAAAACATTAACATGACTTTTGCCATTATTTTCTCGAAAAAGTTTCTTCACATTCGAATCGCATTAACTTTAGTTGAAAAATCTGCAATATGAAAATAAAACATTAAATGTTTCACGCAAATTTTTTAGTAGAACGCAAATGTTTCGATCCGATTTCGATGCCGATTAGAAAACTTATTTTATTAAAATCTTTTTGGCCCCAGTTTGGTCCTGTTTGAAGACTTCATTATGCACCTGTCATCGATCATATTACTTGGGTCTCAATTGTCGATTTCGGGACCAACATATATGTATGTACATCCTTCCCCTGGGGCGATGAGACTTAAAAGTTGATTTTTTGTGACGTCAGCTCTGTGGATGAGGTTGATCTTGTGCAAGTAAAGTGGAAAGGAGTAATATTTCTTCTATCACTGGTAATACTTTCCCATTCCATGGGTACACACTGCTGTAGGATCGGCGGACTGAACGGTAAAACTGCCAAATTAGTGCTGCCAGCCGACTCATAGAAATGCTTCATTAGAAGATTCAATAGAATGCTGTGTTGCGATGGACTGGTTGCTACAACGTCGCCATTTGCATTTAAAAGCCCAAAACTGAACGAAACAATATGCTCGACTCTTTCGACATTCTGTTGTGCAACGATAAATATCTGATTTCCAACAAAAAAAGGTCTGAAGACCACGGGGGATTTCTCCTCTGTGACATGAGTCACAACACTAGCAGTGGATGAACTGGCCATTTTTTCCTAAAATATTTTTAAGCGTAAAAATTTTGAAACGAAACTATTGATTTTTTTCGAATTTATTTAAATATTTTTTAAAAATTATTTTCTCATTCCGATTTTGACAGCTCATTTTTTTCAAATCTGACTTTTTTCTATTGCCCTTTGCACGAAAATCTAACGTCCACCAGGTAATGTGAAGGCGTGTTAATACAAGTGGCCGCCAAGGTGTACTTAACAAGGTGCTTGTAGTAGGAACTGCTCTTCGTCTTCCGTTTTTTCAACTCGGAATTGTCAATTATTTTTAAAAAATTTCGTTCACTTATACTTTTGAAGGAAATGAAAAATTTTTATATTTAAACAAAAGATATGTTCCCACACTGCACGGAACTCTGCCTAAGACTGCTCAATTTTACCGAAAACTGATCCCGTACCAGGCGCGTGTCCAGAGAAAGAGTGCTTTGGTAGTGCTTATATTTGCGCTAAAATTTTTTTCAAAAAATTTATTAGAACTAATCTAGTTTGGGTCTTGTTCCAAACTGGTCCAAAAGGACCCGTTTTTTTTTTTAATTCAGCGCTAAAATTCTTAGAACTTTTCACATATTTATCGTCGCGCTTTGGTGGGTGCTGGGGGCTGTTGGGGAAAGAATTAGTGTTATGGGTATTATCTGTAACATGACTTATTTTAATTATGTGCCTATTATGATACCAAAGTCTGTGTTCAGTACATTTACTAGATGCCTAAGGGGGTGGTGTTTAAAAACCAATGCACCATTATAACTCCTGGAAAAATTCAGAATCATTATCTACATGCTTTTCATTTTTATTTTTTTCATTTATTTCAATTCATTTGTACTTTAAATAAGACTTAAGTCTCCTACAGTACATTCATTGAGGGCAGTTCTTTAGTAAGCATGTTTGACTTAATTCTAAATATTAACCTAATAACCTAAAACGAGTGGTGAGAATAGTGAAGTCAATGGATTCGTCTAATCTATTTTTCTGAGTTCAAAACCATACACCGAACGCGGTCCTAACATTTTGCATACTCAACTCCACCCAGCGCACAGTGTCGGATTTCGCTTTGCTAGCGTCACTAAAACCCAATTTTTTTTTTTTTACTTTTTGAAAATATTTTAATGCCAATCGAAAAAGTAAGGTTCAACTGCATCAGAACAGAAAAAATTTTGAAATTTTTTTCCAACAGAAGAAAATTATGGCACTGGGAAATTAAGAGAGAAAAATATAGCAACATTTTGTGGCAGAATGCACGGAAAAAATCCGCTTTTATAAGTTATATTGTGAGTTACTTAGTAGAGCTATCGTAATGAAATTTTTTTTGTAAGCAGGCACATATATTTACATAATATATATTAAATAAAATTTAATTTTAAATCATGCTTACATATTTAAAAAAATTTTGTAGATAATATGAAAAAAAATGGGTTAAAAAATTCAAATATCCATTTCCCAAATGTATGAAGTGACCTTATATCGCAAAATACAGGCGAGTGGTACTATACACGTTGTAAGGTGGTTCATATAGTAACAGAATCTGCAATAAAATCTTGCGGCATTTTGCGGCACCCATATACCATATCTCGAAAAACCGAATGTAGACGGAAAATTTCGATATAACAAAATTCTCTTACATGTTACGTTTTAAAATTTGTACAATTAAATTGGCATACTCTGTTCTAATTATTCGACGCATTTCAATTAAAATTTGTTAAGTTTAATTTAAAGAGGCTCTCTTTTCCATATTCTACTGTAAAATTCTGAATAAATTAACATCAAAAACACTTTTCAACGTGTTTAAGGCCATAAGGGGCCCCATATACCGACTTTTGATAGATTTCTTTATGAAAACTGCCCCTTTGCCACGCCCACTTTTCCAATTTTTGTTAAACTATAATCGGATGCTTAAATATACGCTCAAATTTTAAGTTTCATTAAAATATTTCGAAAAAGTCCGATTTTAAGGCAGTTTTGGGATTTTTGTGACAGACCCTAGTACTGGAGGTACCCCTAAAAATGGTCCGATCAGGTCCAAAATGAAGAAACTTCAATAAGAACTAATAAAAAGGTTTTAAAAAACAATAAACAACGAACTTGTATAGGAAAAAGATTGTTGAAGTGTACAAAAGTTTTAAACAGACGATTTTACGCTACTCTGCTCGCACTATTCTGTGAGCGCCAGTCGAGTTTTTCTGTGAAAAAATTTTTTTTCACGCGAGAATAAATAAAATAAAAACATATTTGGTACCAAAATAAAGGAAATTCTATAAGGATTACTAAAAAAATAAAATAAACGAGATAGACAAAAATTTTACATGCAAAAACGGTCCCTAAAATCCAAAAAGTTGTAAATATTAGATTTTTCCATCTTAATCGCCCCTAATATTTAATTTAAAAACCCAAGTTATCTTAAAAATTTGTCGTGTTACTTATTATACACTTTTGAAAATTTACGGCCTTCAAAACTTACAAAAACTTCTAATTTTTCCCAAAAATATCGAAAATTATGAAAATTCGGTAACTTTGACACCCTGTAACACATCCTGTATACTGCGCAGCATAAAAAAAATTTGACCTACGTATAGCCCACTATTTAGATATTACTTGGTCCAAATTTTGTTTTTCTAAGTCAATTTTTACCAAAGATACAGAATTAAGTGACGCTAGCAAAGCGAAATCCGACACTGTGCAGCGCCCGGTCTAAGCGGGAAAAACCGTAAGGCCCGAATTTTCTCTCCCATTATTTCTTAATAGAATATTAAAGTATAGAATTCTTATATGCATGAGTAAAGGAAAGTAAAGTTTAATATTATATGAAAACCAAAACCTCAAATCATAATCTTAAAATGATGAACTTTGTGTACACAACCAGGGGCGAACTGGGGGTTAAATAGCCCACCGGAGGTTTGAAAAAGGGGCCACGATACCTAAGGGAAAAAAACCCCTAACAGCTTAAAATCACAGTGCACTGGGGGCCCACCGGGCCTTTGCACGGTTGCCCGGTGGCCCTGTCCGCCCCTGCACACAACTATAGATACTGCCTATGTCATACAGAAAACCTTTTATTGTGGCTTAATGGGCTCTACGCAGATATGCAGGAAGTATAGAGCTCGTTCTTGTGAAGAAAGGAAATCAGAGTTGAAATTTCGATGACAGGTCGACAGAAATATAGAAAATGTACTGCACGGAACTCTGCCTAAGACTGCTCAATTTTACAGAAAACTGATCCCGTACCAGGCGCGTGTCCAGAGAAAGAGTGCTTTGGTAGTGCTTATATTTGCGCTAAAATTTTTTTCAAAAAATTTATTAGAACTAATCTAGTTTGGGTCTTGTTCCAAACTGGTCCAAAAGGACCCGTTTTTTTTTTTTAATTCAGCGCTAAAATTCTTAGAACTTTTCACATATTTATCGTCGCGCTTTGGTGGGTGCTGGGGGCTGTTGGGGAAAGAATTAGTGTTATGGGTAATATCTGTAACATGACTTTTTTAATTACACAGGTATACAAGGTTTTGGACCAGAGAAACTGGATAGCGACCCTATAGGAATTTTTCGTGCTGATTCCGAATCTGGTACCCGTTTTTCTCTATCACGTCAAGTTTTTGAGAAATCGTTAAATAACGGTTTTTGACATTTTTACCTATAGTCTATGTCAATAATGAGGTCGTAGACCCTATATGCCTTAACCGATTTCAAAGTTTTTGGTACTCATATGAAAGAGGAATGACAACGCAACATATCCTTTATACACAAATTTGGAATTGATTCAGTAACTTGGAAGCTATAGGGCAAAAAACGCGATGCTGATTTCCAATTTTTTTAGCGATTTTGTTTAAAAACTTGAAATTCAAATGGTTATAATTTCCGAACCAAGGCTGGTATTCCAGGTCTTAATACTTTGAATGAAAGAACAATCAATTGAAAAAGTTTTGAGCCTAAAACAAAAAAAAAATCCGTTGCGTCGTTCTAATTTTATGAGGATTTTTGCTGAAAATGACAAAAACGAATTTTTATTTTTGGTATATTCTTCGCTCGTTCATATGTATATTTCAGTTTACATATACATATAAATAACATATGAACGAGCGAAGAATATACCAAAAATAAAAATTCGTTTTTGTCATTTTCAGCAAAATCCTCATAAAATTAGAACGACGCAACGGATTTTTTTTTGTTTAGGCTCAAAACTTTTTCAATTGATTGTTCTTTCATTCAAATATTAAGACCTGGAATACCAGCCTTGGTTCGGAAATTATAACCATTTGAATTTCAAGTTTTTAAACAAAATCGCTAAAAATTGGAAATCAGCATCGCGTTTTTTGCCCTATAGCTTCCAAGTTACTGAATCAATTCCAAATTTGTGTATAAAGGATATGTTGCGTTGTCATTCCTCTTTCATATGAGTACCAAAAACTTTGAAATCGGTTTAAGGCATATAGGGTCTACGACCTCATTATTGACATAGACTATAGGTAAAAATGTCAAAAACCGTTATTTAACGATTTCTCAAAAACTTGACGTGATAGAGAAAAACGGGTACCAGATTCGGAATCAGCACG
This sequence comes from Chlorops oryzae, assembly GCA_020466095.1. NCBI lineage: Eukaryota > Metazoa > Arthropoda > Insecta > Diptera > Chloropidae > Chlorops > Chlorops oryzae. The sequence continues at coordinate 74,923,897 of CM035807.1, forward strand.
AAAAATTCCTATAGGGTCGCTATCCAGTTTTTCTGGTCCAAAAGTTGGCCTTTATTTGTAAACTTGTGTTATGTGTCTATTATGATACCAAAGTCTGTGTTCAGTACATTTACTAGATGCCTAAGGGGGTGGTGTTTAAAAACCAATGCACCATTATAACTCCTGGAAAAATTCAGAATCATAATCTACATGCTTTTCATTTTTATTTTTTTCATTTATTTCAATTCATTTGTACTTTAAATAAGACTTAAGTCTCCTACAGTACATTCATTGAGGGCAGTTCTTTAGTAAGCATGTTTGACTTAATTCTAAATATTAACCTAATAACCTAAAACGAGTGGTGAGAATAGTGAAGTCAATGGATTCGTCTAATCTATTTTTTTGAGTTCAAAACCATACACCGAACGCGGTCCTCACATTTTGCATACTCAACTCCACCCAGCGCCCGGTCTAAGCGGGAAAAACCGTAAGGCCCGAATTTTCTCTCCCATTATTTCTTAATAGAATATTAAAGTATAGAATTCTTATATGCATGAGTAAAGGAAAGTAAAGTTTAATATTATATGAAAACCAAAACCTCAAATCATAATCTTAAAATGATGAACTTTGTGTACACAACCAGGGGCGGACTGGGGGTTAAATAGCCCACCGGAGGTTTGAAAAAGGGGCCACGATACCTAAGGGAAAAAAACCCCTAACAGCTTAAAATCACAGTGCACTGGGGGCCCACCGGGCCTTTGCACGGTTGCCCGGTGGCCCTGTCCGCCCCTGCACACAACTATAGATACTGCCTATGTCATACAGAAAACCTTTTATTGTGGCTTAATGGGCTCTACGCAGATATGCAGGAAGTATAGAGCTCGTTCTTGTGAAGAAAGGAAATCAGAGTTGAAATTTCGATGACAGGTCGACAGAAATATAGAAAATGTATGATTTAAATGCAACCCTGCATGTTCGATTGCTTTTAATCTGCGTATTCGTTGAAGTATCAGAAGTAACTCAAAATACTTCTTCGTTTTTTTTGCATGTGTTTAGTTTTTACTTTAGGAAATTTACTTCCTGCATATCTGCGTAGAGCCCATAATTATCGAAATTCAGAAATTTAGCTTTACGTGGTAAGGAGTTCTTCGCATGAAGTTTCTGTATTTAGGTTTTTCTCACTGCGATACGTCTTGGGTGGTCGCAATAGTACTAAAACAGTGTAAGAAGCTTGAAAATATCAAGATCAGCTGACGTTTGCTTACATTTTGCTTGAATTTAAAAATATTTAATTTACCCTAAGTACGCAGTTTAGTATTGAAAATTAACAGAAAATTGTCATTGTCCGTTTTTGCTGTCGCTACGCAACGAAACCCTCTCGGCGGCGAAAAGCGGAGAGCAGGAGGGCAGCACTTCAAGCTCAGCTGTTCGGGCATTTTTCCCGCAATGCTTGATGGGCAACACTGGTTGCTTAAAACTATTATTAATTCAAAACCGTCGAGCGTGTCGCGCGAAATCCATTGTCTTTTTCGAGTTATTCACTCAGTTACAATCGCCGAGCGTATAACACGATCCTCCGTCTTTTTCTCGGGCGTATAAGGAGCGTATATAGACAACAGCGACGTCAGCAGCGCATCGGAGTTCAGAAGGTACGTGGTTGGTTTTTTCTATCTTGAAACGATTGCCCATTGTCCCAATGCTTGATCGGAGGGCCAGGAGAACTTTTTGGTACAAACAGTCATCATTAAATCGTTTCAAAGTTTTGACATTCGTTTTCGACGTTTTTAATGTCGCTTGCCATTAAAATTCAAATGTTAATTAACAGTGTAGCCTAACAGTGTCATGTTAACAAAAATGTTTGCCAAAAAATGTAAACAAATCAAATTTAATACAAAAAAATTGACAGTTCCGAGTTTAAAAAAAAAAGAAGAAGAAGAGCATTGCTACTACGTTCACCTGTATTACAACACCTTGAGGAAATGTATTTTTACCGAAGCCCAATTTTTGTCAAAGTTAAGACTTTGACATACGACCGAACTTGAATGGAAATTTAGTAGACATAAATATACAATCTTACGATAGTAAAAGCTCCATGGAAGAAAACCCAAAATAAATAATACAAGTAATAAATACCCATAATAAAAAATTGCAAAGTATATATAAGGTATTATTTAGACGAAAAAAATATCTATCGACAACACATCAGAATCGTGATAAAATTTACTAATATCAAAACATATACGAAAATTTCTCTCAATGTAAATTCCAGAACAAATGGCAACGCCGCTCCAAACATAGTCAGCTGTTCGGAAACAAAAACTGACGTGACAATAAAATTGAAGAGGAAAATAATTTCTTTGTCTTCGGTATTAAAAACGTTTATTCGGGAGAGTTGTGTGGAGCTTCACATTCATTTGATTTGTGGGTGAAGCGAGAACTTTTGCAGCGTATTATGAGCATAATTGATTTCGAAATTGAAGAGATAAAAAAATTGTGTGAAAATGTCGTGCCAAACTCAAAAATAATTGCCTGTACATCCGCCTCTGCATCACCGCTTGTGCGTGTCGATATACACGAGAATCAAGTGCAACGTCAGTTGACCGTTTGTCTCCGCTTCCCACAAGCAAGCTATCCAGCCCAGCCCATACTCATCGAACTGAAGAGCAAAACATTGTCGGACAAATTCTTAGACAAATTAACGCAAATCTGTGAGAAGCAAGCGCGCCAAATTTTGGGTAAACCTCAAGGATTGCATGTGCTACGTTTTGTGCAAGGCTATCTGCGCGATAATCCGCTTTGCGTATGCTACGATGAGATCCAGCAGCTGCGACAAGAACTCGGCAACGATGCTGCAGCTGATCAATTGAAGCTGAAACAGCGTAACTCCACTATAGTCTTTACTGCCAAAGGCGGTGAGTATTTCTATAGCGTACGTGCACAAGTGCCGGACGATTACGCCGAGAATTGTGTGGATCTACAGCTAGTGGAGACGAATTTGCCCGCGGTGCTGCAGCGCTATTTGATTGGACAGTCGCGCGAAATAGCACGTCAGTGTGTGGAGGCTCCAGCTCGGGCGACGAAAGATGAGCTAGCTAACTTCCAGCCGGCGCCAAGTCTCTACAAGGCGCTGAAATTCTGTCTGGAAGCGACGCGCGACTTTCATTCGGAGATATGTCCGATTTGCGAGAAAACCGTGTTGCCTTCAAAGCCGGCGGACATTGTCTTGGATGACTCGCATGATTTGTTTGTAGAACGTGTCTATTGCGGTCACCTATTTCACCAAAGCTGCTTGAAATCGTATCTGCAGGAACCACCCTTTCCGAAAGGCGGTAAATTGTGTCCGGCCAAACGACGCCACCCCCGCTCTGATGCACGCTATTATCTAGGCGGCGGTTTGGCTAAAGTCAACAGCATAACAATTTATAATTCAAAGAACAATAAAGACCCAACGATAGAGACCTGTGGCATACGTTTGGCACACGACCGTTGGGTGGTCAATGTGAAGGTGGCCGAGTCGCGATGGGCTCAAAAGCAAGCACGCGAACGTGAACTTCAGGAGGTCGTGGATTTCTTGAAATGATGAAAATATGATTTGGAACGCTTTTTCACTCAAACAAAATATACTTATATGGGGATAAATTCTTATTTTGCACTACTTGGTCTTGGGTTTCCATTTTAAATAAATAAAAGTCATAAAGTTAATTTCCTTTCCATTTAAGTTCAATTAGATTTATCTTTTTTTTTTTCTCTACCGCTTTGTTCTTTGCAAAATAAATACATAAATAAATAAGGAGGTGCTTGAATAATTTAGCTTTGATGAAATTCAAAAGTTGTTCATTTATTTAACAAATTACCTTGGCGGAACTTCAAGGATTTTTATTATTATATTTCATATCCCGCGCGCTGCAATAAAATGCCGAACTTTATTAAATTCAAAATAAACGTTGACCCTGACAACCTTTTATCCGTTAGCTAACCTATACAAATAATAAGTTCGAGTCACAAAGGTTTGAGGAACGTCTTTTCAATAGGGAGCCTTTCTCCTACTAGGGACACTTGTGCTGCCAACCGCAGTGCCATGGCAACTTTTGTGCTCCATCTTTCTGTCGAGCAATACGAAAACTTTTTGCCAAACAATATTCGCAAGCTTTGCTTTATAATTCGTATGTCAACTTTAATTACGTCTCTTCTGGAGATGTGATGTCGCAAGGGGGGAATCATCATGGCTCGAGAACCACTCAGAATCAGAAATTGATGACGAAGTTTGCAACATTGTTGGGAAAAAATCCATCTGAACAAGGATTTCCGGTTTGCGTTCTGATTTGTCTTTAATTGCGAGCTGTGTGTGTGCAAAACTGGAAACGCAATTCTGCGGTCTTGATTGGAAAAGTTACGCAAATGTATTGAAATCACTCGCTACCAGTGCCTGAAGGATGTTTTTATTAGTTTAGAATTCTGAATGTTGAATGCTTAATTGAACTACAGAGCGCTCAAAAGGAGAGAAGAAGAAAAAAACATCCGCTTCCAAAAGCATTCAACAAAATGAATGAAGCCCTTTATTCCATTTTACAAAAGTACGTACAGCAACGGAACTCGTGGAACTCGAACTCTTACCAAGACTAAACAATAAAGCGAATAGAAACTCTTGAAATTTTGATTTATTTAAATATTTTTTGAATTTTTAGAAAGAGGCACTTGAAAATTATTTTTACGAAATGGAAGAAAACAGAAAATACACGAATTAATTCTATAGACTCTCCTCAGGGGAATAATGCCTATGAAAAGATGGTCAATATGAATAAATCCTTAGGTATTTTAATATGTATTTCCGACAAAGATAAGCAGCCCGATTCTGAATATTCCCGCGGGATAAATTCCCGGGGAGTTTACATTTCTGGAGAGCAGCCTTCTTCTTTTTTATACATTTGGGAGAAGAAATTTGATGGAGAATGGGAATTTGACCCATACCCACAATTTTTCTTACCTCTAAAAGGAGAATTTTAGTCACGATAGAAGTAAATTCTCCAGGAATTCGTTCCCCGGGAATATTCAGAATCGCGTTGAAGATTTTTAGCGGTGGGAAAAAAATCGGAGACAAAAATTATTGAGAGTCCGTTCAAAAAACATGTATTTTCGATTTGGACCTCTCATATTCTAATCTCTGAAAAAAAAAACAAAACGTTTTTTTTAAGTTTTTTTTTTTCTTGAAAAAGCCCTTTTGAAAATGATTTGTTTTATTAAAGAAGCTTAAGAACAGATATGTGACAAATATCTTTAAAATCGGCTGAAAAATATTTCATTTAAATTTCCTACAGAATATCATTCTTTTACATAAAGGGCTCTCTGTCCAGCACTGGAAGATATTGAAGCAGTAATTCATACATTTCTTCAAACAAAAAAAGTATAATAATTGTATTTTCCATCACAAAAGTGGCAATAAGCTGTGTAAAATAAATAATTTTAAGCAATCACGCTTGAAGTAACTTAAAACTTACACGATTTTATAGTGAAAACGTTTTTACCGTTTTTTGTTTTTTCCCTATCTTTTCAACCGTTTCCACACTGCAAAACTAACAAGTAAGGATGCTATAGTCAGGCGAGCCTGACAATAAAATACCCGACACAGACACACATGTAAAGCGATATGAGCATGTTTCGCATTATTCTACACAAATAGTTGGTATATCTTTTAACAATCGCCTAAAGTACAGATCTCTTATACTCCTGCACAAAATAATCTTCACAAAAGAACCAAACTACCTTTTCTGTCGTTTAACATTTGCTCGTTCCACTCGGAGTAAGCAGATTATACAATTTCGGCACCAACATTTATTATCTGAAAGACATTTTTTCATACCGGCTATCCGTCTATTGAACACCCTACCCTACGCACTACAATTAACAAGCAATGCAAACAAATTCAAAAGAGACTTAAAAGTAATTATTGCTAGCATTTGATGTCACTTCAGAATGTTTCTTAGTCAATAATATTAGTTTGAAGTATATAGTTTATAATTTTATAGTTTTAAGTTTGAAGTCCTAGTCTTAAGTTAAATTTCGTCAATTTTGTATTCCTATGTAAATTGTCTCTGAGTGACTAACGCTAGTTAAAATAAGATCTAAGATATTTTAGCGTTAGGATGGTGATGTTTTAATAAATAAATAAAAAAAAAATTTTAAATAAAATTTAATCCACGCCCAAAAAATAGAACCACTAATAAAGAATATTTAACAGGTTTTTAATGACATTAGGGCATATTACTGTTAAGCCGCATCCGTTGGTAGGATGAGTCTTGATCATGCACGAGCGAGGTGCGTCAAGCTTAGTGAATCCTTGGTTGGATAAGCGTACGGCGCGCACGAGCGTCCCAGTTCTCATCAGCCCAGTTTCTCAAATAGAGGCCCGTTGGAATCAAAACTATTTATGTATGTCACTGTATAAATAATTAAGTTATATGTAAGAATAAAGATTCCAATAATTACTGTTAGTTCCCACCCAAAGAAAGATCCAGTAAAGAGAAGCAAAACTTAAATAAAACAAGTAAGGGTGTTATAGTCAGGCGAGCCTGACAATAGAATACCCGACACAGACACACATGTTCAAATAATTTTTAATATCAAGAGGTGTTTAAGACCATAAGGGGCCCCATATACCGACTTTTGATAGAATTCTTTATGAAAACTGCCCCTTTGCCACGCCCACTTTTCCAATTTTTGTTGAACTATAATCGGAGGCTTAAATATATGCTCAAATTTTAAGTTTCATTAAAATATTTCGAAAAAGTCCGATTTTAAGGCAGTTTTGGGACTTTTGTGACAGACCCTAGTACTGGAGGTACCCTTAAAAATGGACCGATCTTGGAATTTTTTTGGAAGGATGTTTAAGGCTACAAAGGAAGCATAAGTGCCAAATTTCGTTCAAGTCCCATTTGAATTTCGGGTGTAGGAGACAATTTTCGAAAACCGCCCTTCTGCCACGCCCACTTTTCCAATTTTTTGAAATAATATTACTGGCCTTTAAATATGATCAAATATCAAACTTCATCAAAATATTTTGAAAAACCTCGATTTTAGAGCAGTTTTTGTGCTTTTCGTAACAGACCCTAGTACTGGAGGTACCCCTAAAAATGGTCCAATCGGGTCCATTCTCGAACTTGTTCTTACTCATGTCCCCGTGAGCACGCATACCACTACAATTAAGAAGCAATGCAAACAAATTCAAAAGAGACTTAAAAGTAATTATTGCTAGCATTTGATGTCACTTCAGAATGTTTCTTAAGGCGCATTTACACATTTGACAATTTTGTCAAAATCTCTCTCAAAAAAATCGCCAAAAAGTGTAAACGTCAAAATTTGTTACATCAAACTCGCTTCTTGATTTTGAAGTGAATTATCTTCAAAAAATTTGTTGAAATAGTGTCAATAGTGTAAACACAAAAAGTTTTCAAAAAGAGGAAATTGACAGTCCTTCAAAAAAGAATCGACATGCTCATTTTATTTTGATAAATTATCAAAATTTCAAGAAAAGTAAATACAGTCAGAAATATAAAAATACTTAGTTAAAATTTGACTATGACCACCATTCTCGAAATTCGCAAAAATTCGATTTTCACTATTTCGGATTGAGTATTTCGCAGCTAAATGTCCTCTTACGGTTGAAATTTGACCAAGACCACCATCCGCGAAATTCGCAAAAATGTTATTTTCACTATTTTGAATTGAGTATATCGCAGCTAGACCTAATGCCCTCTTACGGTAAAATTTTGACCATTACCATCATTCGCGAAATTTGCAAAAATTTGATTTTCACTATTTTGAATTGCGTTTTTCGCAGCTAGATATTATGTCCTCTAACGGTTAAACTTTGACCATGACCACCATCCGCGAAAATTTTGTGCTTAATATTAATTTCGAGTTTGAGAAGCTAAATCGAAGTACAGATAAGGTACCCATAAATAGATATCAAAGCTAGAGCAACGAAAACGGCAGGAATTTTCGTTGGGGGTAATGTTTTAATATATTATATTTTAAGCTGAGGAAAAGGTATTTGTGCAATCGGGTAAGCCGATGTAAACTTCCTTATATTATTAATCAAAATGGCCTCACTGGCTGCGGAGGGCCCTATCACGATCCTTAGATATCCAAAAATCCTTTGTTAATTTTTGGGATCTTTCTTGATTCTTCGTCTATTATGCTATTATATCCCTTCTTTTCCTCCAAATTTGGAGTTGACTCTTCAAAAGCCACTTTGAAAGACTTTTTGATTTCAAAATAATTCATAAAATTTTGACCGAACGTATAAACACTATTTTGAAGGTTGGCATCAAAAACTCTCTATTCAGCTCTCAGATATTTTGACATTGCTTTATTTTTTTTGAGAGAGTATTTTGATGGCAAATTTATGTAGTGTGTAAACGATGAATCAAAATATTTTTTCAAATTTTGACGTCAATTTTTTTTTTATGTCAAATGTGTAAATGCCCCACACCGAGAGAAATAAGAACTGTTAAATCAACCACTTAGAACAGTTAAAGTAAGAGTGGTCAAATAAACTGTATTCCCCGTTAAATGGACTGGAAAAGGAAGTCAAATCAACAGTTGAAAAATAGTTACTTTTTATGTTCAAATTCGCTTTCGTTCACTTAGACGTATAAGTTCGCATTCTGATCAACCGTCTCCGGAGTTTTCAATAGCTCAGTTGTTTAAGCTGTGAGCTGACCGTCGTGAGATTCGGGGTTCTATCCCTGCTGGCGGCGGGAATTTTTCTGGATTTTTTTTTTTTAATTACAGTTTTTTTTTTGTTCAGAGTGTAGTTGTTTTTTAAGGCAAAAATTTTCTCCTAAATTTTTAAGATTTTAATTTATTTAATTTTTTTTAATGGTTCATTTTCAAGCAAAAAATTTTGCAACCATAAGCTCAAGTGAGCGTTTTGACCAACAAATTAAATTCGTTCGTTTAGCGTAATGGTTAAGACGTTCGCCCAGCGAAGTGGTGGTCTGCGGTTCAAGGCTCGGCCGAGGCGAGAAAATTAAAGAGATGAAAGAGAAAAAGATTTAAAAAGAAACAAATAAATAAAGAAAAAATATAATAATTTAATAAAAAAAAAAAATATTAATAAAAGAAGGTAAAAAAAAGTCAAAGCAAAAAATAAATTTTTTTTCCCAGTCGCTGGTGACAGTTGATTTAACCGCGAGACAGTTATATCAACCACCAGGTAGTTATATCCTTATTGACTGTGTTTGTACTGTTGAATTGACCGCTACTACACATAAGCTAACAATTAACGGTGAACTCGGTTATTTTAACCTGCTTTTTCAGTTAATATAACTACCTTTTTCTCTCGGTGCATTAGTCAATAATATTAGTTTGAAGTATATAGTTTATAATTTTATAGTTTTAAGTTTGAAGTCCTAGTCTTAAGTTAAATTTCGTCAGTTTTGTATTCCTATGTGAATTGTTACTCAGTGACTAACGCTAGTTTAAATAAGATCTTGGATCTTGTAGCGTTAGGATGGTGATGTTTTAATTAATAAATTTAAAAAAATGTTTAAATAATTTTTAATCCACATTGCCAAAAACTTCACATTTTAAGGAAGTTTTGGGATTTTTTTGACAGACCCTAGTACTGGAGGTACCCTTAATAATGGACCGATCAAGTCCAAATTTTTTGGGAAGATGTTTATGGCTACAAAGGAAGCGTAAGTGCCAAATTTAGTTCAAGTCCCATTTGAATTTCGGGTGTAGGAGACAATTTTCGAAAAACGTTATTCTACCACGCCCACTCTTCCAATTTTCGGAAATTATATTACTTTCAACATGTCCAAGTAATAAATTTCATCAAAATATCTCGAAAAACTTCGATCTTAGAGCAGTTTTTGTAATTTTCTTAACAGACCCTAGTACTGGAGGCACATCTAAAAATGGTCCGATCGGGTCCATTCTCGAACTTGTTCTTACTCAAGTTCCCGTAAGTACGCATTCCGAATTTTGTCAAGATAGCTCAACTCCTTCGATAAGAGAACTGTTTACAGGCAGACGGACAGACGGACGGACAGTCAGACGCATATCATATATATCTCAATTGAATCTCCTGGTGACGCTGATCATTTCTATATATATTTTGTAAGGTCTATATCGACTAGTTCTGGGTGTTACACACAACCACACAAACGCAATATACCCCGACACAGAGTGTGTCGTGTATAAAAAATATTTTACATATATTTATTTTAAAATTTTAAATCTTAAAATATTTCTCTATTGCTGGTGCTCCCCCGGTTGAAAACAAAACGTTGAGAAATGTTGTCGTGCTAGTTTAAATTGGATAGCAATATTGCTGCTGGAAACATATACCAACATGTTTACCAACATTTTGTTGAGCTTGTACAAGAAACTTAACAAAAAATTCGGTTCGTAAAAAATGTCTAAATTTATCGCCCTTTTAGGCTACACAGCAAGTTAGTAGATCGGCCAAGCTCTTATTTTATATTTTCTTTGGATTTTTTCGCAACAAGCTCCGAGATCAATAACCATAAGCCCAACAACCACACCTGGAAAAACACGAACTCCTTTACCAACAAAATAAGTGCATAAACTACTTAGGGCCGTTTTCTCATCTTTTTTATCTGTAAGTTAAATTATCCTGATGATAATTTCATACAAATTCATTAATAAGTCAAAGAAAATGAAATTTAACTGGCAGATAGAGCTTAAAAGAAGGATGAGAAAACGGCCCTAAATCTGTTATACTTGGATTCAAATTATACACATGTCAATATGGTGAGGATATTGCAAGGCCGAATCGAAGTGCATTTGTCAGAATTTTTTGAAATCTTTCAGCGACATACATTCGATCGAAAGATTTTTGTGAGAAAGATCCCCGGAAAAAGAAAGATATAAAGTCTGAAATTTATACATGACCAGCACTGGGATCGATTTAGATGAGTCTAAAATCCAACCAATTGCCGTGATTAGATACAATCCTTTAAGTAGACAGTATACTTTACATCATTGCTTACAACAGCAATTCAAAGGCCAGAGTAAACCCAAATCTGGATAAAGAGGAGACTTGAAAGCTAGTAAAGCAGAAGTAACGTTAATAAAAACGCCTCCCGTTACCGGGGAGCCTACCCATTGACACTATTATTTAATGAAATCATTTCATTCCTTATTTTGGTTTTTTTTTTTGTCATTTTCAATCCATTCCTTGACTTAATTTGCATTTCATTGAGTTTCTGTTGAGCTTTCGTTGCTGGATTGACGTCTTTTTGAGGACAATGCGAGTGCGAATAAACTTCCAAATCTATGTGAAGTGTAGATGTCAAGCTTTGTTATTTCCACACGTCTGCTCGGCTCCTATGCTTCGTATCTAATGTAGTTCTCCTATAGTTCCATCAGACATCGTTGAGGCAATACAAAGCAAGTGGCCGGTTAATTAAATTTGGGAACAGATTCATAGAGACGAGTTTACGGCCTGTTAGTCCATCAAGCGAACGATACGGATGAAATGGCTTCAGAGCATGTTAATCGAAAAAAACGTAGCAATTCGGCTAGAGTCAGGCCGAGAGTGAGCCTTGCAATCGGTTTACTTACGTCGGGTTCTCTGTACATGAACGACGAATGAAATGCTCATTCGTGCAGCTGCGATTTGCTAAGAGCTGTTAAAGGCTCCTACGTTCGAATGTGTCTGCAAAAGGATATGAAATGGTTTGCGAGACTTTTTTAAATTGGTTTCCTGCCTGCATCCTTTTTTATTATTATTCTCCCCCTTTTCTATTTTTAGCTAAGCATTTCAACCAAGTACTGTGCTACTGTCAAACAAACGTATCTTCATCTGACTAATTCTGGTAGCGGATGGAAGAAAGAAAGCAAGTGAAAAAGTGGAAAGACAATTTTATTTATTTTTTTTTTGTTTTTGTGGAGAACATTTTTTTCGACTCCATCTCGGAGATAACGAGTGACTGCACTTAAAATGATAAACGATATGGGAGCACTTTCATCGCCAATTACACGTGTCCGTACTATGAGCCAAATCTGGCAGGATGATAGGCTACTTTGATTACGGCGCAAATGATTGAAAGGCACGGTGAAGTGCACTCATTGACTAGAGATGAAAGTGGGTATTTTGTCTTACTAAATATACTATATGTATATTTAAAAATGATAAGATTTGCCTGGCGATTCGATTTAACGACGTCGGGCTGTTTGCATACAGTTCTATCTTCTTTATATTCGGTTTGAGAATAGGCTTAATCGGACCATTTTGGAAGGTCTGTCATATAAATTTTAGCAACTGCCTTAAGATCTCAAATAAATCTACAACTCAAAAGACAAGTCACCATACGAGGTATGTGATTCGGTTCGGTCATCCGACATACGTTAGGTTAGGTAAATCTGGTTGGTCAGTGTGACCAAGCATAGAACCAAAGGTTCCATAGCCATACCAGTGTGATCCTTAACTGGGATATCGTTGAGTAGGGTTTGAAGACGTATGATTACCAAAATATGGTAATCCTTTTCACGAAGCTTAGAAGAGTAGACAAGTTGTGCTCCGTCAAACAATTAGAGTCCACGAGCTATAGTTCGCCGAACAGTTTTAGTCTCTTCCTAGCAATATCCGGGCAGTGACAGATATGCTCGACGAACTCTCGTGCCCCGGGTTCAGAGCATCTTCTGCACGCATCGGAGTCTGCTAGATTCAGGCACCTAGAAGATTATGACCGGTTATTACACCCAAATTTGATCGACAGTCCGCCCACGAAAGTGCCAAACCGAAGTTGGTGTCGTTCTTGTTGAAGCATAGCGAATCTTCTAAAGACTTTTCGCTACATTTTTCGTGACTTTTTTCTCTTTATAACGAGATTTCCCTGTAAAAAAAAATTTTTGCGGTGTCTTTGACCGTGTATTGAAATTAATATACCTATTTACTTATATAACCACGTATGGGTACAGGGGCATAGCGATATTCCTGGGGAGGAGTTACTCAGGATGTCAAGAACTCGTCTTTTATTAACAGTTGTACTTATGCCTAGTCAGAATGAGGGGGAGGAGGAAACTCCTCAACATCTTCTCCTGCACTACCCAGCCTTTGCTAAGCTGAGGTTTAAAACCTTGGGATGTTACTTCTTTCACTCCCTATCGGAACTCGGGGAACCTAACCCTTTGAGGATAGCCAGCTTTATTGAGCGAACAAAATGGTTCTTCAAATAGGTGTCCAAACCCGTGAATAACACAATGGACCTTCTTTAATCTAAGTGCGCTACCTTTTTGGTGGGCGGCCACTACAACCTAACCTAACCTAGCGTAAATATCCACTGAGTAAAACACCCTTCCTTGTAATTCTCAAAAGCACCCGTAATATAAGCCTAACCCCGGGCTACATGCAAGCCACAATATGTCAAATACCATTAAATCTCATGATCATATGTATTAGTGTTGCAACGAATGTCAATTTTTGGCATTCGGAAGTGCGAATATGGATTTTTTACTTAACAACGGAGCTTAGACACTGATTTTGAATTGCTACTTAGTGCTGAAAGACATTTAATTATTGGATAAGTTACCACTTACAAGTGTGGAATGCAAGAAGTCTTTGTCTTCTTCAGAAATATTTCTATTCTAATTACCTTTGTAGTCTGAATGTATTACCTTCTTGTTCTTACACCCCCCCCATAGACGGTTTGAACAGTTTATTTATCGGCTTTTAAAAAAAATTTCTTGTATACTCATGTTTTCAACATTTCCTGTGAAAAAAAAAAACTGAACAAACAGATTTGGGCCTCTAGGATTCGAATAGTTACACACATACTTGAGTTAAGACCCCCCATGAGTGATTCCTGCGGACGGGCCTGTTGTATACCATTACATTTTTTGTCTATTTAAAATTATATGATTGTAGATACGTTATATAGTAAAATATATAAAAAATATATAAAACATCCCACGGGATTGGACATTTTCTGTCCGGTTTAATCCGGGATTAAGGAAATGGTGCGGAATCGGATATCCCAAACGGCGTTTTTACAGTTTTCCGCAATTTTCCATTAACTTTCCTTAGTGTCATTGTCAGACTTTCGATCATATTCGCAAAATATTCACCAATTTTCGCGAATGCGAATGTCAAAATATAAGCGAATAGTCGCGAATGCGAATAGAAACTTTTGTTGCAACACTGGTATGTATGTATGTTATGTATGTATGTTTTCTACGAAGATATATTTAAAAGCAATTGCATTACATTTCATAATTGAAATTAAATAGTTGTATCGGATCTGATTAATATTCAACCCGAAGTCTCGAATAAAATTATCAATTGGAGTTTCCTTCCGCCACTGGCTCGTGTCCTTCGTCCTTATTTGTCTTGCGAACGAATTATGAATTATTTTCGTACATCAAATGGAAATGTCTTAATGCACTAGATTACATTTAATCTTTTCCGATCGTATATGTACCTATGTACTTATCTATGTTCTTATGTAACTATGAAATGTGTAATTTATGGAATCACTGTACTAAATTCATTTCGGAATCGGAATTACAAGCAATAATCGCACAAAGATCCACACGTTGCCTTCAGTTCGTTTGTCCAAATAAAATTAATCCTAAAATACGAAAGATACCGAGAATTTTATGCATTCATAAGTACATTTATTCCAATAATACTCGTAAATAATTCTTCGTCTTGGCTCGGCAGCACCCATACCTAATATTTATGGTGTTACACACAAATCATTAGAATCATAAGCGAACATGATTTCGCATTTCCTCCGACGCATTTTGTTAGTTATGCTATGTTCTCAACTAGGCGGGTTAGGGTTATCGGCGAAACCCAGGGTTTCAAAATGTCAAAACGCATATAAAAAAAATCATCTAACCCGAAAATAAACCCCGGGTTAACATTTAACTCTGAGGTTAGCGCAGAGTTGCATTTGAAAATTTCAGTTACATTTGCTAACACCGAATACAAAAACCGGGTTTATATTAATACGGCACTGACAGGGAAGCTTTCCCGTGCAGCAAATGAGAGGTGAAGGATGTGTTTGGATATGTTAATTTTGATCACAGGTCTTGGAACATTTTGTGATGCCGCTTTCATCATTAGCTCCATTAATCTATTTTTGTTCCTTCGGTTATTGCAATGGTCTTCTAATATTATTGCTTCCAATATTCCTTTGGCTTTTTCAGCTTCTTTAAACCATTTCTAATAAAGCAAATTCCATTTTTATTTCCAATTTCTCGATGATATAGTATATCAGATATACCTTGCGCGTTTTTTATATTTCAAACTCCCAAGCCGGACATTATCGCATGCATGTAATGAAAATAGCGCCATCTTCTAACAAACTTCATTAACAGTTAGCGTTAGTAATGCGAGTAGCCGCAGTATGAATTTTCGCCACTTCGGAAGTAGTGCAGAAGTAGTCAGCTTTCCGGCTGGGTCATATGACGTTAGTAAACCCTAACTCGCTCGAAGCTGATATGAACGCTTTGAGTTAAAGTATCGGGTTAAGAACTTAACCCCTATAGTGAGAACATAGCATTAGTGAGTTAGTAAGTTGGCTGACTGGCTGGCAAGTCAACAAGTCATACTGTCAGGAAGGCAGTCATATTCATTTGTGGCGTATTATTTATTCTGGAATTGCTGATTTTGAAATGAAAGAGTGCGGGCAACGCTAAGCAAGGACTCTTCAAAAGGAAGTAAACATGTTTATGGAATAAATATGCTGGATAACAGTAGCACCCAGCCAAAGCATTCTCTCTCTCTCACGCACACACACTCCATCCCTTTCTCTATCGTCCTGTTTGTTTGACTCTAAACAATAACTTTTTCATTGCATGCAAATAAACATGAAATCCAAAGACACCAATTCGTTCTCGGAGTTTGACTTTGTGGGATTTTGCACATAAGCATCAATGTATACACACATGTATACACACCCACACACATTCATTCTCATCGCACATAATTTGGGCAAAAGCGTATATTTTTCTGTCTAACTCCGTGTTTATCGCAATAAACATCATTCGTTTCTAAACGCCCGACTTATATTCATGCTAAACACAGTCAGTTGAGCTAGTTGAGCTCAGGTCGTTGTGGGTTGTTTTTGTCTTCGTTTCAATGCGTTGTGATTACTTTTGATGATTTCTGTTTGTATGCACGCAAGGTTGCAACTACACTACAACACAACAGTCATATAACCTGCTGCTTAATGGACTGGCGAAAATATTTCTGAATAGACTGTCTAATTTTGCTCGCTTTGCTAAATTTTTTTTTTCATTTATTTTTTTTTTGA
This sequence comes from Chlorops oryzae, assembly GCA_020466095.1. NCBI lineage: Eukaryota > Metazoa > Arthropoda > Insecta > Diptera > Chloropidae > Chlorops > Chlorops oryzae. Next base: position 74,940,168 of record CM035807.1, read on the forward strand.
TGCACTTCCCCGAAAATTGTTTACCAGAACTAACCGAAATTCCTCCTTTCCGTCAAGCCCCTAAAATCCCACAACTTCAAATATGTGTGTATGTATGTATGTCTGTACAAAAATTCTAAGCTGATTGAGCTATTAATGGAATGGAGATGTCTTCATGTATCATTTCAGTTGATTTGACCACATTGTCAGCACGCACAGGATACACGAGCTTGTGGAACTCCAATGCGCGAATTACTGATGCCTGTTAGGCAACAACAAAGAACATCATCAAGCCAAAAAGTGGTAGATGGATGAACAACATAAAAAGATATTATTGTGACAGGATATTATTGAATAGCAAATAAAGCCAAAGGTCACAATAGCATCAGCTTGCGCGCAGAATACGAGCATATCTGACACGTCATGAGTCCATGCCGTTTACCGCGGCAATCGATACATTCATCTACATATTTATTATTACATTGAGGATAATCAAAAGCTTCCACAGGCTCTGTAATCGGCGACAGCGGAAAGGAAAAAAAAACCTTTACGTTATTTTCAACTTTTGTGGGTACAGTCGAACTTTCCTATATTGATATACATACATATGTATGGTAGAAAGGTCGTGACGCCGCGAAACACACTTCGATTGTCTCAAATTTTTAGATGGAGAAGCTGGAAAGGGATATACCATGGTTTGTATGTAGGTACCTCGTTATGAGTACATGAGAAATGAACGGATGTGTATGTAGATGTCCTAGAAAATCCCTTAAATAATTAAGGAAGGTTTTTCATTTCTGGGCGTTGGTGATGTTTCCCTGGAGAAAAGGTTATCGACGTCAATGAGAGCAGTGGCTTTTTTCTTTTTAGAAAAAAGTTTTCTTGGCAATGTACTTATCCAAATTTGATAATCTACAATTGCCTTAAGTTAACCCATCCACTGATGGCAACGAGTTCTTGAGGGATTCGAATTCGAAGGAGGAAGGCACTCTGTCGTACTGTACTGGAATGAACTGTAGATCAACTTGAACACACGTGTGGACTTGAACTTTTCAACAAAAGTGAAACTTTTTCTGTGTTTATACACCGCCCGAAGAAGGAAATTACTTCTCTTTTAACGAGAAAATTTCTTTCTCTACAAACGAAATTTAATAAAAACGCTCGTGATGAGTTTTGAAATTGTTTGAAATTTAAGACAGCAGAAAACACGATGGCGATAGCTCCTAACGAAACTGATATGCTCTCGTGGACAATGAATCTATTAGAAATTTGAAGTTGCTTGACTTTTTCGCTTGAAATGTAATAAAAGTTCGGACAAGCTATTAGGAGACACTGTGCTCCATGGTGCTATGGCCACACGAGTGGGAATTATCGTCATTGGAATTTAATCTTTGTTTGTTTTTTTTTGTTTTACTTGATTTTGTTTTCGTTTATATAAAACCGTGTTTTTAATTTGGGGGATTTCCATGTCAACAGACCGTCGAATTCGGATAAGTTGAATGCTTAAAGCATTTTTGGTGTGGAAGTGGAAGGAATTTGTAGTGAGCTGGCCTAATGGGGGGAACACGAAATGCAAAATTGTGTTGCGACGATACTCTCGACAGTCTCGGATATCATTTCGATTTAGGCAATATCACGAAGTATTTACATAAATAGCGACATGGTCATTTTGAAAAAAGTATAGATTAGTGTAAACCGATATTTTGGCAATGGACGACAGTGATCCACCGCTTTTCGTCGCCACCGACTCCATTTCAACGATAAATGGATTAATTACGTATTCTGGTTGATGTTTATCGCCTTGTAATTTTTCTCACTTTTAAAAAAATATACCCACACATCTTTCTTGATCCAGTGCTCTTGAGACTATTTCATGCTCCGAAAGGAAGATAAGCCGACAGCAGGAGACTGAAAGACGATGGGCGCCGCGGCGCGCAGCTTGGTATCAGTTAAGAGGGCGTCATTTGGAAAGAGAAGAAGACGAAGAAGATGATGAAGAACAATAACAACAGCAACAACAATAACAAAATAAATAAATAAAGAAGCTTCATTGTAGCACAGCAACAATTAGCGCTTATGGGCAAATTGACAAACAGCAAAAATGCGTTTTAGCCGGACAAGGAGAAAAGTTTTTTTATTTTATTTTATTATAATTTTTTTTTTTTTGGGTTTTTTTTTTTACTTCAAACGGGGGCGGAAATTTTTTGTAATTTCCTTAGAAAGTTTCCATTCTCTGCTAGATACGGCGGATCGTCAGTGGAGTGAATTGACGTTATCAAAGGCATTAATGTTATGTAATTAAGTTGGCGGTTTCATATTTCCTTCTTTTGTTTCGTCTCGTGATTCTTCCACTTCTGCGTCTTGTGCTTCTGCCTTTTTATGATTGTTGTTTTGTGTTATAATGTTCTTTGCTTTTCTATTATTTTCCCTGGACAAAGGCAAAAGGCAAAAGGAAGCAACAAATTATCTTCTTAATAGACCTTGCCGGAAATGAAAAGAAGCGAGTTATGTCAATAAGCTTCTCTCTTTGTTGGCTTTCTCAAAGCATTCGTTTCTAGATAGCAATGCTAAAGGCTAATGAAACATTTGTCTTGGGCTCCGAGGTGTCAGATGGAGACAAAGGAATTTTAAATTGCAAGCATTTAAGTGAATTGAATTTCCTTGCTATGGAAACGCATAAATTACGTCAATCCTTGAGCTCAAATAAATTGAAGGATTGATTACTGTCTATTGTCTAGGCATCGGCCATATTGAAGACATATAAATACCTACTTAAATAATAACGCCTGATTTTATCAGTACAATACTTACTGATTTTCGGCTCATTGTACTGATTGAAAATCGGTACTGATTTCGTACTGATTACACTACACAACAAAATCGAACTTTTTGAGTGCCTTTGGCTTGAAACCAATTTTTTGTTGCAGTATGTGTTTCGCTGAATCTAAATATATGCTTAAGATTTGAAAGTTAGCTCGCGTTTTTTAAATAATCGCTAGGAAAAGTTTTGCGATTTTTTGTCAATATTTTTTAGTCGTAGCCCCATTATGGTTCGACCGTTTCAAAAAATCTTTAATTTATATGAAAGGGGAGTAAAAATACAACATATTCCTCATACATTTAGATGAAATCGGTTCAACAGTTTAAGCGCTATAGGTCGATAAAGGCAAAAATTTTATGAATTTTTGTACAATTTTGTACAATAACTGGATTTCATATAATTTCCGAAAAAGATCCGGTATTCAAGTTCAGTTCCGTTGAGTGGTTCATATTTTAATTGGGATTTTAGAAAAAATGAGACGGCTTTTCCATTTTTTTATATCTGTCTTTAAGTTATATTTATATAAAAAAAAATGTGTGGCATATTTTCCGGCGTAAAAAAAATATTATTTAAGTATTTATTTGAAAATCTTTTCAGTGTTGCCAGGTAGCTCCCCCTAAAACTACTCCTTAACTCCCCCAAGATTCGAAATGTGCCCCCTAAAAAGTACAATATTCGAAATGATAAAAAGTAATTTGGAAAGAACAACCAACAATTTGACAGATTTTCTACATCAAACACTTTAAACTATCGCACATCATTTGTTTATACATATATATCATAAGCCCCAAAAATTCTCCTAGAAAATTTGTTCCCCCTAAACATGCCCAAAAATTTGTTCCCCCTAAACGACCCCCTAAAAGTAGAAAACCCCTAAATCTAGGGGGAAAACCCCTAAACTGGCAACACTGAATCTTTTGTGATTAGGTCCTTTTTTTAGTATTTTAACAAAGAAAACTTGTTTCAAAATTACATTCGAAGTGTCCGACTTAGTGAGAAAGGAAGAGCCACGTTATTTTCAATTTTAAAAAGAATACCTTTGAAAATAATATAAAAGTAAAATTAATGGCATTTCGAAAGATAAATAATTGTCAGAGGCTCTAAAAACACAGTAACAGACTATTTTCAAAGAAAACTTTTCTCCGCTCGCAATGTTGTTGAGGCGCGTTGCCTTGTGGTTCCTATTAAGACTTTAACGAATTTCTCAAAACTCTGAAACCAATCAAAAACTTTTTTCCGTTTACAAACATTTCATTGCTAGCAAAAGGTTATACTTTTAACTTGCATGGTTCCACCCCAAAAAACTTGTTTTTGTTTTGCTTTTTCCAGTAGGCTGGCAGATTCAACTTTTAACTTTCGTCACAACATGCCTTGACTTGTGATGATTTGTCAAAATATTGCTTTTATGCCGCTGTAGAGACACACTTAAACGTTCTGTTAGTCATAACTGAACGTAACTTAACCTTATGGATGAGCCTATTTAATCTGCCCAGAGAAGTTTTTGTGGGAGAAGCTAACAAAAATTCATCTTGAATTAAGAATCGATAAAACTATTCGAATACGCCACCTTTTACTTCTTTCCATATGCTCGTGTGACTTGCCAAAATTATGGATATCTATCGCTGGATAGATTTTTGAGGTTACAAAAATTGAAACCAAAAAATGCTTTAGATGGGAGGCACACCTTTATATTTATGACGATATCAATAAAAATAAATTAAATTTGAGTTTCAATGGATATCCGGCTACTATCCGGTATCCGGCGTATCCGGATTGTCCGGCCGGATACAGGATACCATCTTTATCCGGATACAGTTCCGCTAACATTGTCACAGAATATTTTCATTTTCAGAGATTTTTCATTGCAGTTCGGTGCAACCACTCGCAACAAGCACTACTAAAAAGTGTGCTGTGTCAAAAAATAACGTTCGAATTTTTTCTACCAAATTGTCAACGATCAGTATCAATGCTACGCCGTTCAACATGGCTTTGTAACCGAAAAATATATAACAAAACAAATTAACTATCCGGCACCCGGATATCCGCCTATCCGACTTCGCAGCCATCCGGATATCCGGTATCCAGCATCCAGCCGGAAACACTATCCGTTGCAACACTAGTTTAATGACACTGTGCTACTTCAAAAAACCGCCAGACGGCTTTTATATCTAGAAATAATAACTAAAACACGCTGGATAGAATAGTGTTATTGATTTTTCGGAATTGGCTCAGTTAACGGAGATTTTCGCGCTTAAAGCTGAATCCCTAAAGTATACAAGCATGATTTTGTTTTTTACTTAAACCATTTTACTTGATCCAAAATGCGGAGTTTGAACTTCAGAACTCTCAGTTTGCTAGTCATTTGCTTTCTCATTAGACCGTCTTGTCAAAAAACATCATAGCTCTAAAAGTTATTTTTGAAAGCAGTGTCTTCAATCTGAAAAAATATCTATAAAAAAAAAAAAATCGAAAGTCAACAATTTTACTTCCCCTGAAAGTATGCTTCTTTTTTTAAATAAATGTGATAGAAAGTGAAAATAAGCATTTATAAAATACCAATTACAGTTGCGGTTACAACGAACAATTTGCACAGGAATTCTTCTAGACACAATTAATTAATGTTATCGTCATTATTCTGTCATAAATATATAGCAACATGAACAAATATATAAAATATGTATATTTTTTAATGAAGTTAGCCATAATTTTTATATAAATATAACTCAAAAACTGGAGCCAATCCAAAAAAACATTTTATTGGGACTGAATTCAGCGCCCCCCAATTATGTATATAAGTTAGTTTGTTAGTTTGATAGTTTTTTTCAAAAAATTAGAAAAGACAAGGCCAAATTCAACGGTTCCTCCTATTTCGAGCACGAGGAATCGAACTGCATCATTATTTTTCAGAGTTATCGGTACGCCTTCATAGTAAAAATTCTTAATAGTTTTTTTTTTACCACTTTTTGGCTCATATCTATGTATACGTTAAGGTTTGGTATTCTAAACTAGCACCAAAATGTACTCTGAGATATTCCAAGTAATTCTTCCAAAAACACCGTTATGATAAAATGCCGAATTAAGGATCAATACCCATTTAAAACTCTAAAATCATACATGTTTTTTTGTTAGTATTTTAAATATTTCGAATATATACTTCAGGGATTATTCATATATAAATAAAAAAATAGTAGATGATTTTTAAGCTTTAAATGGGTATAGCTCCATATTTCGGCATTTTATCATAACGGTGGTTTGCGAAGAATTACTTGGAATATCTCAGACTACACTTTCATGTTAATTAAGAATACCAATCTTAAATTTATACACAGAAAAACGTAATTTCAACTCGAAAAACTAATGATGCAGTTCGATTCCCCGTGGCCGAAATAGAGGGAAACCGTTGAACTCAGGTCAGTCTGAAAAAAATTTTGTAAAAAACTTGCACAGTGTTATTAACCAAAGTTGCATTTTGTTTTTATTAATCAACAAAATTTTGTTTTTTTATTTATTGACAAACTTAAAAAAAATTAATTTATTAACTGCAAAAGATCCATAGCGAAATGCAATAACTTATAACTAATAAGCTAGATTTGCTTTTGCTAGATTGGCCACAGGTCAGTTTTAAAACGATTTTGAAAAGTGCAGCCGAGAATTATGTTGCGCTCTTTTTGCTTTTGTTCATGGCCCTGTCAAGCTGGAAAAAATTTTTTGAAATTTTTGAAATTTTCTGATGAAGGAAAACTATAACTGAACAATTTCTTGGAGTACAATTATTAAATCGCATGGCTTTTTGAGACCGTTCCGGCCCTGCAACGTTGATAACTTTAAATCAAAATCAGAAGAAAAATCTAAAAATTACCCGTTGAAATATGCTACAAAATTTTTCATTTGAGATTTTGGTTACGTTCGATGCCTGCAAAAATGTGACACAGTATTATTTGGCTATCCTAATGACCGATAGAAAAAAAAACCATGAACAGTAGATATTGATTATTAATATTAATTCGGTTTTTACAGGTCTGGCGGGGAGCTATTCTGTTTTGGTGCTTTAATGAGGGCAATGAGTATATGATAGAAATATTGTAAGTTATTTAATTTAGTTGAGTTACTAGATTATTTGCTTTGTTTTCAATTATCCGTCAATGCCAGTTACTTAACTTAAGCTCATGCAACATTTACTAACGTGATGTTTATAAGAGCCTTCAGCAATGAGCACAAGAAACACATTTCATGATGAACCTTCTACGAAACTGTACAAATCAAATATCATCAAAAATAGAAATCGCAAGGCTCACTCTTAAGAGACCTAAAGATTGATATAAACCGCTTTATTTTTTACTAAATCTTTTCCCCAATAAACTCTAAAGACGAGATCCAATTCCGCTGACTCTTCGAATTGGAATTCTTAATCAAAAACTTAAAAATCCATTAACGAAATCTTTTGACGAAAAACTAAAATTCTCCTCCTCCACGTCCGAATGCTTCTCAAGCTTTACAACTGTAAATGAAAGTTTCCTGAATAAGGCGTATGAAATGTCATTTTACCTTAGAAATTAAATACAAACAAAGATGACGAAATTCAACAGTTAAATAAATAGAAATAAGAAAAATCAACAAAAAATAAACAATCTCAAAAAATATTTTCAAGAGTTCTTCAGAAGCTTACGTGATAGAAATAAAGTGTTAAACGTCGTCAGAAGTGAGCTTAAGTGCGCCCAAGTGCGCCGCGAGCTGTGAACAGTATCGAGGCGCTCGACTCGATGTTTGCTTTAAAAACTGACTGTAGACTGTATGCAAGCTTTGCTATAGTTTATATAGAAAAAAAAAATAAATTTACACTTTCTTAAGCTAATGACAAACTGAGATGAGGAAAGGTGCATTCAGAAGACACTCTTTCAATTGCGAATATTGTGAGAAAAGTACGGTAGCGATGGGCGGTTTTCTATTTTTATACCCGACACACTCGGTGTTGAGGGTATATTTCGTTTGTGCGGTTGTATGGAACACCCAAAACCAGTCGAGATAGACCATACAAAATATATATAGAAATGATCAGCGTCACCAGAAGAATCGATTTAGACATGTCCGTTCTGTCTGTCTGTCTCTCTGTCCGTACACAGTTTTCTTATCGAAGGAGGTGAGATATCTTGATAAAATTTAGTAAGCGTGCTCACGGGGACATAAGTAAGATCAAGTTCGAGAATGGACCCGGTCGGACCATTTTTAGGGGTATCTCCAGTACTACGGTCTGTTGTGAAAGTCATAAAAAGTGCTCTAAAATCGAAATTTTTCAAGATATTTTGATGAAATTTGATATTTGAACATATTTAAAGGCAAGTAATATAATTCCAAAAAAATTGAAAATTGGGCGTGGCAGAAGGGCGTTTTTCGAAAATTGTCTCCTACACCCAAAATTCAAATGGGACTTGAACGAAAGCTGGCACGTATGCTTCTTTTCTAGCCATAAATATCAACCCTTAAATTTTTCTAGATTGGTCCATTATTAAGGGTACTTATAGTACTAGGGTCTGACACAAAAATCCCGAAACTAACCCAAAACGGACTTTTTCGCAATATTTCAATGGAACTTAGAATTTGAGCGTATATTTAAGCCTCCGATTATAACTCAAAAAAATTTTAAAAGTGGGCGTGACAAAGGAGCGGTTTTCATAAAGAAATTTAATAAATATCGGTATATGGGCCCTAATAACGTTAAAAAGCGTGGCTTGAAAATTATTTAAACATGTGTGTCTGTGTCGGGTATTTTATTGTCAGGCTCGCCCGACTATAACGCCCTTACTTGTTTGACATTGTACTTACTGCAGAGCAAAAGATCTTTAAGCCATTCAGTCAATCGTAAATAATTCTTTTTAATGGATCTTCACTTTTATTTACGCTTTCACTGGAAGTTCAGGCACAACGGTATCATATCGAAAGTATGTATGTATGTATGTTGTTTGTGTATGTGAGCGAATCTTTTGAGTTGCACTGAGCCCCACGCATTCATTCGTTTATTTATTCTGTCAAGCGATACTCGATATTGTTGGCGTTTTTCTTCCTTTTTGTTTAGCGACTCATATCATCATACCACCCGGTGACTACCACCATGAACATCGCGAACATGCAAATGTCCTCTTTTCAAGTGATGCCTGTTTTGTTTGTTAACAATAAGCCCATTTACTGTTGCCAGCATTACGAGTAAAAAAAAAACTCAATAGCAAAAAAGCAGAAAGGTTTCCAGAATGAATCATTTCATTCAATTTCATTTTACTCTCGGTTTTGTCGTTTTTCTTTCCTTTTGTGCTTCTTCTTAAGTCGCACTTGAAAGAGGGGAAAAAATGAAATAATTTGTTTCCTTACGCAATCCACACACGCACAAAGGATTGCAGGGGATTCAGGTGAATAAAAGAAAATAAATTGAAAATAAGCAAATTTCAGCAATTCGAAAACGATGGAAAAGTTCAGAAATTAATTTGTCAAAGGCTCTGTAATAAGTTGCACTTTTATGACTTCTTTTATGCCTTTGTAAACGGATTCGATGCGAAATTATTGAGTAATTTAGATGGGGATATCGTGTGTGTTATTATTACACTGTGCGACATTTTAGAGGTCATGTTTTGTAAACAAAAATTTGACGACTGTTTTTGAAAGTGCTCGGTGAATATAACAACGCATCATAACAGGTTGGCTGATAAGTCCCCGGTCTGACACATAGATGGCGTCGCTAGTATTAAATGCATATTATTTTTATATAGTGGCAACCTTCAAATGATTCGTGTCAAAATTTGACGTCTGTAAGTCAATTAGTTTGTGAGATAGAGAGTCTTTTGTGAAGCAACTTTTGTTATTGTGAAAAAAATGGAAAAAAAGGAATTTCGTGTTTTGATAAAATACTGTTTTCTGAAGGGAAAAAATACAGTGGAAGCAAAAACTTGACTTGATAATGATGATGAGTTTCCGGACTCTGCCCCAGGAAAATCAACAATAATTGATTGGTATGCAAAATTCAAGCGTGGTGAAATGAGCACGGAGGACGGTGAACGCAGTGGACGCCCGAAAGAGGTGGTTACCGACGAAAACATCAAAAAAATTCACAAAATGATTTTGAATGACCGTAAAATGAAGTTAATCGAGATATCAGAGGCCTTAAAGATATCAAAGGAACGTGTTGGTCATATCATTCATCAATATTTGGATATGAAAAAGCTCTGTGCAAAATGGGTGGCGCGCGAGCTCACATTTGACCAAAAACAACAACGTGTTGATGATTCTGAGCGGTGTTTGCAGCTGTTAACTCGCAATACACCCGAGTTTTTGCGTCGATATGTGACAATGAATGAAACATGGCTCTATCACTACACTCCTGAGTCCAATCGACAGTCGGCTGAGTGGACAGCGATCGGTGAACCGTCTCCGAAGCGTGGAAAGACTCAAAAGTCCGCTGGCAAAGTAATGGCCTCTGTTTTTTGGGATGGGCAGGGAATAATTTTTATCGATTATCTTGAGAAGGGAAAAACCATCAACAGTGACTATTATATGTCGTTATTGGAGCGTTTGAAGGTCGAAATCGCGGCAAAACGGCCCCATATGAAGAAGAAAAAAGTGTTGTTCCACCAAGACAACGCACCGTGCCACAAGTCATTGAGAACGATGGCAAAAATTCATGAATTAGGCTTCGAATTGCTTCCCCACCCACCGTATTCTCCAGATCTGGCCCCCAGCGACTTTTTCTTGTTCTCAGACCTCAAAAGGATGCTCGCAGGGAAAAAATTTGGCTGCAATGAAGAGGTGATCGCCGAAATTGAGGCCTATTTTGAGGCAAAACCGAAGGAGTACTACCAAAATGGTATCAAAAAATTGGAAGGTCGTTATAATCGTTGTATCGCTCTTGAAGGGAACTATGTTGAATAATAAAAACGAATTTTGACAAAAAAATGTGTTTTTCTTTGTTAGACCGGGGACTTATCAGCCAACCTGTTACTCAGATTTGTCAAGTCACCTCTACTTTTTTTTTAAATAGACTTCAAAAAGTGGGGACGAGAATTAAATTACTCACTTACTTATGGCTATATCTCGTAATCCGTTCAATATTTAAATTTCGTATATATCACAATTTATAGCTCTGAACTCATTTTAAATAGTGTTTGTACAAACTGACCCGGAAAAATTCTATCTAGTTGGTTCAAATTGCAAAACTTCGTAAAATTTGACGTGTTTTTTTATCATATTTTATTTTGTATGGCCTATAGCTCCCAAGGCAATAATATTTGATGCAAATATAGAAAGACTATATCTAAACAACTTCTTCATATACACAAACTGCATCCGAGCACTACTTGATACCGTTTTACCGCTGCAAAGTTAAACAGTTTTTACCAAAAATCGGAAGAAAAATCGCAAAATCACCTTTGGGTATGCTCGAAATTTTTCAACCCAACGTTGTTGCACTGTTTTTTTTTTTTTTTTTTTAATCACTTTTAGTCTAAGTTACACAATGATAAAATTTTTTTAATTTTTGTTTCTTCTTTTGACATCAAAAAATGATCTATTCTTCAACCTTCAATCCCACTTACCTACCTAGAGTCAGGTAATTTTCAATTTGAATTTTGAAAAGGTTCTGAAAAGTTGAGGTCTGTAATGGGGAGTTGGTTTTTGGGAACTCAACTTTTTTCTGGGAGTCCTTGTGTGTTTTTCCAAAGGTGGAAAAACAAATGAAAGTCAAACCCGGAAGCGTCGGATCCCTTGAATAGGTCCGATTATAGAACAAAACTTCGTTATTAGATATTATTATTATTTGTTTCGTCGATGAACAAACTCAACAAGCCAAATAGGGTAATTTGATCAGCCTTAAGTCCATTCGTCCTGATTTGGTTAAGTTTTATTTATTTTTAACCAAATTTTTATCTTAACCATTCAAAGTTGATCCGACTTCAATGAATATCTTTGTTGGAATATAAGTTACAAAAGGACCTCTCAAGTACCCTTAAAGTGCCTTAACTTTGGTTTCGAAATTAGGTAAATTTTTTAAGGCATATGCAGCAATTTTTTGTATTAATTGCAACAGTTCGACTTCTTCGGCGATATTAAGTAAAACAAGTAAGGGGACTATAGTCAGACGAGCCTGACCAAAAAATTAAAAAAAATCTAACAAAATAACCTAAACTACTTTCTTATGGTATATAATAAAATGACGAAGTGTCCCGCGAAAAAAACAAGTTTTTTAAAATAACGACCACGTACGTGTGCTACAGCTTTGGGCTCGTTTTTGGAAAAATTTTCTCATTTGAGCGCGTTTTTGTTAGATTAGGGTTTTATTGGGCTCGATTTGGGGCCACTTTGTTTATATTTAGGCTTGATTTGGGGGCATTTGTTCACTACCCATGCCCGGTTTGGGCGTGCTTTGGGCGTGCAAAATAAATACAAATATTTTTACTCGGGTGGTAACAGGGATATAAATCGCACATGTGCAAAACCACATTAACTCACAACAAGTGACCCACAATAGCCGATTTTAATTGTTTTGGGGTAAAACCTCTTAAATTTAAAATCAATGGAAATTTTACCTTAACACTTTTTAATCTAAATTGTTCACTTACTTTTCGTTTTCACGGAATAATAAAATACAGCTCGTTTTTTTTTCCTTAAAAAACTTCACTTCTTTTGGAATGCAAAAAAAAACTAGTTTGCACGCATTCACATGTTTCGTTCAACTGATCAGTCACATGTTTTGTTTCGTCTACTCGCCCAAAGACAATTCTTTTTTTTACTTTTGCAAGCTTTTATGGAAGTTCCTCTAAGTGCGACAGGTGCCTAAACAAAAAGGATTCCTATGTCTAAGAAACCGTCGAGTGACATTGAAATTTACACTTTCCAGTAGGCAAGCATAATTGACTCTGGCTGCAATTGAGGTCTCTTTATCCTCCACCCTTGGAAAGATTTTTTTTTTTTTCACTCAAATCATTGGTGAATTCAATATTTTGTCTTAAGCTCCAATGCAATCTCGGTATCAAGCGAGTTCAAGTAAACGAAGACGGAAACTCTCTCTGCAGAATAATTTCAAATGTTTTCTCTCTCTCCCTCTCTCTCTCTCTCTCCTTTCTTTTTTTCTCGAGTTCTTTGCGCAATATAAACATCACGAGAATTTCTAAAGCTCACAGAAGTTAAAGTTTCATGATGTAAATGTTTAAACTTTTAATTGGTTTCTTTTACGCCAGACACATTCATGTATAACTTTTAAATATTTCTACCTTTACAGGATGCGTTACTTTTCCTATTGCACTTGCAAGGGCACCGTTGAAAGTTTCAAATGTAAAAGATGGGACACGAACGTGCTAAAAATACAATAAAGATTGCAATTTTTTTCTCATTTCAACGAGGAGCTTTAAACTGGCAGTTGCTTTGAGGGACTTCGATTGAAAATTCCGTAAGTTCTAACAAATACAGATTACTTTTTGGAAATTGTAATTTGAAAAGAGTCGCTATAGCTTTAAATGATGAGAAAGAAAATAATTCGAACATCCCTCGTGCTTCAAGAGTCTTTCCATTGCGTTTAAATACCTGCTGATATTTCCGGCGAGTAAGAACTAAGTTGTGCATAGCATACAGTGGAGTTTCGTTGGCGAAATTTAAGCGAATGATGCAATTTATTTTCCACATTTGAAAGCTTTTAAAATTCTGGGAATTCTAAAAACAAAATAGGTACATCACGAATTTGTATTCATTTCTAATACTTTCTCCGTTTCCGTCTCCGTCCTTACCGTCGCCATGAAGTATTGAGGTTGCAGCGCAACTGTTTCAGTAAGAATGCAGCAGGCACACGCATGCCTGTGGTGAGTATGATATGATTTGCAAGCCCACAGCATGGAGAGCATTACAAGGAACACCAATTATAATTACGGTCATAGAGAAAGAAAAAAAAAACAACAGATCCTTACGAAAACGTTGCAGAGTCAAGCAGAGGAGCTACATGTAGCAACCAGGGATCGGCACTAATAATATTTTCATCAATATTATCATGACTGATTACGGATTGATCAAGAAATATCATTTTTTTATTTTTGATTTCTGAATAAAAAAAAATAAAAATTGAAAATTTAAAATTCCCAAATAATGAACAATCCGTATTTTAGATTCTAAAAATTTGGATTGATTCTATGAAAATATTTACAAAATTAAAAATGTGATTTTTTTAAAAATCCGAAATTTATATGTTAAAATTATGGATTGCTGGACATTTATTAATCACATTTTAAGAATTATGAATAATTAGATACTTATAATTAGAATAAAAATTTCTTCATAAAAAAAAAAAAATAAATAAACTACTTCGATCCGGCAGGGTTCGAACCCAAGCCCTTCAGATTGCTAGCCTTGCACGCTAACCACTAAGCCACGTCAAGTTCTAGGAGAGAGGAAGAAAATATCTCATTTAAGTTCAAACGAAAATATGCACAATAATTCTCATTCCTAAAAACCAAAATTTTGTTTGACTTTATAAATGAAAAAAATCCACAGTTTTCAGTTTGGCAAACATGGTGTCACGGGTGAGCACATAACTAGAAATCGGGAATTCCCAGGTTCAAACCCCACACAAGAAGTTCTTCTCAAGAATATTTCAAATTCTAAATCAAATAAAAATTAAAATAAACAAGCCTGTATTGTAAAAAAAATTGGCAATCTTTGTTGGTTGGGTTGTATTAATAAAAAAAATGTTAGAAAGTTTTTTGAAGTTTTTCTTTTTGAACTTTTCTAAGAGGTACCGCTTTACTGAGTTATAGCTCTTTAAGTAGGTGTATTTTTCAGTGCATTATGAAATATTGTGGTTTTAAAGCAGACAATCGGACAGATCAAAAGATGGACGAACATAACATAATAGAGTCTTCTGGTGTCTCTGATAATTTGTACATAATTTTCTATGTCCTATATCAACTATTACAGAAAAAATCCGCAATCTTGCCATTTTGATTAATGATTATTCAAAAAATCTGCAATCTTATTATTCTAATTATAGTATCTAATTATTCATAATTCTTAAAACGTGATTAATAAATGTCCAGCAATCCATAATTTTAACATATAAATTTCGGATTTTTCAAAAAATCACATTTTTAATTTTGTAAATATTTTCATAGAATCAATCCAAATTTTTAGAATCTAAAATACGGATTGTTCATTATTTGGGAATTTTAAATTTTCAATTTTTATTTTTTTTTATTTCAGAATCAAGAATTTTGAAGTGTGGAGTGGATAATAATCAAAAAATCAAAAATTAAAATTTTTTTTTTGCCGATCCCTGGTAGCAACAAAAGTTAAAGTTCGTTTGGAATGCAATGATATATGCTTTTGATACACAGATACAATAAATGTGCACAGTAAGTTCAAGCAGCAACACGCGCATATGTTATTCGAATTTGTTGTAACGAGCCCTGGTCTACGGTAATGTCTTATGATATTTAATTTTTTTTATTTTCCCAAGTAATCTGATTACATTCACCTTATTTCTATTTCCATCTTACCATTTATTTCTTTTAGTTTTTTACTTGCATGCCTGGATTTTTTCAAGGATTTTGACTACTTTCCCTATAGGGTATACATTGATTCTAATTAGAAGAAATCTACATCACTGGGGTTATGATTTTACATAGAATTTCGCCTCCAAAGGCTAGTATGATTTTTAACAATTTTTATCAAAAGCTTAATTTTAAAATGATAAATCTTATTGTATAGCATGCTTTAAAAATTTCACAAAGCCACTAGAATAGAGATGTGTGGTCAGCCAACGAATGGACTTTTCTTTTCAGCGAACAACAGAACCATTTTTGCGAAAACCCTATGTTGAACCGAGGAATTTGAGGAGCTACCAAATAATACTTGACTTCAAAACTGAATTTAAAAAGAGGACGAAAAGAGCGAATTTCAGTTGACGTAGAACTTTTATGTTTTGCAATACTTAAAAAGGAAAATCCCTTAGGGACTGAAAGTCCTCTCATACAAGCCAGGGTAGAATACTCACAGAGCGAAAAGATCACATAAAATCCCCTATAAATTACAACAATGCTTAGAAGATTTCTCTATTATTTTTCTCCAAGAAGAATTTCTTCTAAATTTTAGGGAGAATTCCTTTTCAATCAAGTTAAGATGATACCCCGTAGAAATTTGAAGGAACTCTTTTTTTTTAATGAGAGACGTTGCTTCACAATAAAACGTTTTCGTATTCAAATACCCCATCAGGCAAGCTTCTTTTTATTGTTGATTTTGTGATTAAGTAGATATTAATAAAACATTGAAATAATAACTTAAAAAACTTAGAGGAATAAAAATAAAACTATAAAAAAGAAGACATCCAGCAGAACTACTAGGAGTTTTTAACAGAGCTTGTACCTGACGTTTTTGAAGGCAGGATATAAAGAATCTTCGCATAATGGCTGGCAAATTGTGTTCGCCTCCCTGAGTGGATAACATTGTTCGTTAAAATTTATAATTTACTTGTCTCTTTCAAGTCCCTATTTTTCCAAATTTTTTTTTGCCTGAGGGGCTGACAGAGCTGGAGAGCACCGCTGAGCGAGGAATCGAACTCGACCCATTCAGCTTACAAATCGCACACGCTTCTACTACGCCACTGAGAGATCGCATTCGCGCGTGCTAGGTTTATTCTATTAATGTTTGAGAAAATCGAACTATTGAGGCTTTGTAATAGAGCTCTTAACATTCGGACATTCGAATGCTCGATTTATTCGAGCACGATTTTATTCGAATAGTTAAGTTCGATTTTCTGTATTCGAATATTCGTTCTCCGTCGAATATTCGAATAGTCGGAAGAAAGCAACTATTCGAATAGTCGCTTCTGACAATTCGAATGTTTCGAATTCTAACGGTAAAAATTTGACCATGACCACCAATCGCGAAATTCGCAAAAATTTGATTTCCACTATTTTGAATGGAGTATTTCGCAGCTAGACAAAATGTCCTCTAACGGTAAAAATTTGACCATGACCACCAATCGCGAAATTCGCAAAAATTTGATTTCCACTATTTTGAATGGAGTATTTCGCAGCTAGACAAAATGTCCTCTAACGGTTAAAATTTTACCATGACCACCAATCGCGAAATTCGCAAAAATTTGATTTCCACTATTTTGAATGGAGTATTTCGCAGCTAGACAAAATGTCCTCTAACGGTTAAAATTTTACCATGACCACCAATCGCGAAATTCGCAAAAATTTGATATTCACTATTTTGAATGGAGTATTTCGCAGCTAGACAAAATGTCCTCTTATGGTTAAAATTCGACCATGGCCACCATTCGCGAAAATATTGTGCTTAATAATAATTTCGAGTTTTTGAAGCTAAATCGAAGCACAGATAAGGTGTAGCGAGATAACCAAGCTAGAACAGCAAAAACGGCAGGAATTTTTGTTAGGGTAATGTTTTAACATATTTTAGGCTGAGGAAAAGGTATGTGTGCAATCGGCTTAGCCGATGTAAACTTCTTTGCTTTTTTAGAATTCATTTTAGCAAAGAATCAAATTTTAAAATTCTTACTCAGTGCATATTGTCATGACAAGTGCCGGTTGCTTCGATCATTCGATTTTGAACGAATCCGAACATTCGAATTCTAACAACTATTCGAATAATCGCAGTATGTCAACTATTCGAATAGTGCTATTCGATTGAGAATCGTACATAAAATCGAGATTCGAAAGTTCGAGAATTCGAACATTCAAACTATTAGAATAATTTTTATAGCCCTACTTTGTATGTATACATATGTATATGATATTTCTATTATGTACCTACATAAATATATCGAGCCCTAACCGCCAAATTGACGTAAGCGACAAAAAACA
Organism: Chlorops oryzae; assembly: GCA_020466095.1. NCBI lineage: Eukaryota > Metazoa > Arthropoda > Insecta > Diptera > Chloropidae > Chlorops > Chlorops oryzae. The sequence continues at coordinate 74,957,814 of CM035807.1, forward strand.
AACTTTACAGGAGAGCGTTTTTTCTGAACTTGTTTGCATTGACTGGCATACAAATTATAAAACTTATAGTGCAATATCTCCGTTAATATTGAGCTTATCATCGTTATATTTTACCAGGGAGTTTCAGGCTGTAGAACATATCAAAAATCAGAAGAATCAAAAAGTCACTTTCGGAAAAAATGTCACTTACGTCAATTTGGCGGTTATGGCTCGATATGTACGTATTTTAGTAGAAAACGAGCGAATAAGAAGTTTCCTCCTTGTTTTAACTCGATGACCTGAAATTAGAAGTTAGGCAAGTTAGTAAAAATAAGGTGAAGATATCGTAGAATAAATAAGTTTTTATCTGATTTGCACTTGTTTTTTGCTCACGTTATCACGTAAAAATCAAATTTTTACGCAACAACACAAACGATTCAGAAGTTTTCTTCTAATTTTTAGTCGATTTTCTTTTCAATAAATTTTAGATGAAATTCAAGATAAAAACTAGAAGACTTTGTTGTAAATAATTCGTCAATTCTGCCCCCTGGCACTCTCTTCAGTCACCATGCTTATTTGGTGACATTTTTCGCTCTGTGCTAATAGAAGTTTGCCAGAAGTACCAGAAATCTCAGAGCAAATAAAAAGCCTCCCCTGAAAATTCCATAAGGTGACTTTGTTCTAGAGTCCGACCGAACCTTCGATTTCGGTTTCGGTTCGGCCACCGAATCGTCCTAAATTTTCAGTTTCGGTTTTGTTTCGGTTTTAGCTCGGAAAAGGCCGAAACCGAGTGGCTCTGGGATAGCGTAGGAGATGTGTGCTGTGCTGTTGATCCCAGGGTCCGAGGATCGATTTCCGACCCAGGCGAAACGGAGTGTAACGTTCCAAGCCTAGCATTTGTTTTAAAAAAACTCCACTGCAACATACATACATACATACTGTTATGGAAATACCAAAAGAAACAAAATATTGTACAACTACTTAAAGTGAAAAAGCCGTAATTTTAACAATTTGAATTCAGAGTTTTTGTTTTTTTTACACATAATACTGTTATGTTTTTTTTACATTAGTAATGTATATGCCTCGGAATTTGAATATGTAAAAAATTAAAAAAAAAAATTCAAACAAAAATGCAAAAAATTCAAAGTATTCAAAAAAATTCACAGTCAAAAATTCCAAATTAGTTCGATTTATAATGCCTTTTAAAATGTTGAATTGTCAAATTAACAAAAAATAAGCCTACTTCAGTGAATAAAATAAAAACAAAATTTAAAAAAATTCAAAATATTCAATAAATTCAAATAATTCAAAAAAATTCTAAATATTCAAAATCCGAGCTCTAGTATTGTATGTATATATTTTAATTTCATATACTAGCACATAATAAAATTAGTTTTGTTTCTCAGGTTTGAAAAGTTTTGGTTTCGGTTCGGCCACCGAATCTTTAAAAAAAACCGAATATTCGGTTTCGGTTGAACATTTTGACTTCGGTCGGACTCTACTTTGTTCCTTGCGTTCTAAATTAAATACAAAAAACTTTCCACCCTACCACAGACCAGGCAAAGTTATTTATGCAAACACCAAAATGATTAATCAGATTATTTATTTTTTATGTCTCTTAATACCCACAGCTTTTCTAATTTATTAAATTAAATCTTTTTCCCATTGTAAAATATCATTTTAGCATTTGTTTCGCTTTGTTTCAATTCATTTCGCTAAATTAATTAAATAATTACCACTACCACTGTCGGAATGTATGTAAACAAACGAACATTTAAAAACATTTAAACATATTTCTCACGAAATTTATTTGTCAACTGACCCCACAACGACCCGCCTGCATGTTCGGACGCGAGCTTTCACAATTTGTGCAAATAATAAACAGAAAACAATACAAATATGTAAATTCATTAAAAATATGATTACATAAATGTTTCATGCGAAATGACAGGAAATAAATGTCGCATCCGTGACCTTCCCGTCTCTCTCTCGCGCGCTCTCTCTCTCTCTATTTCTACCTATCACTATTTTCTTTTCTCACCCTTCTGTTGAATTAATTACTACAGTGATTTACGGCAATATTTGCACAAACGATGCAACGTTAAAAGGTAATCCAAAATGCCGTCTGTTTTTGAGCATGGCCTTCGGAAAGGGCCCATCAGTTTGAAACTGATCTTGTAACAATCCATAAGAATGAAGTTTTTGGTTCAATGACATATGTATGTATGTATAGGATAGACCTCAAAGGTCAAAACTGAGCTATTCGACCTCATCTGTGTTTCTACTTTCTGCCCCTTGACATTCGAATGGAGTTTTCCCTGCATCCGGTTTACATTCGCTATCAGACTTAATTTCAGTTCAACTTTGGCCGTAAATCTGTGAGGAAAATATACCGTAGACGTGTTAAGCTAACTAGTAGTTCATTAATAAATAATTGCGACAAATCAACGATCGAATTGATAAATCGTCAATATTTTACACACTGATCTCTTGAACTCACAGTCTTTATTAGTCGGACAAGTTCTGTGGAAAACGGTGAGTCGAACTAGGGAAGATTTACTGTACTGTTTTTCCATGATAAAGTGAGAGATCTTTTAAGTTCTTTTAGCTCTTCCATATGACCCGATAAAATTGAATAATTTAAATAGGTTAATGTTAACAACTAAGAAGTTGATTCTTCGTTAAAATATAGTCTTCAACCCACTCATATCTAGTTTTGACCTCGGATATCACCACCCTGGGAAACGGGCCCGAGCTAGGGTACACGGTATTGATGTCACTAGTTCGTAAGTATAAGTTTAAGTATAAAATATTGGAAAAATTTATCAATTTATCCTCTCCATTTGTTCTACAATATCCGCATTGTTAGCTGTAAAAAAGGGAAGCGTGCATTCGCCCTCGACCGACCAGAAGTGATTCGTTTTTTTATCTTCTTTTAATTTCATTTTTGTTTTTATAGGTAATTAAAAATTTTGCTTTAAAATATTTTTTACTTTTACGTAAATAGGTAATATAAATAATCGTTTATTCCTAAGCTTAATGAATAAATATGCGCTTCATTTAGAAATCCCAAAAATAATGACCACCGAATTCATTGAACTGGGAACGGGAGCTCCATTATTGGGAAAACTTTAGACAGCTTCATTAAAGTTTTCAATTTTAAATAAAAAAATTTATTGATAGAATAATATAAATTCCAAATAACGTTCTTACCCTCCACAAGGACCTTCTCCAAAGAGAGTATTCTAAGTTGGAACACGTGCATATCCTCTTCGGAATAAATGCTTTTAGGGTATTCTTCCGTGATGAATTATCTAAAAAGGAAAACAAATATGATGAATTGCGAGTGTACACTTAACAGTCGAAAAAATTCTTAGTAAAACTAGGAAGAAAATCCTTTCAACTAAAAAACAAGCAAAAAAAAAAATTGAATTTCGATTGCACAAATGGCTTTGGAGTCTAATAATTCTGACGAAAAGTTCTGTTTTTGTGACCTAAAAGCTATTAGAAAAAATAAGTTAAAAGATTAAAAATCCATTTCATGTTTTCAGCATTACCTAAATGCATTCTTCCCAAAAATATTTTAATACTTCAGTTTTAAAAATGCAACGCAAGCCATCAACTTTTCCGAAAATTCATTTTTACATCGAAAATTCACAGTTCAATAATTTTAGAACTTTTCGATATTATGAAAGTGCTATCGGCCGGTAAAAGAGTGACTGTTCAAACTGACGTTTTCGTATACTTAAACTTCAAATTTAAGCTAAAGCTTAAAATAAAAGTGATCTTCAGAGCATATTAATTTGAAGTTTTACTAAATTACAGTTTAAGCATAATGGGATATACATATTTAGGGGGAACAAATTTTCAACGTGTGTATAAACATATTACATCAAGTGCGAAGATTTAAAGAGAATTTTAGGGAGAGCCACAAGGCAACCCTGGAATTCTTGTGGCATTTCTACGAAAGAAAACTGAAAAGAGCTGAGCAGAAAAGAAGCTGCAATTTTTCCTCTTTTCATCTTACCAACTTTACCGAGTTTGTCTTATTTGAGGCAAAACAAGATCGCAAAATTCTTCCTCGATTTCGTCTTCTCCTTTTCGTCAGAAATCATATCTATGAACATTTTCTGACAGTTATATGGGCATTTCCACAGGAATGTCAACCACAACTTAAAAATTTAATGTGCTGCTAAGTCAAATTTTTTTATATATTAGAATACTCTTATACATGAAGCATTAATTCTGAAAGTTTTAATATCATACATAATATTTAAACCCAAAAAAACCTTGTCGAAACTTGTGGCAAAATTTTTCGATAATCTTGATATAGTTTTTGTATGAACATTTTATAAGCCTACGGCTGGTTAAAAGGAATGGTATTGGGTAAAATTTTGTCTAATAGTTTTGAATGATAGCCACACTATGCAAAGAGAGCGCTTGTTTATGAAATAACTGTAAATTTTTTATATTGTTTTAATATCTATTTTTATGTCGCGTGAGTTACGAATATATGTAATTTTTGACCAGCGTTTTAAAAAAAAAAATTTTCAGTACAAGATCTTTTGCGGCTAAAGAGAGAATAAGTTTAACAACTAAAAGTGATAAAAAAAAATCCTATATATTTTGTTTACATATCTATTATTTGCTGTTGAAATCTGTCGCGTGAGTTACGGTAAGAGCAAATTCGAATACGAAAGCTTCAATGATATTTAATGTTTTTATATTTTGGGCAAAAATATTTAAAAGAAAGAAGAAAACAACAAAGTCAAAGAAAGAATGAAGAAGTGGAGATCGAATTTAAGAAAAGATGATGGAAAGTGGAGAGATTATAGGAAGACACAAATGGTCAAAATTCGTAATATTGTGGGAATAAAAAAAAAAATAATTATTTTTCATTTGTCAACAAAAATAGTATTGCAGTCGCCAAAACCTTTTATTCAAAAAAGCATAACATTAAGATATAGACGTGTAGGTAGGTAGGTAGGTTAAAGTGACTACCACTTAGGCCGCTAATCGGCCCATTGTGATACCAAGGAGGTTTTCTTGTGTTTGTGTGAGTGTATGTCTTGTTATGGAGTGTGCCCCTAACATGCGATTTTTGAAATACCAGTGCTAGGCTTGGAACATTACACTCCGTTTCGCCTGTGCCGGGAATCGATCCTCGGAACCTGGGATCAAGAGCATAGCACGCATCCCGTACGCTATCCCAGAGCCACTATAGACGTTTAAGTGTAATATGAATCTTTGATGGATTTTTTTTATCTTCTTAAATTTTTGAATTATCTTTTTTTTTTTGTTTTTTGGTAATGAAATATACTTTTGTTATGTTATTTAATATTTAATAAAACAAAACTTTGTTTAAAAGCTAAACTTTCAATATTTGAACACTAATTTTCTTAACGGAAATTTTGTCGCGTGAGTTATGTCGCGTGTGTTACGGCAAGTATTTTTTAAAAGCTCAATATATTATTGAACACCCAAAATTGATTGGCTAAGTGGGTTTATTATAATATTTCACAGTTTTATAATTATTTAAAAATTTAAAAAAAGGCAAGTTGTGTACGAAAAATTCGCTAAATTTTCAACTTGTAACTTTGCTTGTAAAACGCACTTCCTTTTTTTGTCGCGTGGGTTACGAAAACATTTAAATTTGCTTTTCTTAGTTAGTTGTTGCAAGGACAATTTTGATAGACCATACCGTTAGTACTTCTACTAAGATATATGTACATTGCAAATTTTTTATACCTTAATTACATAAACTTTCGAGTAAGCAAGCCTTGAAGTCGTACGCCTGTCGCGTGAGTTACGATGGAAATACCCATATCCAAATAAATTGATATTTTTGTTCTTCTAATCTTTAGTTTAAACGCTGAATTTTGTTCGTTTAAGTTTTTGAAAATTCAAACCAGATATTTTCTTTAAGCGACAACTGAGGAACACCTTTTTCCATTTCCAGTAGTTTAAACTGGAAACCCATTTACCGGCCCTAAGCCTTTGAAATAAGATTAAGGGGAGTTGTCTCATCAGGCCCGGCGAAAGGTGTGGGTACTATGGGACTGCTACCCAGTCCGATTTTTAGGGTATAGGTAATTACCCACTCCGAAACTTACTCAAAATTTCTAAAGAAAAATGTTTTGCAAAATCTTCTAAAAACAAATAAAGAGCTACATTTTATTGTACAAGCGTCCGCAATTCCGAAACGTAAACGAACATGCAACGTACAACCAAAGAGCTTCGATATAAGCTTCGATTTTTATACCCGACACACTCTGTGTCGAAGGGTATATTGCGTTTGTGTGGTTGTGTGTAACACCCAGAACGAGTCGAGATAGACCATACAAAATATATATATAGAAATGATCAGTGTCACCAGGAGATTCGATTTAGACTTGTCCGTCTGTCTGTCTGTATATAGTTATCTTATAAAAGGACAAAAGCTGGTATGCGTGCTTACGGGGACATGAGTAAGAACAAGTTCAAGAATGGACCCGATCGGACCATTTTTAGGAGTACCTCCAGTACTAGGGTCTGTTATGAAAATCACAAAAACTGCTCTAAAATCGAAGTTTTTCAAGATATTTTGATGAAATTTGATATTTGATCATATTTAAAGGCCAGTAATATTATTTCAAAAAATTGGAAAAGTGGGCGTGGCAGAAGGGCGGTTTTCGAAAATTGTCTCCTACACCCGAAATTCAAATGGGACTTGAACGAAATTTGGCACTTATGCTTCCTTTGTAGCCTTAAACATCCTTTCAAAAAATTTCCTTGATCCGTCCATTTTTAAGGGTACCTCCAGTACTAGGGTCTGTCACAAAAATCCCAAAACTGCCTTAAAATCGGACTTTTTCGAAATATTTTAATGAAATTTCAGCGTATATTTAAGCCTCCGATTATAGTTCAACAAAAAGTGGAAAAGTGGGCGTGGCAAAGGGGCAGTTTTCATAAAGAAATCTATCAAAAGTCGGTATATGGGGCCCCTTATGGTCTTAAACACCTCTTGATTTTAAAAAATTATTTGAACATGTGATTCTGTGTCGGGTATTCTATTGTCAGGCTCGCTTTACTATAACACCCATACTTGTTTATATTGTTTATGTACAATAAGGAATATTATTCCATAACAAAAAATATCAAAATCGATAGCCCCGTTATAGCTATTTGAATTTGATTACTTAAAATGTTTATATTTTTAACAAAAACCCGTTAATTTACAAAAACAAAATTTCATGCAGAAAAGTGTCTTATTGACAATCTTCAAACTAAAAATTGGCAAGATACATGCAACAGATTGTACTGGTGTTCCTTCGATTATAAGAAAGACAATTCTGATGTGACGTCACCGACCAATTCATGTCATAACGATCACTTGTGTTAGCGCAAATTATGATTTTGTACATCTAGGAATAGAATAGAAAGGAATAGCAAACCGATTTCAGTTTCAATATTACTCTGTCCCTTTTCCCCCTTCGCTTTCTCGATTTAGTCGCAACTTCACCACAGTCACTCGCTCATTTAATTCGTTCCGTTTACAAACTGCTGCGCATTTCGTCATTTTTGGACAATGAGAACCGGCTCTATAAAAGCACGAGCATTGGTGTAATAAAAGTCTTTTTTCCTTTGACGACTCCACGAAGTAAAGACGCTAGCGCATCCGCTGTGGCGATAATTGTGAAAATTATAAAAATATTTAGAAGGAAAAAAAAAAATAAAAATAAAAAGATAATAAGTGTTAGAAAATTCTAACTACTGCCGCATTTTTTTGTGCGTCCGAAGAGCCAATTGCTGGCATAACTCTTCGCCAAAAATATTAAAAGGAAAGAAGGGACAAACGGAAGGAAAACGCCGGTCGGCGCTCGGTGCTACTAACGCTGAGTGGATCGCCCAAATCTCTAATCGAGTGGCATCTCGGGCCAATCATCAGTGGGAAACTCATTTCCGGCTCCTAAAGTGGTCCTGTGATTCCAAGGGCTGTGATCAGCTCCATATTTTGTTGGATTATTCATTGTTATTCGTTTTTCGTATCTCGTGACACGTGTGCTCGATTATTGAACATCACACGTGATCTGTTATAAGGTTATGAGATCCTGGCGCTTGCTCCTGTCTACAATCAAACGAACACGGTTTCTAGGGTTTGGATTGTCCATAGATTTGAATCCGTATTGGGATTTATGGGAGATCATCGGATTTTAATCTAACACTACATCGCACGTTCCTGTAGTTATCAACACCGGTCGTTCCGGAGTTCGTGTCAGCATAGACACCAGTTAAGCCAAAAAAGGGAATATCTACCTGTTCACCCGGGTATTGTAGTATATGTGGTTAAGTCAATGATCAGCACGCTGATTTGGAACGGACTGCGTTTTACTCATCATTGGAAATTATCGCTTCATCGCTTTTGTCGCTGCAACAGCTCCATGGAAGGCCTTCTTCGAGCAGTCTCAGCTATCGCATCACATATGTAACGTATGTAAGTTTCGCCAACAATTTATTTGTACATTTAAAGCACACGGTGTAGAATTTTTCCGAGTTCGTTCCAAACTAAGCAAAGGCATAATATTAAATATATCTAGTGGCCTTTAAGCCGCAGTCCCTTTTGTTAACGTAGCACCAAACCTGATTTTGACTTCGCCGTTAATGTTTGTTCATATCGATGAATTAAATTCAATTTATATTGTATAAAAATCTAATTTTTAACTGTTAAAAATACTTTCATGTCAGGAAGACAAATCTGATTTTGACATAATGCTACCTTCCTTTTGGATTTTTTTGTTGTAAAATTTAAACAGAATGCTGTTGTAAATAAAATGATGGTCTGAAATTTGGCATTGATCGTTATTGTCATATGGGAACTCTAAATTTCATAGAATGAGTTCAAGGTCGGGTAGGGCATGGATAGCTCTCCAAAATTCGAAGCTATCAAAGTTTCAGCGTCTCGTAAACCCTTGTTTTAGATTTCTCTCCGGATTTCCTCTACAGTTTCTCCAGCCAACTGAATGATGCATTATAAATAATATTTCCGTGTGCAAATTTTCTGTTCTATTTCCTGGGCTATAAAAAAAACGGAGCCTCTCATGTCGTCACCACCGAGCCCACGAGGCTGCAGCAGCCGGTGATTGCCAGTGCACACGGGGCGATATGAAGGAAATACCCCGAATACCAGCTTAATGTCCAAACAGCTAAGGGAATTCATAACAGAATGGCGCCCAACCACGTGAGGCCCGATTTAGGGTTTTACCGATAATTGCTTTTAACACCTAGTGGCTCATTTCACAATCTCTTCTGCTGGCACTATTTTTCATTTACTTCAAATACAGCCGACATATTTTTTGATTTTTTTTTGTGGAAATACAAATTTACTTTAGCTATATGCAGTGTTATTTGGCCCTTAATGAAATACAAAAAGCTTATGTTTTAAAATTACATACGAAGAAAATAGTCTGGAAATGGTAATAGACATGGCGCAGTGCTTATCTATTCCACCGACATAAATGAATTTCTTTAGATTCCAAATCTTTATCTATCTGAAAATAATTAAAGTTGGCATGTGAACGGACAACCTTTGCTTAGGATACTTGTTATCTGGCTAAGGGCCACACAAGTCACAACATTTTAGCTTATTCAATTATTTTGTTTCAATTGTTTACGAGGGCAGCACGTGAAACTTTAAATGACATATATAAACGATCATATCCAAAAAGTAAGACCAGGTGAAAATCCTATATACCACATTTCGAAAAAAAAAAAAAAAAAAAAACATTCTTGAAACAGTGTACGAAGTAAAGCGCTTATTTAGGTCATCCTTGTTTAGAATAATTTACCAAAATGTCAGTTCGGCATAGTAGCGATAATTTAAATTCACAATTGTTATCTAATCGTCCTGTGACGCGGCCTGTTACAGCATCTTACTTGCCAGTCCCAATCCCAAACCCCGGTACCGGTCCAAATGGCCAAAACCCGCAAGTAGATCAACCACTCGTATCAGAACCGATGCAGCAGTATTCACCCCAGCAGCAAACTATGAATAACGACGAAATTAGGATAAGAAATATAGTAAGCGGGATTATAGCAGCTCGACAGGATACAATGTTCCAAAATCTTGAATCTCGTGTAGCGCAGATGATTTCGACTAATATTGAAAATAGCATCAGCTCGCTTATGGCTCGTTTTAATTTTTCAAACCAATCTCAACAAATTCCCCCAATTGAACGTGTGGTTAATCCAACATTTGATTTGCCAGAAGAATTCATGAATTTGCCTACACAAACAAATTCTCCAAATACAAATCGAGACTACCGACGCCAATTCAGTAGTGCGACTAGTTCATCCCAGTCAGCAAAGAACGCACAACTTATTGCTAGTTGGAATGTTAAGTTCGATGGCTCATCGAGTCTTTCCGTAGAAAATTTTATAATTCGTATTGAATACCAGGTCCTTGACACGCTAGGCAATGATTTTTCCGTCCTTTGTGAGCATGTCCACAGTCTGTTTGCGAATGAAGCTCGTGACTGGTATTGGCGATACCGTCGCACTGTTGATCGAATTACTTGGCCTGAGTTGTGTACTGCTTTAAGAGTGAACTTTGGGGAACACCGTACTGATACGGATATAAAAGAGAGTATGCGCGCTAGGAAACAAGCTCCAAGTGAATCGTTTGATGACTATAAAAATGTCATCTTGAAATTGTCGGAAAGCCTAACATTTCCTATATCGGATCAGGAACTTATAGAGATTTTGCAGCGTGGCCTTAAGCCCAGAATCCGTCAACAGTTGCTATACTTGTCAATAAAATCTGTAGCTGAGCTGCGTAGATTATGTTTAAAAGGTGAAAGCTTTTTACAGGAAATTGCCAAATCTAATTCTAGTCCAGTTCCAAATAATTCCAATTTTAGTCGTACAGGTTCGTCGCGCAAACAAGTCGCGGAGGTAGTAGATAATCTTGAGGTAAGCGAAGTTCAGGGCGATCCAATTGAAATAGCTGAAATAAGTCGTCCGGGTAATTCTGATAACATCTTGATTTGCTGGAACTGCAGGAAAGAAGGTCATAGGTATTATGATTGTCTAGAAGATCGATCAGTCTTTTGCTATGGTTGCGGAGCTGTTAATACGTACAAGCCAAACTGCAAAAAGTGTGCGAAAAACTTGAAGACGAGCGAAGTCTCAAAATAGAGTCTTCGCTAAGACCAGATTCCCACAATTCAAATAGAGCTGTTTTTACGCCACCAGCTAAACTTTATTCTATAGTTCCCTACGAACAAAGACTAAAATATTATCTCGCCAAAAGAAATGAGATCTTTTGCCAAAGAGATGGAAAAAATAAAAAAAGTTCAAATCGTAACGCAAGTCGCATCAAAACTTTTTGGCTTAACGTAATTAACACTCGCAAACATCTTCAAAGCATAATTTCAACAATTCAATACAAATCAAATGATTTGCGCCCATACGCTGAAATTGAGATCGATTCGAAAAAATATCTAGGATTATTAGACAGTGGTGCGCAAGTGTCCTGTCTCGGCGGTAGATTAGCCGCAGAAATTACTAATACTCCTTATTTCAAAAAATATTCAACTCTTATCCACACCGCTGACGGCAAAAACCAAGTAGTTTTTGGTAAAGCAGAATTATCCGTTAAATTTAAAAATAAAACCAGTATAATTACGTTCTTAGTTGTTCCGTCCATAATCAACGAAATAATTTTAGGAGTTGATTTTTGGAGGAAGTTTGGCATAGCTCCACATTTAATATCAGCACTTGATATTGATCCTTGTATAGACCCTAATTCAATTCTCTTGTCCAGTGAGCAAAAAACTCAGCTCGAAAAAGTCAAGAATCTCTTTCCATCATTTGACCTCGAAGGCCTTGGTAAAACACATTTGCTTGAATATCGAATTGAGTTAGAATCAGACGCACGACCCGTAAAGCAGCGGTATTATCCAATTTCGCCGGCTATTGAAAAATTGGTACATGCCGAAATTGATGATATGCTCCGCTTGGGTGTGATAGAAGAAGCTCCAAATAGCCCCTGGTCGAGTCCAATAGTGCTGGTCAAAAAACCCAATAAAGTAAGACTATGCTTGGACTCGAGAGTTGTCAACAGTAAAAGTGTAAAGGATGCATATCCTTTACCTCATATAGAAGGCATACTCAGCCGTTTGCCAAAGGCTTCTTTTATCACTTCCCTAGACCTTCGTCGAGCCTTCTGGCAAATTCCTTTGGAAAATGGCTCCCGTGATCTCACCTGCTTTACGGTTCCCAATCGACCGCTGTATAGGTTTTGCGTAATGCCATTCGGCTTATGTAATGCTCCGCAGGCCTTGTGTAGATTGATGGATCGGGTTATTCCTGCACATCTTAAGTCCGAGGTTTTCGTCTATTTAGATGACCTACTCATTGTTTCCGCTGAATTTGATAGACACCTCACTGTTTTAGCTGAAGTTGCTTTCCACTTAAGAAAGGCCGGCCTAACAATAAATGTTCAAAAGAGCAAATTTTGTATAAAGGAGGTCCGGTATTTAGGATATATAGTTGGAAACGGAACACTGCGTACCGATCCCGATAAAATCGCTGCTGTTGAACAATATCCAGTTCCAAAAACAGTTAAACAGCTTCGAAGATTTTTGGGAATGGCGGGTTGGTACCGCAGATTTGTAGAAAACTTCGCTGCGCTGACAGCACCATTAACTGACCTCACTAACAAAGGTAAATCTTTCCATTGGACTGACGAAGCCCAAAAATCGTTCGAACAGCTTAAGAAAAGTTTGTCCAGTGCGCCAGTCCTAGCCAGTCCCGATTATAACAAACCGTTCTTCATCCAATGTGACGCGAGCAAATTCGGTGTTGGAGCTGTATTGGCACAGGTGAACGATGAGGGTATTGAAGTCCCGGTGGCCTACTTCTCGAAAAAGTTGCTAAAAGCACAGAGCAACTACAGTGTTACTGAGTTGGAATGCCTGGCTGCAGTGCTTAGTTTGAAAAAATTTCGAGCGTATGTAGAGGGACAGGACTTCAAGATCATCACGGATCACGCCAGTCTACAATGGCTCATGAAACAACCAGATTTGAGTGGGCGGCTAGCACGTTGGTCACTAAAACTACAGGGTTATAGATTTCAAATTGAACATAGGAAAGGATCACAAAATGTAGTTCCCGATACTTTGTCCCGACAGAACTTCGATGAAATAGCTGAACTTAGTTTTGTCCCCCTAATCGATTTAGAGAGCCAAGAGTTTAATTCAGTGGAATATGAAAATCTAAAAAAATATATTGCAGACAACCAAAACCGACTGCCTGATTTGCAGGTCGTAGGAAAACATATTTACAAGCGAGTTGAGCACTCCAATGGAGATCCCACCCGCGAGGCTTCCGCTTGGAAACTATGGGTACCTAAAAGCCTTTGTATCATCGCTATTGAAAATGCGCACTCTCCTACAACCAAAAGTCATGGTGGCATTGGCAAAACGTTAGAACGCCTTCGAAGAAATATGTTTTGGCCTAATATGACAACTGATGTTAAAGAATTTGTAGCGAGGTGTGAAGTATGCCATCAAAATAAGTCACCCAATAGCATCTTACGTCCACCGATACAAGGTCAGTTTCCGGTCAAAAGACCATTCCAAAAAATTTATATGGACTTTTTAGGGCCTTATCCTAGATCTAAAGATGGAAATATTGGCATACTAATAGTACTTGATTCTATTACGAAGTTTCCGATGCTAAAAGCTGTAAAAAGATTCACTACAAACGTTGTTGTTGATTACCTCGGCGAATCCGTATTCCCAATATTTGGAACCCCTGAAATAGTCATAACGGACAACGGAAAGCCATTTAAATCTATGCAGCTCAAAAGCTTCTTGAGCGAACGGGGAACTAAACATATATTTACAGCTCTTTACAGCCCCCAAGCAAATGCTAGCGAGAGAGTCAATCGGTCAATCATTGCAGGTATACGGTCTTATTTAGGCAATGATCAGTCTCAGTGGGACAAATATCTAGCTGATATAGCTGAATCCCTTCGCAGTTCATATCACCAATCTATCGGTTGCACCCCCTATTATGCTCTTTTCGGCCAATCCATGGTTTCGCACGCAAAAGAATACGAATTATTTAAGGCACTTAATTGTTTCGAGGGCGAAAAGATTAGAAGGGAAGATCATTTATCTCTTTTACGTCAAAATCTGCGCGAGAATATTGATAAGGCATTTGAAAATGCTAGTAAACGCTATAATTTACGTAGTACTCCAAAAACTTTCGAAATAGGAGATTTAATATACAGACGTAATTTCATTTTGAGTAACGCAGCTAAAAAGTTCAATGCCAAACTGGCACCAAAATTTATTAAAGCCAAAATCATAGGACTAAAAGGGAATTGCATCTACGAAGTCGAAGATGAGGAAACAAAAAAGGTTAATTTTTACCATCAAAAGGACATTCAGGCACGGAAAAGCGAAAACTAAGCCATTTCCTTATCAGGCTACACCCCAAAACTTCCTCATTATTATTGAACACCTTTTTCAAGTTTTTCGATAAACCTCAAAACTTGTGGTGTACTGGTGTTCCTTCGATTATAAGAAAGACAATTTTGATGTGACGTCACCGACCAATTCATGTCATAACGATCACTTGTGTTAGCGCAAATTATGATTTTGTACATCTAGGAATAGAATAGAAAGGAATAGCAAACCGATTTCAGTTTCAATATTACTCTGTCCCTTTTCCCCCTTCGCTTTCTCGATTTAGTCGCAACTTCACCACAGTCACTCGCTCATTTAATTCGTTCCGTTTACAAACTGCTGCGCATTTCGTCATTTTTGGACAATGAGAACCGGCTCTATAAAAGCACGAGCATTGGTGTAATAAAAGTCTTTTTTCCTTTGACGACTCCACGAAGTAAAGACGCTAGCGCATCCGCTGTGGCGATAATTGTGAAAATTATAAAAATATTTAGAAGGAAAAAAAAAAATAAAAATAAAAAGATAATAAGTGTTAGAAAATTCTAACTACTGCCGCATTTTTTTGTGCGTCCGAAGAGCCAATTGCTGGCATAACTCTTCGCCAAAAATATTAAAAGGAAAGAAGGGACAAACGGAAGGAAAACGCCGGTCGGCGCTCGGTGCTACTAACGCTGAGTGGATCGCCCAAATCTCTAATCGAGTGGCATCTCGGGCCAATCATCAGTGGGAAACTCATTTCCGGCTCCTAAAGTGGTCCTGTGATTCCAAGGGCTGTGATCAGCTCCATATTTTGTTGGATTATTCATTGTTATTCGTTTTTCGTATCTCGTGACACGTGTGCTCGATTATTGAACATCACACGTGATCTGTTATAAGGTTATGAGATCCTGGCGCTTGCTCCTGTCTACAATCAAACGAACACGGTTTCTAGGGTTTGGATTGTCCATAGATTTGAATCCGTATTGGGATTTATGGGAGATCATCGGATTTTAATCTAACACTACATCGCACGTTCCTGTAGTTATCAACACCGGTCGTTCCGGAGTTCGTGTCAGCATAGACACCAGTTAAGCCAAAAAAGGGAATATCTACCTGTTCACCCGGGTATTGTAGTATATGTGGTTAAGTCAATGATCAGCACGCTGATTTGGAACGGACTGCGTTTTACTCATCATTGGAAATTATCGCTTCATCGCTTTTGTCGCTGCAACAGCTCCATGGAAGGCCTTCTTCGAGCAGTCTCAGCTATCGCATCACATATGTAACGTATGTAAGTTTCGCCAACAATTTATTTGTACATTTAAAGCACACGGTGTAGAATTTTTCCGAGTTCGTTCCAAACTAAGCAAAGGCATAATATTAAATATATCTAGTGGCCTTTAAGCCGCAGTCCCTTTTGTTAACGTAGCACCAAACCTGATTTTGACTTCGCCGTTAATGTTTGTTCATATCGATGAATTAAATTCAATTTATATTGTATAAAAATCTAATTTTTAACTGTTAAAAATACTTTCATGTCAGGAAGACAAATCTGATTTTGACATAATGCTACCTTCCTTTTGGATTTTTTTGTTGTAAAATTTAAACAGAATGCTGTTGTAAATAAAATGATGGTCTGAAATTTGGCATTGATCGTTATTGTCATATGGGAACTCTAAATTTCATAGAATGAGTTCAAGGTCGGGTAGGGCATGGATAGCTCTCCAAAATTCGAAGCTATCAAAGTTTCAGCGTATGGTCTCGTAAACCCTTGTTTTAGATTTCTCTCCGGATTTCCTCTACAGTTTCTCCAGCCAACTGAATGATGCATTATAAATAATATTTCCGTGTGCAAATTTTCTGTTCTATTTCCTGGGCTATAAAAAAAACGGAGCCTCTCATGTCGTCACCACCGAGCCCACGAGGCTGCAGCAGCCGGTGATTGCCAGTGCACACGGGGCGATATGAAGGAAATACCCCGAATACCAGCTTAATGTCCAAACAGCTAAGGGAATTCATAACAAGATGCATAAAAAAAAATAAACCGATTTCATTCCGAAAAAATTATATTGACAATAACTTTCGTTAAAATTCGAATTTCGCAAAACTGTTCAAATTGTATTTATTACTGGTTATTGTGACTTAAAAAAAGTCGAAAATCCGACCATCGAAAAAAATGTGGTTAACTTGTTTTCACTAATATTCTATTAGAAATCGAGTTAAACGAGTTGCACTGTACCACAGTAAGGATTTCTATTTGTTTCTTTTTTATAAGCTAAAGAGAATACTTTTTTGTTATGTATTTAATAAATAGTATTGTTACACTCAGAGAATTATGACAATCTAACTTTAAGAATAAAAATCTAAAATTTAGTTTGTAACATTCTTGCATTTTTAATCTTGAAATATTGTCAATAAGATTTAAAATCTCAATTTCAAGCAATTTTTCTTAATTTTTAGTTCGATAATTTTAAAACGGAGATCCTAATCTTGAATTTTAGAACGCATTCTTGATTTTTAGTTCGATGCTCTTAAACGGAGATTTTAATCTTGAATTTTAGAACGCATTCTTGATTTTCAGTTCGATGCTCTTAAAACCAAGATCGGAATCTTGAATTTTAGTTCGATACTCTTAAACGGAGATCCTAATCTTGAATTTTAGAACGCATTCTTGATTTTTAGTTCGATGCTCTTAAAACCAAGAGCGTAATCTTGAATTTTAGAACGAACTCTTCAATTTGAGGAACACGTTCTTGGAAATTCGCAGACATCGCGTCATTGTTGCTTGTATCATTGAACAGAGCGGACGTGTTTAAGTGTGATAGACATTATTGATATAATTGAAATTTCAAATTTCACGAGTCCTCCTGTACATTTATATCCAATAAACAATGGGAAAACATATCTAAGACCGAAGCTATTGTAAAATTAATAAATTAAATAAATACAAGCATACATTTATAAAAACAATTTGGATTTTATTCGAACATTAGGAATCAAATGAAAAATAAAGCTAAGTTTAGACTATATGACAAAATGCTACTTATAAGTATGTCAACTTTGAGAAAAATTTCTCACAATTCCTCAAATTTTTCTTAAAAATTGACTTTATTTTTAAGAAAAATTTTTAAAATTGTGAGAAATTTTTTTCAAAGTTGAAATATATGTAACGTTTTGTCATATAGTCTCGACAACGCTTAAGATTTATACGAAGAATACATTCTTAAAAATATAAGAATCAATTCTTAATATTAAGATTTTTTATAAGAATATATTCTGGTAATTGATCTTAAAAGTAGATTTAAAACAAGATTTCATTCTTTGGTACTAAGAATTCATTCTTAGTCAAAGATTTTTTATAAGAATTCAATCTTAAAAATCACTCTTAAAACAAGATTTATGCCAAGATTATGATCTTAGGTCCGATCTTAAAAAATTAAGATTTTCTTCTTGGAATTAGATTTTTCGCATTTAACAGACTATTAAGATCGAAATGATTTGATTTTGGTCATTTATTCTTATATTTAGCACGTTTTTTCTATGAGTATATAATAAATGAAGTAAAAAAATTTTTTTGCTCTGTCGCATGGTGTCATGACTACTACCCACTCCGATTTTTAGTGTTCCGCCGCGCCTGTGTCTCATTCGGCAAAAAATTTTTTCCAATTTTTTTTTGTTGCATTTTTTTATAGCTTGAATATTTGAGAATATCGTCCTAAACAGAATTTTTTTAAATTCAAAATAGTTTAGAAGATACCTAGACCCTTCTTTGTCGAACAAGGTCTGCGCTAAAACGAGTAATTTTTGCGTTGCTTTCAACTTTAAACGCATTTATCTCGAACCTACTTTTTTTGAACTGGCTGCCACGATTTCTCCAGTTCAACTTGACCGATTTTAATGAAACGACGCAGAATTGTCACCATTATGGCGTGTACCTGTATCATAATTTTAAAAAAATTTGTTATGTTTTTTTACACTGAACTACAAAAAAATATACTCGAAATCAATGGGTCATTTTTCAATGGCGGCCATTTTGTCAAAAAAAAAATCCTTAAATTATTTTAAAGGTTCACGCTATAACGACATCTACACTAATTATAATCCCGTTTTTCTTTTTCATTTCGGACAGCTTGGAGATCTGAAATCGTGGCAGCCAGCATTACACCTTTTTTTACGCGAGAATTCTTGGAATTTTACACTTATTCCATATAAAATTTTTGATCGATTCCAAAATTTTTTTCGGATAATGTCTTATAATTGCTTAATATACCATCCTGACCAATATAAGCACAACCAGAGAACTCTTTCTTTGCGTACGCCACTGATTTCGGGACCCGTTATTTTCTAAACTTTTTCGTTCTTTTTCTTACAACCAAACCAAATATGCAAATATGGGTTTTAGATAGCTTAAGACATTGTATCAATCAACGCAATCGTGATTTTTTTTGCTTTTTTTTTTTTTGCAGCAGGAAGAGAATCCTTCTGATATCCTGAGCCACTTCGTGCTAAGTTTTATTTTACTTCTGAACGTGCTGTCTCAATAGTTTCGATTTCTCAATCTTACAGACCTGATAGAAGATTGCATAGCAACAGTGCCGTAGCAATTCTGTTTTGCGTGGGATGGCAAAATTATTTTTCCAATTTGCGTGGGGGGGCAAAATTATTTTTTCAATTTTATTCATGGGAAAAACAAAAATGCGTGGGGGGGCAAAGCCCCCTCTTGCCACTATGGTTGCTACGGCACTGCATAGCAAGTTATTATTAAGCCACCAAAAACGGAAGGAAAACCCTTTCACATATCATTAGAGAAAATAAAATAAAATGAAAAACACGTTTCTTAAAATAAATTTCGTTAATCATAGCAATTTGATAGCACTGTGATGGGAATTTTCTCTTGTATAATGCACCCGGAAAAGGAGGAAGTACTTACTGGTAAAAGAAATCAAAGGCAAGGCCTTGCTAGTGATGGGCAGCGATGTAAGGTAAGCAAACAAAAGCACATACTTAATTAAGAGATAAAATCACAGTGGCATTCATTCGGCTAAAATACACAATGCCGAAATGCGAAACAATAAAGTTAAAAGACAGCAACAGCAAAATATCATAAAATAAAAACGAACATCCTTACGTGTGTGTTAACATTTATACATACAAATATGTAGATGACAGCTCTGTGTATTCATCTATATAAATACACACGTACATGTACCGACATGTGCTTCCCGATGGAACAAAGCCAGCAACACCATTTCGAAGGACAAAAGGCAATGGCAATAAAAATACTGATATTTGGCAAGTGTTTGCTGCTGATGTCGTAGAACGTGTTGTTGTGCTCAAATTGTTGTGTTTGTTTTTATTTTTTATTGTTGCTCTCAGATTCACCCCGTGGACGTAAGAGAGGCTCGCGTTTTGCCACCCTCATCGATGTCCTTATGGTGTTGTTGGTGAAACTGATTGCGTGCGAAAATGTCGACATCGCTATTCTCACGAAAGCGAGATACACGAGTGACCTTTCCGTTTTTGGCTCGTGCTCCTGGCTTTGGCTCTTGCCACCGCTGCCGTTGAGGTTATCGGTGCATTGCGATTGCCCTATTCCAGTCTAAAGTTTTTTCCTTTGCGCTGATCCTTCGATTTCCACAGAAAAGCAATTCACGAACACTCCTCTACAAGACTGGGATTTCCGCTTGTTTTGCCCTGTCGTTTCCTTCGCTGAATTCGAAAAAATTACCGCCCTTGAACGAATGTCGTGAATCCATCGCATGCGTCAGTTTGCCCGCACCTCCGCATCGCCATTGCGATGGAATTGGTTGTACAATCCTTGCATTTATCTGTCGGTTGACGTCTCGCGTATTTATGCTCCAACGGATTTATTGCCATCGATGTTAATAATTTTCTCCACTTTGTGCTGCCACCGAACTTGTTTGCGTCTTCCGGCCGAAGATGCTCCTTGCCACCGAGTGTCGGAGCGTCAATAAGTCGGAAAAATTCGATAATGGCTTAAGGATTTATGACACTTCTACGCGTTCAAAGTCGCTGTTATGCTTATCGCGTCGAATTGAACATTTTTAACGAGTTGATATTCCTTGGGCCGCGCCGAAATCGACAAGCAAAGGAACGCTTGCGGTGCGGGCTTTCGTCCGTGATGAGAAAAGAAAGTCATTTACACAGATTTGAACGTTATTGGAGGAATTTTGTGACATTACTTTTGGGATCCTGTAATGGAGTCTTTGCGATGCTGCAGTGAAACAAAATTTTATCTCTCTTGGAATTGGCATTGAGTGTGTTTTTAGATATTGCCAAGAATTTGAGGACACACTAAGGCTGTGGGCGCTAAAAATCCATTGGAGCTAATAACTATATTGACGCTGAAACGTAATGTTGGACTGAATAGAACTGATAAGATTAATACAAATCGAATGACCTAAAACCAGATCTGACATGTTAACCCATAGTGTGAGTAAAATTTTTGGCCGCTCAAAATTGCTTAACCCTTACCGCATCTCTGCAGAAAATTGAACTAGAGCAGAATTACTCTTCGACTACTCCCCAAATCAACTGAAGTGCCCGCTCATAATTTCCCCGCCAATGCATTGCACTGTCAATTTGAACACAGAGGTGTCCTTGGAAAATCGACACTCCCGTTTGAACTAGTGCAGAAGTAGAAACAATTGGGCCAATTCAGTGCATTTGAAATACTAAGTCAGTAGATAGGGGAACGGCCCGAGCTCAGTGGGTAGCGCATTCGGCCTCACGATCCTAATGGCCCGGGTTCAATTCCCCGCCCAAGCAAACGCCGATTTTATTATAAACTAGTAGTTAAAAACGAAATCCTAAGAGGAATAACAGCAAATAAATAAAAAAGAAAAGTTTCAAATTCATAGAATTTTAAAAAAAATTTTGAGCGCGAAGTTCTAAAACAGCATTGGTAAAGCCTTGTTTTTCATTCAAAATTTTCTTTAAATTTTTTATATTTTGCCATTCTTCCACATTTCCATTCGCCTGCGACAAGACCAAGTATCAATTCCTCTTATTCGAACGTTACCCAACAAAGCTTCATCAATACATCTTTGAATATCCATGGTCCAAAAGTAGGGTCTCTTCTTTCGAAATCCCACTGTGCGTTGCAACGTGGTTCGCCTTCATAAATTTTTGGGAAAAAAATTTCAAGGAGTTTTTGTAGAGCAATGAACTTTGGTACACATATTTCGATTGATAAGATTAAGAAATTTTGAGAGCTTCACCAAAACCGGCCACGCCCACCACCCACCTCCCATACACTCCAAAAAGTTTTTTCTTATAAAACTTTTATTTTTGGTCGCAACGTCTTAAAAATAAGAATATAAACCTACCCTGAGAATTGTATCAACACCTCCACGCCCATCACCCACCTCTCAAACACCCCAAAGAGCTTTTTTCAAATACAAACATATATATATGTATACGTCATCCAAACTTTGTTTTAATTTTCATTCGTAAACATAAGCTTTTACTATTTATATAATTGTTCTTGCTAACTAAACTTAGTTATAATTAGTTTTAATTGGGAAAAAGTTAACACTACCCTAAAAGTATGCTTAACTTTTGTCCCTTTTTTCAACTACATATTTTGCAGGCTTCGTTTTACATAAAAATGCTTATATGTAACATGAAAAGTAGCAAAAATATGCAGACGGTTTTTCCTGCTATCGGTAAAGAATATATCTTTCTTTTATTTCTCAGTGATAATAAAATAACTACTCATAACCAGGGCGCAGATTGTATAAATTTAAAGCATACTTTTTGAAGCAAAAATTTTTCTTAGCAACGTTTTGCAATTAAGTTAAGCGAAGTTGAACTTCAAACCACTTTTCTAACTTCATATTGAAGTTGAAAATCGATTTGAATCGTAACTTTATGTGAGTCGAACAAAATTTGTACTTTTATGTATGCTTTAAATTTACAAAAGTCAACAAAATCCGCAACCTACTCATAACAAAAATCAGTTTTCGTCCATTTAAAACAAAAAAATATGATTTTCTTAAAGCATAATTTTTGTTTTTTTTTTCAAACATTTGAAATCTTCATTCAAATTTACTGATTCTGATACTGATAGTTGAACAAAAACATGCCCCCTTATTACGAAAGTCGAAGTCGTCGTCGACTCTACTTGTTGACCGTGGTTATTGTACGCTTCGAGACATAAATTATTCCTTCAAGTAACTTAAGTTAAAGATCTTCCAATGAAAATGACGCTTTTAATAAAACTATACTGATTTTATTTAGGCGCGGTCAATAATGGCGACTTTAAAAATAGAGTCATCGACGACTTCGACTTTCGTAATATTAGGGACTATATATTTTCATAAAAGGATCCCAAAATTCAATGAAAATAAACACTCATGGATAAAAATCATCGCTAACTTTGACGCATTTTTCAACCATTTTTGGTAAGCAAAAAAAAATTTTCTTACTTCTATTAACTTTTTTGAGCAAAACTCCTCCATTCTTTTATTGATTTCTTCTTTCAAACATTTCTTTATAAGATAGAATCATAAAAGCATCAAAATGAGGGAGTCAAAAAAATGTTTTTTTTTTTCACTAATATTCAACTGTTTGTCGTCCAAATTATGTATATAAAGTAGTAAGGAATAGTTGAATTCAGTATAAAGAATCTCCTTGGACAATCTCGATACCAGGAAAATCGAAAAAAAAAAACGAATCATTCACGCTGAATACTTCATGAATTCAAGGAAATAATTTTCATTATGGTATTGCAGAAACATTTATTCAGCATTTCAAATTATGTTAATTCCAGGAAAAATAGATCCCATATACTCGTACGTGCGGATTCTTTTCGAACTGAAAAGAAGAGTGTGGAGCTCAGAGTTGACCCATCCATCAATTTCGTTAGAAACAATCCAAAAATAATTGAATTCAACTACGATTTTAGGGAAAAAAATAATTGTGTTTCTCGAAATTGACCATTTCGAGAGTACACTTCATCCGCGAACTTCGTTAGCGAACTCATACGGTTCTGTGACAATCACGGAACTTAATTTCATGTCGAAGCGCAGCGTTCAATCAGCGCAGCCAATTCCGAATTAGCATAATCAAATGGCCGGGAATAAAAAAGGAACACGATGACATCTATAAAAGCCAAGTTTATGATTTCGTTTTCGGTTCGGAATTTTACAATATGCTGCTGCAATACAGCACGGCCGTCCCCCAATGGCGCGGACTTAAGTCGGGCGTTAAACTTTCCTGGCGGCTCCCGCGCTCTCTTCGCTTCATCGTTTCTAAATTAACGTCATTTCCCAATCGTCCTCAGTTCCTTGTCGGCGTTGCTTTTACTTATCTTTTGTTGACAAATTCAAATTGAATTGTTTCTCATTTCGAGTGGAGCATTCGGCACGCCAGGCACTCGTCCATCTCGTGTGTATAGATTCGGCTGCAATTTCAGTCGCATCGCGTGACTTTGCGCTTCCGCGGCATATCATCGCCGAATCTGCATGTAAATTTGTCATTTGCGAGTGAGGATTGTTGTAAAAGCAGAAATGAGCAAAAAGGACAAAAGAAATCGCGCACTTGTCACGGATTAAGTTTCCTGATTTTTATGTGGTTTTGATTACCACAACGGAAAGTGGCAGCGCCACCCCCCAGAGCCCGACAAAACTCCGCAGGAGGTATGAAGAGCAGCCAACGATTGTATTTATATTTTTCTTGTTACTACGAATTACATCAAATTGTGGTTTAATGGCACTCCGCGGCCTACAGACGACAACGGCAAAGTGAGTTGTCTACGTGGATGACTCTGTGCCGGTGCTGACTTCCGCGCCGCATAAATTTTCTTTGTTTGCGAATGTTACTCGCTGCCAGACGCGATAAATGGCCGCCACGCACGGCATCGAACGGAGTTTCTAATTGATTTCGCACTAAATCAGTCAGTCAAGCTGTCGTTCTTTCCGTCCCACTGTCACTCTGTCCGCCCGCCTCAACGTCCGTCCGTTCGACTGTTTGTCTGCCTGCTCGCCTGTATGCTTGTTTGTTATGCGTTAAAGGCGTCAATCATGCCGACCGGTGCAGAGAGGCACAATGCAATCGATGGCCGTTGCATGTTTGCGCTAACTGCACGGCAATCGGTGTGCTGCAGTGCAATCGGCATTTTTCACAATATATTGCTCTAAGCCGTTCGAGTGTAGAACGTTCATGCCCGAAATCAAATCCACTCACATAGAGATGTTATTTATTGACGTGACTGAAGTGATGAATTAGGGCGGAGACGGGGCGTATATCGAATTATTGCACTAAGGCTGATTTTCGAGTAGGAATGCTCGATCTGATGATGTCTGTCTATCAAATAGTTTATATAATGCCAATCATTATTACGTAGGCACTGCCATGCGGTGCTTGAAGTGACGACTGAACGAGGATAAGCGCTCAGAATCATAAAATTGTACCAACATTCTTAGAAATAAGTCATCCAATTAGCGAAGACTGTGGCTGAATCGAAAAATTCCATCTCGTCAATTAGAACATCAATCAGAAAATAATATCAAATGCAATTCGACTGAGCACACTCGACGTATGAGTAACGGAAATACGAATACGACATGCAAAATTTGTATTAAGAATCAAAAATTTGACACAACATAGCAATTTGTGACTAAAGCTAAGCCCTCAGTTCGGCTAAGAATGAAAAACTCCATTTAAAAAAAAAGCTTTAGAAGATTCCTGACTGAATTTTCACGCCGCATTTCTGACGGCTGGCCGGAGTTCAGTAAAAAAGTATCATAATATTTTAGTGTTTTGTGCCTAAAAATGCACATCGAATCGCAGGCTTTGCAAGCTGAAATAATTGAAGTTGAATTGTTTCTCGCAGAAAAGTGACAGTTGATGTCAAAGTAGTTTGAAGTTGGTTTGATTATGCTAACAAATAAGTTTCCATTTCGAAATTCAAAATCAAATTGAAGTTTAAATCAGCTGTTTATGCCGCCAGGGCGGCTTAGAATATTTTTATGATACCTTTTTTCCTTCTCAAAATAGCCTAGGAATTTCCACGAGTATTTCTTACCGAACTGAGGCGAAGCCTTAACGGCCAAAACCCCGATTTTACGTACCTTTGAGCAATTTTCAGGCTATAACTTAAGGTGCTTCCCCACTTGGCAAGTAAAGAGCTTTTAACAAGTAAATTGCTTTCGCTTGCCAAGTGTGGTTGATCAAAATGTATTTTAAACAAGCAAAATTGTTCTTGATAGAAAGTTTTAGAGCAAAAAAACTTGCTTCTTCAGGAGGTAAAAGCGCTTTACTTGACAAGTGGGGAATCATATTTAGGTAAATATCAACTGATATTCATTTTCTTACCAGGTATCGAGCCCTAACCAGTAAAAAGACGCAAGAGAAATGGTAATATTTGAGAAAAGTAAAAAATATTTTTATGTACATATACAGGAGATTTCCGATTTAACGAGTATTCGCGTTAGCGAGTTTCGCATTTAACGAGCATTTAAATTCGTTCCATTGAGTATCTTATATAACGAGCAAAATGGCACAAAAATTTTTTTTGTGCACTCGGTTTAGCGAGCAACATAAGAAATCAGTGAAAAAGCATAGAGAGAAACAAAGAGGAATCCAAGAAATAGTTAAGCGAGGAGTCTAAAAGCGCGTGTGCTGCGCCAACTGCCGCAAGCAGTCAATGTATGAAAAGTAATGTTCAACTTTACGTGACCTGCGTGAAATCGAAAAAGCGCAGGCGCTGTTGGACTTACCGCTTTAATTGTGCACAGTTGTTCAGTGATGTCAATTTTTAATCCCCCACGTAAGCATACGTTAGTAGAAATCAGTCGCGTACCAACCTAGGGGCTAGGAGGGTTTTTGCCCCACCACGATTCTTGGTCTTAGGTGGAAGGAACTACGAAAATTAAAAGGAAAAAATTGTGGAAAATTTTTTGCCCCACCCGGGGGAAGTTGGATTGCTACAGGTCTGGTATAAATCAGACTCGCCATGTAATCAAGCAAAAGATTTCTCAAACTCCTCCCCCTTTTTTAACGCAAAAATACATTTTTCTACTGGCAACACTGCAGTTGTTTACTTATCATCATTTTGTTCGGTTTATAAAAGAATGCCCCATATTACCTATGTATTTTATAATTATAATACAACCCTGAGGAGTTATAGGGCCTTAAAGATTTTAGGCAGTAAGTCGAGAAAAATAACTCTCCCACGATAATGGTTCATCGTAGAAAAAAAAAAACTTAAATGCAGTTTGAAAGCCAATTGTATGTGCTTTTAGGCAAAATTAAACTGATGGAAAAAATTTGACCCATTGAGTAAAAAATAAACGGTCAAAGTAAAAAATTATGAAAAATTTCAATTTTTTTATTGTATTCAAAATGCTGGATCGATTTTCTTTAAATTGACACCCTATATGTCTAAGGGCCCATTTACACTTTTGACGTTTGACATCAAAAAAATTTGACTTCAAAATTTAAAATGTTTTTTCGATTCAAAAAACGATTTTGATGTCGAAAATTCTACCGTGTACACTTTTTGAAGATTGTTTTGACAAAGATTTTGACAAAATTGTCAAATGTGTAAATGCCCCCTAATAATTTTTTTTGAAAATAAGATAGGAAAATTAAATATCTAAATGAATATCATAGAAATATGAGTGTTAAAATCGGCATCGTTATAAATAATCAAAAACTTCTCATTCAGCCCGATCCTGAATATTCCCGGGGAATTGACATTTCTCAAGATTAAACTTCTTTTTTTTATATATTTGGGGGAAGAAATTTGATGGATAGTGGGTATTTTACCCATATCCACAATTTTCCTTACCCTATCTATTAACAAAAGTAGAATTCTGGGTGTTCCACACAACCGCAAAAACGCAATACACCCTCGACACAGAGTGTGGAGTGTGAAGATCAAATAATTTTACTAAAACATAATGATTAAAGTTTTATTGACAATTCTAACAGATCAAGTATTATAATACACAAAAATATATACGAAAAACACGGATGATACAAATAGTTTGTGGGATGCAGCCTTCTATGAACGATAACTTGTAAATGAGGAACTGAAAAAGAATTTAAAAAAGAAGTTAAGGAGTCGATTGTATGATTAAAAACCGGTCTAATGTACATACCCTCCAAAAGGTGTATTTGGGCCAGTGACGCTCGCAGATTGAGCTAAGTTCCCAAATGACAGGCCTGTATCGGATGACCCCAAAGTTTCAAATAGACTATTTTTTTGCGCACCGCCCCCAGCATTACCAAATACTCCAGTTCCGGGAGAAGTCGGTGAAGCCGCCGCAAATGCACCGAAAGGCTTTTGTGAGCCAAACGTCGGTGCGCCTCCAAAGGTTGGCTGGGCGCCAAAAGCTGGCGGACTGCCAAATGTCGCAGGTCCACCAAAGACAGGCTTATTGAAAGCCGAAGTCTGCTGAGGTGAGCCGAAACCACTTTGCGCAACTGAAGCGCCACCTTGTCCAAACGGACCAGCGCCACCACCTGGAGAGCCAAACGGCGAACCTGTATTCGGCTGTGAAAAAGCCCCAAATCCCGTCGTTCCAGTAGTACTTGAAGGCGAAGAGAAAGAAGACGGTGCTGCTATACCACCAAAAATGGAGCCGCCACCAGCACCAGCAGTATTCGTGGCAGCGCTACCACTAAATAGAGAGCTACCAGTTCCAAAAGGCTGTGCAGTATTTGCGCCTCCAAATATATTTGCAGGCGGAGCAGTATTTCCTGATTGTCCAAATGGGCTTTGACTAAAAATGGAACCGGCACTATTTGCTGAACCGGGCTGTTGTGTCCCGGCGCCGCTGAATATGCTGCCAGCTTCCAAAGTGTTAGAAGCCGTACCACCGAAAATCGACCCTCCGGGTGATGCAGGAGTTGCAGTTGCAGCACCGAAAGGACTACCGACCGCATTTGCCGTTGAAGCAGTTGATGTGCCACCTCCAAAAATCGAACCTGCAGAATTTGCAAAACTGCCGCTAGCAGCGCTGAAAATACTCCCACTTACATTTTGATTTGGTGGGGCCGATGTTGATGCGACACTGAACGGCGATGCGTTTGGCGCAGCATTCGCAAATAAATTCCCGCCACCAATTGGAGATGCATTTGCAGTGCCTCCGAACAGCGGTTGCTCAGATTGGGGAACGCCGCCAAAAATGTTAGTGCTAGGTTGAGGAGCAGTAGGAGTGGCACTAGAAAATATTGACCCACCACCTGAAGGAGTAGTTGGCATGCTCGTTGTTGCCGAACCAATGCTGAAGCCACCGAAGATTGGTGCTAAGGACACTGATGTTGCAGTTGGTAGACCAAATACTGAGCTGCCACCAGCACTGGCTGTTTCCGTGGTCGTTGTTGCGCTTGCTGTGAAAAATGTGGTGCCGAACAACGTTGGAGCTGCGCTACTGACAGCTGAGCTCGTTGCTGGATACGTGGCGCCTGCGAATATACTCGAGGATGCACTACTCGGGGTAGTGGTCGTCACACTCGAACTAAATATTGAGGGAATTGCGCTGGGTTTCGATATTACATTTTCATCACTCGACACCAATGGTATTGTTGGCATTGATGCTGTTGTTGCTGTTGGAATTACGCTTGTACCCACGGAACTTAACGAAAAAGTGAAATCGCTTGACTTGGCCGTTGATGCCGCCGAAGAAATTGTCGGTCCTCCAACTACAGTGTCAACGGTTGTTGAACTATCTGCAGTTGTTGCCACTGCCTCTTTTGTTGCGGAGATTGGTGTGATTTGCAATGCTTCAGTCGATGGTAGTGAACTCGAGAGTTCTCCAAATGGTAAATTTTTCCCGGTACCAGCAAACGAAAAACTAGTGCTCTCAGCAAACCCAGAGAAGATGTTGGCAGAGGGTATTTGGGTCTTGGTTGAGCCTGGTAGAGAGCCAAACTTTAGTTGTATTCACATATTGTTGAAATAATTTCGTTTTTTTTTTTTTCTATTCACCTGGGGGTTCCATGGTGGGTTTGCAGATGGTAAGCGTACCAAAAACCGAATCAGTTGGAGTGTGTGAAGTCGTAGCTGTTGATGTGCTAGACAGATCAGCAAATGGTTTTGCAGCCGGAATTTCTCCTGGATCAGTTGGAACAGCTGTGATCGTTACCGATTTCGTTAGATTTTGAGCTTCAGAGCTGCATTAAATCAAAAATATAGATGAAAGGAAATAGTTTTTAAAAATATTAATATTTGAGTATTGGAAAAACAACACTTATTTTGAATGGAAAGAACTAACCTGCTTGACGAAACTGTGGGCATTGAACCAAATGGCAACATATTGTTTTGCGTTCCCACCGGTTTACCAAAGCCACTGAAAATACCGTTTGCTGACTTTGTTGTTTCACAACCATCGCTTGCTACAGTGGACATTACCGGGAGAGCAGCAGTAGAAGTTGTTGTTGTTGTTGTTGTTGTTGTTGATGCCGTATTGTTTGTTTCGCTAATAAAGCCCCCGAAATTGAAGCTGGTAGTGAATCCAGTGCCACTCTTTACTTCAAACAACTGTGGCTTTGTTACAGGAATACTAGCTTCAGCGCCTCCGAACCCTCCGAAACCGTTCGTTGAACTTTTAGTTGTGACTGCACTGAATGAAAAAGGTTTAGTTTCGGAAGTTTTCAGTTCATTCTCGGCGGTGGTTGTCTTGATCATATCAGGCAGAAAAGCTGTTGGTTCACCGCAACCATTCCCTGCAAACGTTACCGGTGTACTCTTGGAAAGGGTATTCGCACCGCTTATGACTTTAGCTGCAAAGGAGATCGGCACTTGTGGAACAACGGCAAAATTATCCTCAGTTGCTGGCGACTCAGTTATTGTTGAATCAACGCTAGCTTGTGGTGTTGAAGTTACATTTGATGGCAGGCCAAACATCGATGGAGCTTGGAAGTTAAAGCCAATTGAAGATGATTTTTCATCTTTTGTGGCGGAAACTGCGGGCTTCACAAACGCGTTAGCGCTGAAATTGAATGGCCGATTTGTATTGTTCCCGATCTTCAGCGGAGAAGCAGTAGACGGCTCAGAGGGTTTGAACTTATCTAGATTGTCCAACGTCTCGCTAGCTTCTTGCTTTTGCTTTTGCTCTTTCCTTTCATCTTTAGCAGCAATTAGACTAGCATTCTTTTCGCGTGCCTTAACACGCTCACTTTGAAGCATTGTTTCCAATACCACTTCTGAATTAAGACCGACTCTATTTGGTCGTTGTGGTTTTATCAAATTCACTTTTTTATGATGTCGCGTAAAGTCTCGAATTGCTTTTAATTTTTCATTTGACAACTTCGAACACCTTTCTTCAACAACTGGCGCCAAAGTCATCGACACTATGGAGTCGGCAAGGGATTCAATTGTACTGAAATTATTATAATCTAATATATTTAGCAAGAGGCACAGGATTTCAAAAAAAAAAAGACTTACTTTTCCACATTCACTTGTACTGCTGATGAATCTGAATTTTTTATTTTATATAGCAGACCACTTTGTTGCAATTTCATTTTAATTTGATTTAGTTTTATCCGGTGACGAGATAGCCCTTCCTGCAGCTTCGTCAGTCCTTGGTAAATGCCATCCAAACAGGGAATATGAATCTGACTTTTAGAATGTCGTCGTGCTGAATCTTGGAAGTTTGACCATTGCGCATCAATTTGAAGTTTCAACGTTTGCAACTGCGCCTCATTGGTCGTCACATAGGATTGCAATTTTGACAATTGCCTTCTATTACTTGGATCTGACATGTTATTTCCGAGACGTGGTAGGCTGAAAAAAAAAAAAAAAAACAAAATCTTTACCTTTCGTTCTAACTTTTGATATCATCACATTACTCTGGATTGTTATGTTTTTCCAGTTTCCAACGACATTCTGCAATCATTGCACGTGATTCATTTAAAAAATGACGCAAATTCTGCACATCTATTTCAAATTCGTGGTCGTTGGCTTGTTCAATGATCTCTTGCAGGTCATGCAAACGCTTCGTACAGCCACGCATTTCATCTGGATTGCCAAGCTGAAAAATTACAAATTTTTCATTTAATATGTGGTTTTTTAAATAAAAAAAATTATTTGACATACGTTCTTCAGTAGCCCCTTTGAGTGCAATGCTAATTCTTTAATTTCTTTATCGAAACCATTTATTTGGACCTGAATTAACTCAAGGAAACCTGATTGCATTTTGCTGGTTACCGACAAGCTGCTATTTGATTTTTGAGGTTGCGCCGGTTGCTGTATACTCCCTGCAGCTGAAGCCGGTGGGGTAAAAGTAGGTAGAATGGTGTATAGTGGTTTATTTAGTTCACTTGATCTGACACCACTGACCGCAGCCGTGAGATTTTGTTGCGGTTTTTGTTGCTGTTGTTGCTGCTGAGGGTGCGGCTGCAATTGCGGTTTACTTTGCTGATCTAATGTTGGCTGCTGACCTAGAAATAAAAAAAAATTTTGAAACAAAACCATTAGGTGTTTTGATAGTTGCAAAAAAAAAAAAAAAGGCTTTCGAATTGAAGTTTTATATCGGAATGCACATACCTGTCATTTCATCAATATTTGTTAAATTAGAATTAGATATTCCTCCAGTCAAGCCCCCGAATTCAGTAAACGCAACATTTTCAGCCTGAGAGACTGAAGTCGTTGCTTCTTTTCCAAAACCAGCGAACGGTTCGATTGGTTGCTCATCAGCAGCATTATTTGTTTGAATTCCGAAAAATTGTGATGGTTTGTCTTTCTATAATTGAAGGAGAAAATTTTAAATAAATATTCACACATAGATTAAATGCATTGCATATATGTATGTACCATGAGAGGTGTTGAGGAAAATCCGATGGGCGTGGAACTCGGAGTCTTTACCGTTTCCGCCATAACTTCAGTAGTAACAGGTTCATCTTGCTGTTCCGACTTAAAATACACGTCCAACGCACGAAAATGTTGATCATCATAAGAAATGGGCGGAGGAGGCGAACACACGTCGGCTATTCCAGGTATAAGGTTTAAAAAATTAAATGACAATAAAGTCCCATTCGTTGATAGCACATGGATCATTGGCATAATCGGTAAGAGTTTATCATTATAAGTCAGTTTATGTGTGCATGATGTATCATATGCAAATCCAAGCGGAAAAGTTTCATCTTTCGTCTCCGTCAGCGGCAATTCAATGCGTGCATCATCAAGTAATGTATATTGTACCCATGTCGGTGTTTCACTGCTCTCTTTAAAGCCTAATACTCCAACTTCGACACTATTCGCAGATGTTACCAGAAGCAGATTCCAAGCTTGTACATGCAAAAAGTTTATCTGATTGAAACGTTGGCCAGTTGCATAACAGACATCGTAGTAGTTAATGTAGCTGGGTGAACCACCTTTTGGTGCGTTAACAATATAAAGCATTGGCACATTTCCCTGGCCATCTTGTAAAAAGGCAACGGCAAATTGAAAAGTTGATAGCCAGTGCACGGCGATTGTTGAAAACGGGCTTCCATGCACCCCAGGTGGACATGGAATTGTCTTAGCAGGTGTCAAATCGGGCTTAAACTGTTGCAATTTGCCATTGGGAAAACCCAAAACGATTTGTTTACCCTTAGGCGACCAGCAACCACATTGCACATGCTGACTTTTATCCAAAGAGTGCATCTCATATTGGCCAGCATCTTTCAAGTTGTACATGCTTAGCGCACCATTTGTCATAACGATAGCAAGATTACCAGGAATAACAGGATTCCAGAGAATTTGTAGTGCAGCAACGTTTTCTTCCATCGCCAGTTTAATGGTATAAATTGGATTCACAATCTAAGATTACAAACGTTATCGAGTAAAAAAAAACTCTTCGCTCCAAAGATTTAGAAGTCTTACCGATGTCAGAAATGACGGCACATTGAAGATTTGCAAAAAAGATGAATTATTTTGCGTGAAAGCAACTGCAAGCATGCTTCCATCGCAACTGCAAACAACAATATTAGGAAAGCCAGGCAAAGGCACAACACGAGCTAATATATCGCCACATATGTTCTCCGTGTCGATCAGATTGTTTAGCATAAAGACTAGAAGGTAAAAATAACTCATTTAATGTTGGCTTCAAAAACATTAAAATTATAACCTTTCAATTCAGCCTTGATGGCATCACCAACAAAGAGCAATCCCCGTGCACTGGATACTGCCAAAAGCTACTTTCAGGCGAGTTTTTGTCGCATAAGAGTTACGTTTCATTGAAATTTAATTACATATTTGGATTTCAATTGACGGCGATAAAGCTTAAACTGTATTTTCCTACATAATGTATTATTTAAATTTGAATTATTTGATTCGAATGTGCAAGAGAATTCACCAAACTTACATTACATCCATAGCGATTTAGGACGCATTTTGTTCGCCATTTGCATTTCATTAACACTTTAGGCAGTACTTTATTTTCTTGAGTGAAAGTTTTAATTTATTTTACAATCAAAACAAATCTTAAAATTTACAATTCAATACTAAAGCATTTTAGCAAAGGCTTTTTGTTCGCCTGGTTTACGTTTCATTAATTTATGCACCATATGTGCACATATTACAAAATCTACGCGATGCCAGTTTTTCACATCTGTAACACTCTTAATACATTTTTGTCTGTAAACCAATATTCACCTAAAGATTTCATTTTAATACCCATTGAAGCATGTTAACTTACTGCATTTATTTTCATCCATTTCACCAAATCCTTTAAAATTCAATAACGTCGGAAGTACGGCAGTACAATTGTTATTTTTGTGAATCAACACCTGTTTTCAGCTGTTAAAACCAAATAAATAAAAAAATAATTTGCATATAAAAGGAGATACCAATTCTATGCAAGCATTTGTATAAACTTTTTCCAAAGGTGCTAAGGTTTTATCATTTGTTTTGAAAAAGCTTTCCAAATTCTTTTCAAGCATGCAAGTAAATGTATGTGTTATATAAAATTTTCAAACATTTTCTCAACTAATTTGCAAGAAGTTAGCAAATCCAACCAAAATAATCGGCCGCATTGAATGTTTGTTGTTTGTGTAGGCCTCAAAAATGTTTATTCTGAATGCTTGATAATATAAATATTTATGATTCTTCGATCGAATTGAATAGAAATGGATCCCCTTTGTTCGTATTATTTAGTTAGGGTAAATGCTTGCTGGGTAACTCTTAATACAAAAATGTTTTCTTGAATCAGCTGTTTTCATTAGGAATACACAGAGTTGCATAAACTTTATTTAAGTGCCCGATATGGGACACTTAAGCACGAGATGCCATTTAGGATGGTGAAAATGAAAATCTGTGATTAAATGACAATTCGTATTTAAATATGCTTGGTGAAATTGGCTCTTAACATGAGCGATTACACATGTTTACTACCAGACGTTGCTAGAAATCATGAAAAATGCCAAATTTTACTAAATTCACACATATAATTTTTAAGCCAAATGTAAACATTTTTTTTTTTTTTTGCCAGCTTATTTTATTTTTTAGGATTCTTCTTGAAATCCAAGTATATATGTTTCGCAATTACCATTATCTTATGAATTCAAGCTTCGCAGAAATATTATAGTAATCTTTTGCAGTGTAATCAGCTAAGATAAACGAAAATAATGGCAACGCCATTTCGAATTGCGTTTAATCATACGTCAAAAACTGTGAGTCAAGAATCAAAACAACAACAGAAAAATTGAAATTGCACGGGCGTTTTGAAAATAGGTATATTGATTTCATTTAGAAAACCATGCTATCATTTTTTGCAAAGAAAAAAACAAGTCCGGACACTCCGCCAGAAGAAGCGATTCCAGGACCTGAACCACCACAACAAGAGGGTAATGATTTCATATTTGTTGAAAGAAGGCGAGACGGTATGTAACTGTTTTAAAGCATAAAACTGCCCTCCAAATCGCTGAAATATTTGTTTTCCTCATTTCTTCAGGTCCAATGTATCCATCTATGCCGCCAGCCCCATATGGAATGCCTTATCCAGCGCCAACGTATCCTCCTGCACAAGGACCTTCAACAACAGTAACAGGAATAACACAAGTGTCTTATATACATGGTGTTCCATTCGAATTGGCACCTCAGCTAAGTACAACGAACTCTTTAGATTTAATACAGACGCAAGTGGATGGAATACTCGCGGTAATGACAAGGCAAATGTCCGTCGACGAACAAGATTCGTATAACTTCTCGCTGGAGCGATCTGTGCAACAGGAGAGCGCGGCATACTAGCACCATCGTGGGGACAAGTGATAAGCGACGTATAAGCAAACATTTATATGCCATTGTTCAGAAATTTAAATTTAATTTTAATCGTTAATTGAACTGCACATTGTTTGGCTTATAGATCAGATTTACATGTATTTAGGCTTAAGTCAATAAACAGTTAAAATTGTACACGCCTTGATTTCATTCTAAAACAGCCCGATTCTAAATATTCTCGGGGAATTTTTCCTTGCGGATTTGAAAAATATTCTCCCGTTCTAAGCACACTGGGAATGTAATATGGAGGAAGCAAGGGACCTTACTCTGTATTGCGATGCGATTATTTCTTATTTCGAGTCGATCGTTTGAACTTAATTCATTTTTCAGTTTAATTGATATGTTGGAAATGCATGTCCGAAAAAAATAAATAAATAATAAAATATAAAAAAAACGTTCCAATTGCGATTCGAAATAAGCTATCGCATCGCAATACAGAGTAAGGCCAAAGAATTTCTAACTTTTATAAGCAAAGGTCATCACATTTTTCCTTTTTCCGCAGAAAAAATTTTTAGGGAAAAACTCCTGGGGAATATTCATTTAGAATAGCGCTGATAAATGAATATTCCCTGGGAGTTTTTCCCTAAAATTTTTTCTACATTGAAGGAGGAAGTATTCTAAGCGTCAATAAAAAAATGTTTGATGACCTTCGTTTAAAAATGTTCGAAGTTCTTGCTCGCCTTATATGCCCTTACCAGTGTGCTTAGAACGGAAAAGTTTTTTTTCGAACATGCAGGGAAAAACCCCCGAGAATATTTAGAATCGGCCTACAATGTTATTTGGGGAATTCATTTGTTGCTTATTTCGAATGGTCTCAAGTTGGTGTTTTACTTGAATTCTCAACCGACGTTTACAAAATAAATTCACTTGTACATACCTATATACCAAGCTGAATTTATTGTATTCTATAAGACTTTGATATCGTGATGAAAAAAATACACTGGATGTGGGTTATGGAAAAAAGCAAAGAACTTATAAAAATAAAAACAAATGTTAATGGTAAAGTAAATTAAGTCGTTCGAAAGATTTTCACATAATTTGTCATTTTCAAAAATATATTACATAAAATGCTATATGTATGTATGTATGTATATTTAGGTTTTATTGATTTCCCATCATGAATCCACCGGGACGACGTTATATCGAATCCCAATCAATATTTTTCGAAAAGACCTGTTCGTTTAACCATACTTCATAGTTCTCTTTAAAATCATCGGGTAGGTCTTCCTCATCATAGGTCTCCAGGTCCGCAGAAACATTGCTAGCCATCAAGCTATTCAAACTTTGTTCACGTGTGCAGTCGCCTTCAGAAGAGACTTCCGAATTTCCATTGCTGAATTGCTCACAAGTATTCGAAGTAATGCTTTTACTGCCGGCAGCATCGTTTGAATTCGAGATTTTATTAACAGATTCAATGTCCGCAGCTATGTGTGGATAACGACGATTATTGAAGCGCATAATGCATTTGCGCAGTTCGTTTTCTTCATCTTGAGCGTTCCAGTATTTCGTCGCTGCATCATAGCCGTAGGCCCAATCATCGTTGAAGCGATGACGAACCTTTGTATAGATAGCGGTCATAACCTTTAAGTTGGTCCGTCGCCAATAGCGACCCAAATGTCTGGATTGCATCTTCAGTAGTTTCAAAACATAGATCTGCAACAGCGGCTGACGTATCTGCAGTATATTGATGAGAGAGTTTGACGACTTCATGGAAACCATATTCAATATGCGTGAATTTTTCCACTTGACAAGCTTATTCAGTATTCGCATTAAGTTTATGCAGGCAAAGAGATTGCGCCATTTATAGGATGAATCGGGGACTCCGCTAATCGCATGGCTGAGATCATTTGAGCTATCTTCCAGCGACTGTTTTATCAGACGCAGCGGGAATTCACGTGTGGGAACAGACGATGTCTGATGCGTCACATATTCGGGAATGAGAGGCGCAAAAACCTGCAGCGAAAGTTTGATGAAACTGGATTGGGCTAGCAGCTGCGACATGTACTCGTATTGATAGACATGATTGAGTCTGAAGTGCTTTAAATAAAGCAAAAGAGTCGCAGTAATGGCCTTCACAATGATTTCCTTATGTCGCGTTATATCCGTCTGAACGAATGATGAAAAGACCGCAGCGGCGGATGAGGCATTCGGCAGAACGCTGGCGACAACTCGAGAATTTAGATTGTTGGTCGTTAGCTTAGCCGATGGCGATGCCGCGAGCATGATTCTTAACAAATCCGTCATGTAGTTACGAAAGTTTGGTAGCAAAGCCTGATAGAGCAGCTCTGCTGGCGTCGTCTCAATGTTTTCCTCAATATACAGTAGGTTTTCTTTTCGTACTTCGTCTGTGATCTGTTTTTCGGATAAGCTAACATACAAATGACGCTTCAAAGCACGTACACTCTCCTGAATGGGAAGCGGCAGTCCGAAGGTCGTCTCAGTGTCATTGTCAATGCTAAAGCCAAAATATTTTTGTCGTGCCTTTTGTAAGAAATTATCAATATCATTTAGTCGAACTTTCGATTCGAAGGGTAAAAAATTTTTTAACGGTTGCTGCGTCCTGGAGTTTTGCTCGCACACCAGTACGTCTTCGAACACATCCATGTCCTCATCGTCCCGATTGCCACGAATTTTTTTAAATTTATTCACAGCATCAACCCGTTTCTTCGTTTCATCCATATTTTCGCACACAGCATCCCAGAGGATTTTGCGTCGTTTTGCTGCATTCATGCCACGCTTGGATACTGATGAATCTTCACTTGACATGACACTTGGCGGCATAAGTTTCGACACATTTAGCGTATCGTTTAGTGCAGCTTCGAGTCCGGCCTTCGATCTAAGCTCATTTTTACGAGCTTTCAAAGCATTTGTACCGCCCAAAATCAGAAGCGACGACTTCCACACCAGCAGCAATATTTTCTTGATCGGAAAATTCGCACCCGTGCCAGAGCAAAATTTCGTAACCATATTGAGTAACTTGATCGTCGAGAGTCCGCCATCATCGAAGTAATTGGACATCTCGTTAATGCATTCTTCGGCGATCGCACCAAAGTCCGGCGATCCGTTCAGTTTCTCTTGACGAATGGTCTCAACAATCGTATAGAGCACATTGAAAATCACTCGCAAAAGGGCCGGATCAATCGGACACACGTAATTTTCATCGGCTTCGTCTGCCGCCTTCTCAGCGTTGCATACTTTTTCGAGTTCCATGTTCAACAAGCTAATCATGGACTGAAGGATCCCAGCTCTGAAGAAGAGTTTCACATTTTCACGTGACAAGCTTTGTTGCTCCTCCACCGTTCTGACCTCAGCCCAGCATCCTTGTACGAGGTACAGCACACCACGAGCCGCACGGACGCGGACCTCATCGTTGCAAAATTCCAAATGATCGATTTCTCTCGTAGCGAAATTGATTTGCTCTTCCGCACTCCACGATTGCCAGGCAATGGCCGATAGGTCTAGAGACTCCGCATCAGCTTTGAAATCCATGAAATTGATTTTGAAGTCACCATTCTCTGAATAACTGTACAATTCGGCTATCTCATTCTGAAAGCTGTCCGTATCATCGTAAACAAAATCCACGGACACGGCGCTGTTGGTATACACCTGTGTCTCCATCGCAGTAGATTGCTTTTAAGTTGTTCGAG
The DNA here is from genome assembly GCA_020466095.1 of Chlorops oryzae. Lineage (NCBI taxonomy): Eukaryota > Metazoa > Arthropoda > Insecta > Diptera > Chloropidae > Chlorops > Chlorops oryzae. Next base: position 74,997,104 of record CM035807.1, read on the forward strand.
GTATTTGAAATTGATATTGGCACGATTGCGATTGAATATCTTTTAGGAATACGCAAGCAAATTCATCGCCGAATCTTATGATTTTTGAAATTTAAAATTTTTGGAAGCACTTAATGCGAATGTTACTGATAAACAGAAAATTTCTTAAACGAAAAAATGAACGAGTCAAATAAATATTAATTGAATATTTGTTCGCTTCTATTCTTTTTATTCTGAGAGAAGTTTTCGACTGTCATCAATTTTTGGCCGTTACTTTTCAATCAATCGATTTCGCTTTACAGACTAGCCTCGCTAATATGACAAAATTGGGTTTAATTTTTAATAACCGATTCACAATGTTAAGTTTAATGGAGGAATAGCATAGAAATGATCAGCATATCCGGACATCGAGTGTTTTCGAATGAGAAGAGTAGAGCTTTCTTAATTAAATTTCGGCATATTTAAATACATTAAGACCTACATATGTAGGTAGGTAGGTAGGTTGAAGTGGATGCCACTTAGGCCGTTAATCGGCCCAGTGTGATACCAAGGAGGTTTTATTGTGTGTGTGCCCCAAACATGCGATTTTTAGAGAAACCCGTGCTAGGCTTGGAACATTATACTACGTTTTGCCTGTGCCGGGAATCGAACCTCGGACCCTGGGATCAAGAGCATAGCACGCATCTCCTACGCTATCCCAGAGCCACCATTAAGACATAAGTAACAAAAAAAAAAACAAAAAAATCAAAGAACCCGGACCAACAAAGTTTTCGTTAACGTTTGTACGCGGCAGCGGCAATATTGCTATCCTGTTAACGCTAGGACGACAACATTAACGTCGTAAAAATTTCTTTGTTTTCGGGCGGCATTTTTCAAATTTTTTTTTTCGGTGTTGTAATTGGTGTTGAACATTGCTGCCGAGGTTTTAACACCAGCAATTGGACCAAGTTTATTGTAAATATGTAACTACAGATGCATTTTTGAGTAAGCACGGATATGGATTTAAATATCGACATAAGCTGCTCGTCAATATTAGCACAGCTATATATGCGTTAAATTCAAAATCAAATCTTAGCTCCTAAATGACCTAAGGGTACCAGCAGACGAATGGTTGTTTGCGGCGCACAGTGGGGAGCTTGCGGAAAAAAGTCACTTTTTCGACTAGTGCTATTCGAAAATCGAATGATGCAGTTTGATAGAGGATAATTTGAATAAAAGAAATCTGAAATTGGTTTCCGTAAAATGTTATATTTTGCGAGTTCAGCTGAAAATTGTACGGCAAAACGTAAAGAAAATTTGCATTGTACTTTAGTAACGTGTATATGGAAGAAATGTTTGCTTATGCAGTTTGATTGATATTATGTACCTATTATTTAAATATAGCATTTAATTTTTCACAAAATTGTATATAAACTAACTGATTGACGTAAGTGGTTGAATTTTCGTTGGAGAAAAAATAAGTTACGTCTACCTTCATCAGCTCACTGAAAAACAGTGAATGGTAAGAGTCTCTTCTTTCAGTTTCAGCAATAAAAATCGCCAAATTTGAGCAATATTTTGAAAAACTTACAAATGAGCTAACGGAGTCATGCAAATTGTAACGCATTTTAACAAAAAAGCTATAGTTATGGCCCTCTGGGAGGTCCCCTAGGGTCTGACCGATTTGAATAATCTATGGTCCACATCCATATTTTTGCATACCATGCTGCCATACATTTTTTCTGAGTTACATTCATAAAACCAAGTGTGCCAATTTTTACTTTCATTGGACCATGATACAAGAAACAAGATAGCGCCATTTTGGGTACCGCTATTTTGAAACATTCTCTCAGAGAGCGAAAATGACGAAATACATAAAAGAGAGCGTGGCATTGTTGTTGTTTCCCATGCTATTCTACGACTTTTTATCTTAAAATCCCAATATTTTTTTTAATTTTTATTATTTATTATAGATTTTTGCATTTATATGTAGAGAAATGTTGCAAGAAAAATTAAAAATCCAGGTTTCGTAAAATAATAACTTTTTCATTCATAATTTGTTGTGCAAAGTTTCACTTGAGCGAGGGTTGAAAAATGTTCGTAAAAGCTCTTTCGGTCTGGCTGCGTCGGAACGATCGCATAGTAACCCAGCCGGAAATGTGTACAGGAGGTGCTCGAACCAGGGACCGTAATCATTATAAGTTTTATTTTAAAAGTCGCCTTTTAAGGATTATTTGATGAAATTTATTTAAAACTCAACATTTAATGATTATTTTTGAGTTTTATTTAAAATTCTAAGAAATTATAACTTACTTTTGAGTTTTATTTTTGAATTCAAAAATAAAGATTATTTTTTGAATTTTATTTTTTTTACTCGAAAAATAAAACTTATTTTCTGAGTTTTATAATATTCTTTAAAAATAAAACTAATTGGACGATTTCAACGAGATGGATAGACTGAAATATTAGTTTCACGTACATTTAAAAATTAATGCTGGGATTATAGAAAATTTAAAAAGCTGTCCAAGGACATATATATGATAAAAATTGGTCTATCCATCTCGTTGAAATCGCCCAATTAGTTTTATTTTTAAAGAATATTATAAAACTCAGAAAATAAGTTTTATTTTTCGAGTAAAAAAAATAAAATTCAAAAAATAATCTTTATTTTTGAATTAAAAAAAAAAACTCAAAAGTAAGTTTTTTTTTTGCATTTTAAATAAAACTCAAAAATAATCATTAAATGTTGAGTTAAAAAAAAATTTTGCATATTTAAATCATGGTTTTTCCTGAAAGCCTGCCATTTGAGAATAAGTTTGGCATAGTTTGCACATTGGTAGCATTACTCTTTGTGTGTGATTTTTTTGGTCAAAAAACACAAAATAATCATTATTTTCGGTCCCTGGCTCGAACACGTGCATAGCACAACGAATGATGTGCACAGCACGGTGTTTATATACGAGACCTATCGACTTTTCCTAATACATGGCCTAGGATGTGCCGTGATGTGAAAACTGGCTTTGAAAAATCGTTTGCTTTTTTATGTTAATATACAATACTGGATATGAAGTGTATTTGTTGACATCGTGCATCTTATCACAACTCTGTTCTCTTCGTGAATCGTTTCATGCACAAAACGTTATTATTTTGGCCTACCTACTTCGTCATAACCTTGTGCTCACACACCATAACTCCCGGCTGGGAAGCTGAAGTGCGGACGTTTTTTGCTTTTGTTTATAAAAACAGCTCTTATGCGAATGAAACGAAAGCTTTTTTGAAATGAGCGTTACAATAGTGGTACTCATGCAGCTTCGCAAATGCCTTCGCAACTTTTCCCATCGTAAATTTTCATGTAAATTTTGACAGTTGTGTGATAAATTTCTCATTTCCCACAATTTGCGAAGCTGCATGAGTCCCACTAATATTTTGTTATGTTAGTTTAATTCATACAATACTACAAGTGACACTTGGCTATGGAGGGAAAAAATTGTATGGAACATGGACTTTCACCACACAGATTGGACATTCAACAAGAGCAATACAGCCGCAAAAAATTCAGCATTTTTAATATTTATTTGGAGAATTTTTTTTTTTTACCTATTTAGTACATGCATAGTAAATAGTTATATAAAAATAATAAATAAATGGTTAGAGATCTTTCATTTTCTATCAAACAGTATCTATGTTTTCCGAATTTTTCACAAATGATATATGGCTTGGTATTTAATAAAGGGTTAAAATATTTCACTTATTTTATAACTGATTTCTTTGAAGAGTTTTTTTTTGTGCAGGCTGGAAATAAATTTGGATTTTTTCACATATTTCTACAGGTCATTTGAGATTTTACAAATTTTACAAATTTTAAAAATTTTAACGAGGGTTCGCTTAAAATTTGCAGTGGCTACATCCAACAACTCATTGGTCTTTCAGAGCATATTGAATGCGTTGAGCGCAAAAAAAATTATTGTTTAAAGCGCGATTATAATTTAATAGTCGAAAATTAAAACTTAAAATATATTAAAATTTTTTAATAGGTACTTGCGTTAAACTTAAATTATTTTCAAATTTAAGCCTTTCGGATTTCTTTGCACAGAATTCATTTTCTTTCATCTAACATAATTAATCAAGTAATTCAAAAAATAAATACTTCAATTATTTTCTCTTTGAAAAACATATTTCAACCGCAATCGTTTGATTGTGAATAATAAATTCATAGATTCAATTTAAGAAAACTTTTTTTATTCAATTTTTATAGTTAAAATAAGAACTGTAACACAAAAAGCTTTCATTTCGTTCGCATAAGAGCTTTTAGTTTGACAACAGCGGAAAAAATTCCGACGCTTCGCCTGCGATGTTATCGCTCAGAGCACTGAAAGCGAACTGACGATAAAAAACAAAATTGCTTGCGCCATTCCAGCAAGTGGCTCTTTGAATGCAAAATTAGTAATGAAAAAGTTGATTTTTTGAATGAAATATATTTTTCTATTTTTTTCAAACTTTTCTTTACACGTTGATTTAAAAATCTGTTGTCTTAACCTTCAAATAGAACCAAAATTTGCATCCGAAGATAAAAAGCCGATTTAAATGTAAAACAACAACAACGTGTCAACAGTTTTAATTTGTTTCGTCATCGCCCTGAAATGGCGCTATCTTGTTTTTTTGTATCATGCATTGGACTACTCCTTCTACTTTTTTCCAAGAAATATATGAGGCTTCACCACTGTGCGGCGCGATTCAAAGTTAACAGAAAGGAATTCGCGGATGCGAATATTCGCAACATCACTACTGCAGACAAGCGGCATAATGACGGACGGTATTGATATCGAACAATTGATATCATGTGTGAAGGAATACCCAGAACTCTGGGTTGTAAAAAATGAAAAATATCTCGGCAAACATTAGTGGTACACATGCAGCTTCGCAAATGCCTTCGCAACTGTTCCTATCGTAAATTTTCATATAAATTTTGACAGTTGTGTGACAAACTTCTCATTTCCCACAATTTGCGAAGCTGCACGAGTCCCACTATTGTTCCTTTTATCCCTTAGTAAAGTTGGACTCTGCCCGTCTAAGGTCTACTGTGACCAACAGTAAGTCGAAAAATCCCGATTTTAGACATTAATTTTTTGATTTTCGGCCAGGTTTTTTGGATTTGGCCCCATTTTGTACCGTCTGAGAAAAAACCAAAAACTTTATTGGTTGAAGTGTTCCCACCAACGTTACATTCTCAAGTTAAGCCACTGTTGTTGCGTCGCATATTATATAACAAGTAGGACGCAATAACAGTGGCACACTTAATTTGAGAATATAACGTTGCTGGGTTCACTTCAACCAATAAAGTTTTTGGTTTTTTCTCAGAGTAGTCAGTGATGGCATGGCAAAGCATAAATCAGCATTAGGCTGAAGCTTATAGTCTGAGAATGGTAGACATTGACTGGTAAAATTATTTGTGCGTGTTTTTTCTGTTACCGTTTCAGGACGAATGCTTTCAATAAACTACGCCAATGAAACCACATTTATGTGACTGGGAAATGTTATTTATCTTTGTAATTATTCGCAGAACTGGGTAGAAATTAGAAACTTTTTGCTTACGAACCTGAAAAACCTATAATAACCGATTCTGTAAAATAGTTTCTATCGTTATCTATGGGCACATGAGTTACTTATTTTCAGGACTATAGCTAGAATGCCCTCAAATTATGACATGAACCCCATTTCCCAATATAAAAGCAATCAGCTGATCGCATTACCGTTAAACAGGGATGTCAATTGACAAACAGGCTGAGATAATCGAAAATTTACAGTAATCGAAAGAACTCCGGACTCTAAAAAGAGAAAATATTTTATTTTCTTTTAAATTATTTTATTTTATCTTTTCAAAATTTACTTTATTTGATATATTTTTGTATGCATGACATTTAATGTACCTAGTTTTTGCTCATATACTGAAAAAATAATTCAATTTTTCTTTTTTTTTTTTGCTAAAAAAATGGCTCTGTGTAAACTTTAAACAGAAATTTTGTAAATTCTTCAATCACGTCACGCAAACCATTTTCGTGACGTCGCTCACACACGCATCGGGCACTCGCAATATTGAATTTTGGGCTTTAGGGTGGTAGTTACCAGCCCGAAATTTTTACTACCATTGTTTTTTTGAAACCCTTTTTTCTCAAACATGGTTAAAATAATTCAAAATTTTTATATTTTTTGTGGTCTTCAAGCATCATTTATTAATTTGACATCAAAAATGATGCTCAAAGTCGAAAAATTGCAAATTTCAAATGAGATTTAATTTTTTGGACCCTGAATGAACACAGCTAACCCACTACCACTCCCCTTTCCAAAACGGATATTTTAAGTTGTTGGTCAATCAATTTTATTTAAATATTTGACATATTATTATTAATACTTATTATATCCGAACTTCGAGTCGCTCCAAAGACACCATCTCAACATAAACTCAAAATGTTCAAGCAAAATTGTTTTTTAACCTCTCCCACTCTCTCTCCATACTTCGGCCCTGTTGACTCTCTCTTTCCTCTTCTCATCTTCTCTCCCTTCTCATCCTTCTCCCTCTCTCTTCTCTCTTTCTCTCTTTCTCTCTTTCTCCTCTCCCTTCTCACTCTCCTATCTCCTTCTCTCCCTCTCTCCCCTCTCTCCCTCACCCTCTCATCTCCTTTCTCACCTCTCTCTCCCTTTCTCTCCTCTCTCAACCCTCTCTCTCCCTCTCTCCTCTCTCCTCTCTCTCCCTCTCTCCTTTCTCACTCTCTCTCTCCCTCTCCTCTCCCCTCTTCTCCTCCTCTCTCTCCCTCTCTCTCCCTCTCTCTCCCTCTCTCTCCCTCTCTCTCCCTCTCTCTCCCTCTCTCTCCCTCTTCTCTCCCTCTCTCTCCCTCTCTCTCCCTCTCTCTCCCTCTCTCCCTCTCTCTCCCTCTCTCTCCCTCTCTCTCCCTCCTCTCTCCCTCTCTCTCCCTCTCTCTCCCTCTCTCTCCCTCTCTCCCTCTCTCTCCCTCTCTCTCTCCCTCTCTCTCCCTCTCTCCCTCTCTCTCCCTCTCCTCCCTCTCTCTCCCTCTCTCTCCCTCTCTCTCCCTCTCTCTCCCACTCTCTCCCTCTCTGTCGGTTGATTGGTACACATCGGTAGAATAATTCGTCAGGAGCAGCATCCATCTATTCTGCAACAAAATATTCCCGATGTTGTCAGAAACATGGCCACTGCAATCTGCGGACATGAATCCCATAGAAAATTTTTGGAGCCACTACTTATCACAAATTTCCACGTACCCATGGCTTCAAGAGCAATGACTGAGCTCTCGGAGCGAACAAAGAAAGTTAAAGAAGCGTTTCCGGCTGAAATCGTGCGCAGGTATACGAGTAGTATACCAGACCATATAAGCGAATTAAATGCAGCAGAAGGATACTGGAGAAATTTCTATTTTTATCACTTTTGTTAAATTTCATATAATAAGTAAAATATCGCGAGTGCAAAAATGTATCATTTGAATTTTCTTAAATTCTGCTCTCGTAATTTTTATTCTATCGGTAAATCTACCTCACACTCTTCCTGCAGAGAGAATTATAGTGGAGCAATCCAACAATAACAAAGACTTATAAGCTATAACGATTAATTATAAGTATTAAAGAAAATAACAGCTTCTGAATTTAGAATTGTAGCAACATGTTACAGTTTGTCACTTCAATGTATATTATAAGGCTATAGGGTTCATCTAGCCAGTATTCACTACACGGAAAATATGAGAAACTTGGTTATTTGCAATTATACGTGTGGTTTGACCATTGTTTCAAGCTGTATTCTTAATTCTTTCATATTTTTTCTTAAAGTAAGTTTCATTGTCCTTATTTCTACTTTCGGAGATGATTTTGGGAGATTTGATGTATACAATTTGAGTCTTAAAAGAAAAGGACCCAGATGGATTTTTGTGATCTAAATATAAAACTATAAGGCCCTTGCAAATATCGCTGGTATTAAGACTTTCAGTGGAGCACAGCGCCTCATAACAAAAACAAAAGTCTTTTTTTTTTTTTAATATATAATCGTTTCATGTCGTTCATAAAAACCTACTTGTCCAAACATACCGGCTTCTCGCCTAAGAAGCCATATTTTAAGGGCTTCCAGATATGTCATGCTCATTATGATATTCATACACTTTGATTAATATTTGAAAGTGAATGACGCTATAATACGAAAATCTAGAAAAATTAAGAGGAAATCAACAATTTCTGGGAATGTCAACAAACGTTCTACTGTGCAAAGAAACACACATACCCATAAGCATGCATAGATACGTATGTATTCTGGCATTCAAGGAAAACGCAATGGAAGAAATAAAGCCGAATTTAATTCAACAGAACAGCTAGAGAGGCAAAGTTTCAAGTATGCAAATCTCTTTTTTGATATAAATTATGAAGCGTTGCCGATTTACTATTTTAGCTTAGCGCGTTGGAACATGTTGCGAAAACTCTTAACAAAACAACAAAAATAAGAACCTTTTCGCGGTAAATGCAACTTAAAACGCTGCAAAACAATTTAACGGAAGGAAATGAAAACGAAAAAACAAAAAAAAAACAAAAAACAAAAGAAAAATCTACGTCTTTCGTACGTTGCGTATGTAGTCATAGTCACTGGTGTGCTGACTTTAAAACAGACCCAGTAACTTGACTGGATGACTGTCTGTCTGACTGTTTGACTGAGTGACTGAATGACTGAGTGACTGACTGGCAAATACACATTACATGCACTCGTACGCGAACGCACACAGTCAAATACACACGCCCTAAACGGAATGAGAACAACAATTAATCAAAGTTGGCTGCTCGGCTCTATGGAAAGGCGGAAGGCAGTAAGCGGAAACGCACAAAATAAGCCAAAGACACGTAGCATAATGGTGGGAAGTTGTTTCCGTGAGTTGAATAGAAGCGAGCGGCATTTGTGCACGAACACGAAGAAAATCGGGACTCGTCGCAGCATTTTGAAATTGTGCAAACATGTCGTCGCCGAAGGACTGGAATGCTCCGCGAATAGCTTCACCCATACCAATGCATAATTATACTTTTTACGCGCTCATATCTGCTTGATTGTTGGATTACATGGCTTAAGAAAAAATTCACGCACGCAGTGGTACCACAAAGGGGAGATATCGTTTCTGAAAAATTTTATCAGCTTGCCCGAAGCACCCACTATCGAGTACATATTCCGTGCGTGCATGGGTGTGTAACTTCCAGACCCATAATTAATGAGCCGGTCCAATTTTATGAAGGACTGATCTTTGACCGGCCAAAATTACCTTAATATGGCAAGCCCATCAATTCCCGGCTAAACCGGAAGGTTAATAAAAGGGTTGGTTTAAGGGAAGGCCGTAAGGGAAACCCAAATAAGCCAAAGAAGTAAGAAATTAAGTTTTTTTTCCTTATTTGAACACCTTTTAAACAGAAAAAATGGGACTGCCAAAAACAAACATTTCGGTCGCCGGGTTTTCCGCGAATAGTTCCCCTCCAATGAAAACAGGCCCATTTAAAAGGGTTCAGGTTGAAAAATTACCCCTTACCACAAAGGGGAATTTTTTGAAAAATTTATACTTGGAAACCCATAAGGACTACCGTCGTCCTGGGTGTTAATTAACCCTGCAGAAGGAGGTAAATTTCCGAAATTCTTTATCCAAAGTTGGTTTTTGGCAACCCACAAGGCCACCACTTAATAAAGGGTTGTTTAAGGGGGCCTTCTTTTTTTTAGTTAAGTTAATGTAAGAAATTTTTTAAACCTTATTTATAACCTTAAACGGCAAAATTGGGAAATAGCCCAAAAACCCCGTTTAAAGGTCACCTTTCCTGCCCCTAAATTACGGTGTTAAAAAAAAAAAAAAAAAAAAAGGGCAAAAACATGGGCTACAACCATTGGGTCATTTTATTCCTTTTTTAAAAAATTGGGTTTCATAACCCTTAATATATATTAGATGTTTCACGCCGAACAAAAATTTGTTTGCTAGCGATACCCGAATTTTTCCGATTGCTAGATTTCTTTCGCTGGGAGCTAGAGCTCAGTATCGCTAGCGACCAAATTTTTGTTCGGCGTGAGACATCTACAATGTAGATTCTACATATATATTAAGGGTCCTCATGCAACGCATTTACACCGTGTAAGCTGAGTGAAGTTCGTAAAACTGTCAAATTTTGTATGCAATTTTGACAGTTTTTACTTCACTCAGTTTACACGGTGTAAATGTGTTGCATGAGGACCCATATTATTTATTTAGTGGTTTCATGTAGGCAATGAAAATTGCAATTTTGAGCCTGAAAGTATGCAACGAATTTTTGTTATAATGTTTTGTTGGAAATAATGAGCAGGGCTCGGATATATATCCATTTAAAAATTTAAAGCATACTTTATGGAGTAAAAATTTTGTTCAACACACATAAAGTTAAGATTACAATCGATTTTTAACTTCAATAAGAAATTTTATGAAGGTAGAAAAGCCGTTTGAAGTTCAACTTCACCAGACTTATTCGCAAAATGTTGGTAAGAAAAATTTTTCCCCCATAAAGTATGCTTTAAATTTATAAATGCATATATATAAGAGCCCTGATAATGAGACATAGATTTAAAACTACAAAAGTAAAATGGTATTTTGTTATAACAAATTTAAGAGGATTCTACGTTCTTTGAAATCGCGTTATTTCTTTTGACCATTTTCATACAAAATTTAGAAAATATGGAGCCCCTTTTTTGACTCCCAAATTTTTTTCAGAATAAAATGCAGTTAATGACGCCTAAATGGCCTATAAAATCAGTACCTATATTTTGTAGTTAATGTACATGAAAACAAATCTTGGATGCTTTTCTTCCGATTAGCGCCCAAAAGTATTGAAAAACATTGCTTATGAACGTGTCTTAACGAAAAGCTCAGAATAGCAGCACTTTTGAGGAAAATACACGCTGAGCTACCTCTAAACCTTTTACACAAAATCTGAAAAAATGCTCAAAAATACTTTGAGCCATAAGCTTTCGAAAACCTTACCTGCAACTCTGAAGTTCGAAAAAAAAATTTTTTTTTTTGGCACATTTTAACATACATATGATCAACATTGTTTAGCCTTCCATTTGTTTCTCTGTATTGAAATTAAGGTACCTATCGTTTTTAATAAAGAGTAAACTAATCGCCAACTATCAGATCCCTTTTGTCTGGTTTTCAGAAGTGTCAGCTGATTAAAAGCATATCTAATTGTATTCATAATGAGCGGAATATCGTTTGAATATAACCAGCTTGAGGGGATATTTTATCAACACAGACTTTCATTTTACTAAGATATTACTTCGTTTTAATTTTTATTAAGAAATCTGTTCTCCTTTTGATTCTAAAAAGACCAAAAAATAGAAAAGAAAATTCAATCTCCAGAGAGAAATGTTGTGAGCCAATAAACATTGGGAACAAGTTGTTTCACGGACGCCACTGTTGACGCAAGCAAACATACGAACGCCTCAAGACCTGCCTACGTCTTTTATAGGATTTATGTGTGTGTGTGTGTGTGTGTGGAGTATGTTAAACATGTATTCGTAAACAAGATACACTGCGATTGTTTACTTCCTGATAAGACTGCTGTGCGCCCATTTATTATGTAGTGCGGTGTCAACAATAATGTTGGCTCAGCCATGATTGCAAGGCATACCAGAGGAACGTGCGCATACCATTACAGGTTCATCTATATGCGAGTGTGCCTTCCATTTTTCATTCTATTACGGCTTGGATGCGCACAAACACATGCATCCACGTTCATGTTCCTTGAAGATCATTGAAAGAACAATATTTTTTGCGTTCACCCATGTTTTGATAAACAAATGCCATTGAGGACCTCCTGTTTGAGCTCGCAACTTTTTTCATTACGTTTTAAGCATAAATTGTGCTTTATCAATTAAAATAAATTCCTCTGAGTGTGACTAAAAGCTAAGCTTTTTCTTTTAAAGTAGACCTGATTAATTGTAATTGAGAAATTATAATTAAAAGATTTCGGAAAACAAATGATACAGGGCAACAAGAAACAATCAATTTAGACTCAAATGGTTTTAGATGGCTTTGCTTATAAGAAAGACCGTTTAAATTGCCACTTGCTTCCTGGTTAAATTTTCTATAAAATATATTTATGTATATATATTTTTTCTTTATATGTACATCGACTTTCAAATAATTTCTTTTTCAAAACATCGCATAATGGTCATTCATGTAGGTAAAAGACTGGCTGGCCCTTCAAAAATGATATAAAGCGACAATCACTTTTCAAGGGAAATATAATAGATTGAGTATTTACCATTAGGTCATCCATCTTCTCTTGAGTAAGACTTGCCAACTTATTAAGCACATCTTTTTAGAAAAATTCTATTTTTATTAGTGGGTAATGATTTAGAAATGATGGCCATGCATCTATTCATCTAACTCTGAACGCCTCTGTTTGGCTTGGATGTGAGGAAGCGGAGCAAGAAACGCACAGAATAAAAAGAAATATTAACCATCATCAAAGAAAATCGCTGTAGGAAGAACTGAAATCCTTCAATAAGTCATTGATCCATCGAGGAAGAACAATTTTTCCATACAAGCGTGTTAATTTTGGCTTCGATAGGTACTTTGGATTTTGGAGAGCACCTGTAGAATCCAATTTGTAGGTTCCTATTGCATTTAATTATTTTTTGAAATATAGAATTGTAAAAAAGACTTTAAATGGATTTTTCACGAATATTTCAGACACACTGCGTAATAGGAATCTAAAATATCGGTTTCTACAGTGCTTTTAGGAAATATCCATCCAAAAATCAATATTGAGCAGGCAAAACCCTTTGCTTAAGCTTTAGAAAAGGTTGCTCAAAACATTGGTTTGTGGGTCACTAATTCTTACTTAATTGGGTAAGGTGATTTCACAGGTCACTTGACCCCAACTCAAATAAAATAAGGATTCCATTACTTATGTGCGAGTCATTTACATGATTTTTCGTAACTATTTGGGTTATTACACCGAAGAGCAAAAAGAATGCCAAGACGCCAGGAAGTCAATATTATGAAGGAAAGTATCCAGGTCCTATTAATCTACCATATTTTTCTATGAGCTTGTCCAGACCAAATGAAACAGTGCTTTCCTGGCGAAGATGGTTTTGTGCCAGAATAAACATCGCTACCAAATCGCCTTTGAAAAAATAAACCAACATAAAAAGCGGTCGTTATCTATTTCGGCATTAATTAAACCGTTGTTCTGAGCCCCATATATAGTGCTGCCGAAAATAGAAGTAAAAGTCGCAGAGCTTTGCAATTTGCAGAGAGCACTTTTGTGCTGGAAATTAAGAAATTTTGAAGAAATCCTGGAAATCTGTCCACGCCCACCTCTCACATGATGAACCTTTCCAAAGTTTTTATGTTTTGACCTAGGATTTTGAAACTTGGTATCGGAGGCTTAAATATACGCTCAATTTCTAAACTTCATGCAAAAATTTCGAAAAAGTCAGATTTTGGGACAGTTTTATGATTTTTATGACACATACTAGTACTGGAGGCACCCTTAATAATTTATGGCTACAAAAGGAAGCATATGTTAAGTGCCAAGTTTCGTTCAAGTCCCATTTCAATTTCGGGTGTAAGGGACAATTTTCGAAAAACGCCCTTCTTCCACGCCCACTTTTACAATTTTTGGAAATCGCATTACTTGTCATTAAGCATGTTTAAATATCAAATTTCATCAAAATATCTTGAAAAACTCCGATTTTAGAGCAGTTTTTGTGAATTTCATAACAGACCCTAGTACTGGAGGTACCCCTAAAAATGGTCCGGTCGGATCTCCATTCTCCATTCTCGAACTTGTTCTTACTCATGTTCCGTGAGTGCGCTTACCCAATTCCGTCAGGAAAGCTCAACTCCTTCGATAAGAAAACTGTATACAGACAGACGGACAGACAGGCAGACGGACGTAGGATGGCTAAATCGAATCTCCTGGTGACGCTGATTATTTCTATATGCTCTATCTCGACTAGTTCTGGGTGTTACACACAACCGCACAAGCGCAATATACTCTCGACACAGAGTGTGTCGGGTATAAAAAGTATCGACTAACGACTTCTCAAACTGCCGACGGAGGTGTGAATACCCCTGCATGTTTTTGCATGTTGCATGTTGCTAGATCCCAACTATGCATTATGATGTTAGGTATATCCGCAAGCAAATGTAATAGATTGAAAAAATGTTGTGTTCTTGATATTTTTCTTTAATTTAACACCTTCATGCTAACCACATTTGGAATTTCTCTGATCTAGGCAGTGAAAAATGTCTCGGAAACAGGACTCTCTTTAAACTTGCGCATGAAACTATGAATTGACCAAAATACCAAAATCAATGCTCGACAAATTCATTTGATGAAGAATGTCACTTTTGTGTCGCATAGCCTTGTTTGCCTTTTTGTGCAGTTGCCAAAAAAAGGATGTGCCCAGAAAATTTCATTTTGGCACAAAGCAAGGCCAGTCATTCATTTAATCTTAAAAATCTTTTTTGCTTTACGAATGGAAAAGTTTTTGTCCTTTTTTCTGCTTCGTCGCTTCGCCCGGCAAAAAACTGTGACTCAAGAAACAAAGCTCAACTCTTGCGAAATTAGTTTGACGAGAACTGAAAACAGATACAAAAGTTGCCATGGGCCGAGCGTCCCTCCCGAATGACGTTTTCTTGTTATGAATTTCATAAAAGCAGGCATTTCACCGGAAAATTTCTTCGCAGCATGGCATTTAATGAAATTCTTTGTAAGTAGACCGGTGTCGTCGTGTCAATTTTTTGTTGGTCGCTTTATTGAAAAATTATAATTGCTCAATTCCTTTGTTTGAAATCTGAAAGTCACATAAGCGGAATGGTAATGACTCTCAAAGCGAATTATTAGCATTCTTTTCAAGTGTTCTTAAAAATGGTGACAGCTCTCTTTATAGACTTCCAACGGTTTAAGGAAATTTGATTAATACGGAGTAGAAATTTTTGTCAAATTTAAAATCTGTTTACTCAAAAGTCGAGAGCACTTGGTCCTCCTTACCAGCGACTATTTGACTTTCCTACTACAAACATAATCAAAATTGCTTGAAAATCGGTTATCGGTACTAGCTTACAAATAATAAATTTTGATTTTTTCTGAACATCTAAATGTACTTTTCTTATAGACTTTGGGCTTCTAAATACGAAAATCATATTTAAAAAAAATTATTCTGCAAAGGTTTTTATATTGATAAAAAATAGCATGTTTCCACATAGTGAATTAACTAAATGAATTAGAGTTATTTCGGACATTTAGAAGCGTATAATTACGATTATTATTGAAAATATTGGTTCACGAGACTAAAAACAAATAAAAATGTTGATAAGATTTGATGCAGATGCTTTACAGACTCTAATCCATATGGTTAATTCACTATGTTAATTCAATGTGGAAATATGCTAAAAGTTTCTTAATGTTTTAGTGTTTTTTGCCCTAAAAATGCCATTCCTAACAGAAATAATTGAAGTTAAATTGTTTCTCGCAGAAATGTTGATGTCAAAATAGATTGAAGGTGGTTATATATGTAAATATATTTAATTTACAAACAAGCAGGCGCGGATTAAGACAATTTTCCGCCCTAGGCAGTTGATATTTGCCGCCTCAGACAGCAGACTAATTTTCGCACTTTCTGTTATTGATGCATTGACGGTCAGATGCATTTTCCGCCCCTGAAAAATTGTCTCCCTAGGCAGCCGCCTATGTTGCCTATAAGGTTAATCCGCCACTGCAAATAAGTTTCGATTTAGAAATTCAAACTGAAATTTAAATTTAAATCAGCCGTCAGGGTTGTTTAGAATATTTTTTGATTCCTTTTTTCCTCGGCGACATAGCCTAGGAATTTCCGCGGTTATTTCTTACCGAACTGAGCCGAAGGCTTCATATTGAATGAAATGAATTCTACACCAATATATCCGATAATGTTCTGAACAATTTTATAGCGAATGGTAAAATAAATCGTAAAAGTTTTGAGATTTTTATAATTTGTACCTACTAAATGGAGCTTTTTCATTCCGGTTTGCATTACAACTATTTTTAATGAGTCCAGAGCTAAAACCTTGTCGTAGATAGGAAATTAAAATATTAAATGCGTTACAAGATATAGCCATTATAAAGTGCGCAACTTAATTCTCGGTCACACTTTTTGAGAAAAATAAGAGGCAATTTGACTAAACTAAGTTTGAGACGTTTCTATATCCCCGAGTACTTTCAGAATCTGTAGTCAAATCTTCGGGCACATTCGATGACCTCAAAAAGTGTCATGATTTTTTTTTTTTTTTTTTTTTTTTGTTTTTTTGTTTTTTTGGAACCAGTCGATGTTAGCTACTTTTTATTATACTAAGCTTAGTTTTGAAATGTCAAGAAATTTGCTAAAAAAAAAATTTTTGTGTATAGATCAGTGAAACGAAAAAGGATTTTTTCATATCATCTACATACATATACACGGAACTTCCTGTTCATCAGTGTTTCTATCAATATCGCATCGATGCGAAAACAGTGATTTTACACGCTCAAGAGTGCACTCTATTGAATTTAATTTTCATTAAATGTACAATACAAAGCCTGAAACTTCATCGTTATGTTCCGCTGGGCTCTGGCAATTGTAAAATTTGATTAGACTGCACCGATTGTTAAGGGATATCATCCTTGCTTTGGCCATTGCAAGTCATAAGCGTACATTATTAATCAAAGCTACACAGAGAGAAATAAGTGCCCGAAATATAATTATAACCAATTGCATATGCGATCGGAGCCTTGCCCCGATTGCGTTATTAAATCGAGCCAATTACAATTTAATAAATATAATTGTGTCACATTTTTACTATGATTACATTAAAATTTATCATGTATGTAATTGCGCTCTCAACACAAATGTTATTAACTATATCTGATTACTTTTACATTTAAAGCATTTGTGTTGTTACACAGTGCGACACGATTTTGTAATAAAAAATTTGGCGACTGTTTTTGAAAGTGCTCGGTGAGTATAACAACGCTTCATACTCAGTTTGTCAAGTCACCTCTACTTTTTTTTTAAATAGACTTAATAAAGTGGGGCCGAGAATTAAATTACTCACTTACTTATGGCTATATCTCGTAATCCGTTCAATATTTTAATGTGCTTTCTATCAGAACTTATAGCTCTAAAATCATTTTAAATAGTTTTACTACAAATTGACCCGAAAAAACTTTATATAGTGGGTGAAAATTGCAAAAATTCGTAAAAATTGACGTGTTTTTTTATCATATTTTATTTTGTATAGCTCCCAAGGCTATTTGAAGTCTATTTAAAAAAAAAAGTAGAGGTGACTTGACAAAACTGAGTATGAGGCGTTGTTATACTCACCGAGCACTTTCAAAAACAGTCGCCAAATTTTTATTTACAAAACATGACCTCTAAAATGTCGCACAGTGTTATTTATTTCATTGTATTACCATTCGATTTACAGCTTTTGCGTTTATTTCTCAAACGGTTTATAATTTCGATCGTGTATAAAGTGTTTGAATTTTCAAAGTCCTTAGACACTCCAAGGGGCAGGTGGACTACGAATATGACGTGGTAAAATATATTCCGTCCAATCTTGGATAATCCCCCTTTCTATGTTATTAAAGGTATACAATAAATTATAAAATTTCAGGGGACTTCAAATTTAATTAGACACAATTATGTATATGTAATTGTTTTTATTTTTATATCATTCGATACATTTACATATATAATTGCAGGTAATTTAAAATATAATTGAACGTAATTATGAAAATATAATTACATGATACCCAATTATGTATGTAACGCCTGCCAAATTTAATTGGGTATGTGATATTTTTTCTCTGCGTGTACCAAGCCGATATTGAACCAAGTTTATATACATATGTATACATATAGTATAGATGAGGGTATAGATGAGGCTACGGAAACTTGCCAATTGTTTCGATTTGATTTTGATAAATAAACTGCATTGTAGTTGGCATGTTGTATATACCTTTCATACACCGGATTCTCTTCTATTCAACTAGTAGTCACATTACAATTAAAACTCAAGTTAGCCAACACTCAAAATATAGATATGATTGAACATCTAAATATGTAGGAGAAAGTGGGGTAAATCTGACTCGTGTCTAAATATGACCCCAGCTGTAACATGAGAATGAAAAGGCTTCTGGCGATTTTTTCTAACCAGTAAAGCACATATTATGCTGCTGATTTTTAAGCAAATTTAAATTTTGTATCCAAAAATTATAACTTTTATGTTCTAAAAAAAATCGGTAATTTAACTTGATTAAGATTTTACTCATAATATTGAAGGGGTGTGATAATAGAGTTAAGGGGTTTTAAAGGAAAACTAAAAACTTGAAACGGTGCCATGACTTAAAGCCCAGAGACATAACGCCCGAAAAAAATTGGGCGTTATGTCCGCGCATGAAAGCGGACATAAGGCCCTTGGGCGTTATGACCGTTTTTTTATTTTTTTTATATTTTTTTTATTTTTATTTTTTTTTTCGTTAGAAGAAACACGTAAGCAGTGACTTTTGCCTTTACCATAAACTTTTTACAATTCGCTCGGCGTCCTCGTGGGTGTTCACAAGTTTCAAAAGATTCGGCAGTTTACTTATTTTTCTTCTGAGAGCTTGGCAGAAATGAAACCAGCATCCCTTTAACTTTGCTTTTGGGAAAATATTTTCAATAGCACTTCTCATAGATTTTTCGAAATCTGTGATGAACGTGTTCGGTTTAAATTCAAAAACATTGGAATTAATGAAGCTGAGTAAGTGCTCGTAGGAGTTCTTGTCCTTATTTGACATCAAAGCAAATATAAAAGGAAAGACCTTAAAAATATGCAATACCCATATATTAAAGTAGCGCCGCAGGCCAAAAATTTTTATAAAAAATCGCGCGATTTTTTATAAAAATTTTTTAAGTTTAGACTGCTTTTTTAAAGATACTTACATGTTTATCATAACCAAAATATATTATTAATAATTGCTTATAATCGCAAGAAGGAACTATAGCAAATGTTGCGATTGAAAGTTCAAAGACACGTATGTTATTTCTTTAATTAACAACAATCGAATGAATCTTGCAAAATCAATAATTTAAAAGTTAAACGAATATTAGATATTTACATATATCGGGTTGCTAGATTGGAGAATTGCATCAAAAAAACCATTGAAACTAAATTTCGGGCGTTATGTCCGTTTTCATTGTGGACACAAGGCCCAAATTTTTGGGGCGTTATGTCTTCTTTATTTTGGGTCTTATGTCCGTTTTCGATATGGCCATAAGGCCCGAATTTTTTTCGGGCCTTATGACCGGAAAAAAAGGGACTTAAGGCCCAAAATTATTTTGGGCCTTAAGTCCTTGGGCTTTAAGTCCGGGTACCACTTGAAACATATATAAGATTTCTTAGAAAATCGATTTTTATAGAAAGTCAACCGTGTGGAAAAAATTGACCCCCGATTTTCATACTAATTCAAAAAAAAAAAACGCTAATTTCCTAAAATCGAATTCTTAAGCGTTTCTAATCAATTTTCTTCGCAAGAATAAACTTCGGGTATTGCTGAATACAATAGGAAATGATTTGGGTACAGCATTTCTCTGGTTTGAAAACAAGATATGGAGGTCATATTTAAAATACCAATTTTCAAACATTCAAAAGTTAGTATACTGAATAGGGGTACTCACAAAGGCGTATTACAAACGTTGGAAAGTCGGAAAATTGGAAAAATTCGACTTCTTAAAAAAATTTTACACCTTTTTTTTTTATCTTGCACAACTTTTTAAGCAGTTAAAATTTTTCGACTTTCCGACTTTCCGATTTTCCGACGCCTATGTTTGAATACCCCCAACCAGAGCAGGCAAAGAAACGAAACAATTTCCAAACGTTTCGTGCAGGGGCGACAAATAATGAAACGTTTTTTTTATGGTTCGGTTCGTGAACACAAACAAAACCCCAAACTTTAAAATAGCTAAGAACGAAAACACAAACTTTTAATATTTCGTTCTCCACTGGCGAGAAATGTTTGAAAACAAAACTTATGTGAAACGATAACATTGTTTGTTTACACTTCCTTTTATATTTAGACAGGCAGTTGAACGAAATGAAACGTTTCCTATTCTTTTCATTTCATTTTTTTAATAAAACGAAATACAAACGATTTTTTTTCCTTTCGCGCTGTTCAATATGCCTCGTTCCAAGAACAAATTGTTGCGAAATTTGTTTAATACTTTTGAAAATGAGCAAGCAAAGTGCAATAATGGAAACTGCAACGAAAAAGTTTTAAAAGGTCATGCTGGGAATTTAAAACGGCATTTAAAAAATGTGCACCCGGACATTTATGAAGATTACCTAAAAAAAGAAGGATCCTCATCAATTAAAGCAATTGATAAAAATGTAAAAGTTTCGATTGCAATAAAAAAAAAGACGCTGAAATGGCAATCGTTGAAATGTTTATCAAAAATGGAAGGCCTCTTTGCATGGTTGAAGATCGGTCCTTCAGAATCTTAACTAAGCCAGTGTTTGATGCATTAAATATAAAAAAAATAAACATAATGTAACGGAAAGGATTCTCAAGTATTCGTGCACTCTTAAGGAAAACCTCACTCATAAATTGCACGGCAGACTGCTTTCCTTAAAGGTGGATGCAGCCACTAGACTGCATTTGAGTGTGTTTGGAGTTAATGTCCAATACATTGACGACAATGGCATCAATATAAAAACGCTTGCTATTCGTGAACTTAAAGAAAGGCACACAAGCCAATATTTGAAAAATATAATATTAATTTTTGCGTGCAACCATGCACAGTGAACGCTCCCATAGGCCAAAAACAAAAGAATCGAAGTCGATATTCTTATGAAATTAGTAGCGATACCATCTCTAATATGAGTAAGGTAACCACAACTAACTTTTTATTGTGTAAATTTTAACCCTAAATGGTAAAAAAATTGCATTAGAAGTGGGAACACGTATTAACAAGTTTTTTCAGATTGAAAAATTACCGAACCGATGAACTGGAGCGAAACCCCGGTTCAAAGAAGTAGAAAAACCGGTTTTTAACGAACCAATCCAAAATTTCAAACACGGTTCGAACCGCCGAACATATCCGGGCAAATTTTCCACCCGGTTCACGTCCCTGAATTCAATCAATTTTAACGTTTCATTTCGTTCAATTGGCTGCTCTAAATATAAAAGGAAGTGTAAACAACAATGTTTCGTTTCACATAAGTTTTGTTTTCAAACATTTCTCGCCAGTGGAGAACAAAATATTAAAACTTTGTGTTATCGTTTTTTTTCACGTTTGAAAACACAAACAGTACGAAAGAAATTTTAGAATTCGTTCTTTTATTGTTTTTGCGTTTGTTTTTCGTTTTCTAAACGAATGAAATGAAACGAATGGCAAACGTTCCATTTCGTTTCTTTGCCTGCCCTGCCCCTAATGTTTCTAAAATAATCTATATTTAGTAGATTCTTGATGAACATTTTATATTGCAAAAACAAAGCTAATGATATTGCTTATGGTATGTTATAGTAAGTTCTTATCTTAAGGCCCCATCTACACGATGCAAGTTTTCGCTTGGCAAGTTTTAGTACTTGTGTGCAAGAGCTTGCGTGACCAATCCACACGATGCTTGTAAATTTTAGCTTGCAGCTTGCCTGAAAGTAATCTAAAGATGACTTGCACGCAAGTGCTTGGGCACATAGCCACACGGCGTTACTAAAAGTTGCTTTTCAGGAGCAATTTTTTTAGAACATGTAGCTTGCCAGCTTGAAGGTTTTTACATTCAAGTAGAAGTTCTTGCCGCAAGTTTGACAGTTGGTATAAAAAATCATATTTTAACCTAAAATAGCAAAAATGAATAAATAAATAAAGAAGGTTCTAGCAGCGGCGCTCATTTTGGAAGAAATAGAAAATTATACAAAAAAACCAAAACGAACAATTTGGGCACGCCTGTTCTTTTTTAGATGAGACATAAATCCCTATTATGAGAATTTAATGAAGGACCTATCAAATGAAGGTGAACAATTCAAAGTGCTTCCATTTCACTGGTTTACCCCCAGAGCTTCCAGAGCAATGAATGCAATTTGTCCTTTATAACCAGCTTTTCCAAATTTGTTTTTTCGGCAATGGCTTCGTAAACTGCCTCTTTTTATACCTTTTCCGAAGGAAAGGGTATATTAAGTTTGGCACGGAGTATGTAACATACCCTCTAACGGTAAAAATTTGACCATGACCACCATTCGCGAAATTCGCAAAAATTTTATTTTCACTTTCTTGAATTGAGTATTTCGCAGCTAGAGAAAATGTCCTCTAACGGTTAAAATTTGACCATGCCCAACATCCGCGAAAATTTTGTGCTTAATAATAATCTCGAGTTTGAGAAGCACTCATTTTGCTGGTATTCTTCAGTAATTATTTCAATTTGCTCCTCTGACACAGCCATGTTGATAAAAAAAAATTGCGAAGAATTTAATTCAATAAATAGCTAGCTATGAAGAAATTAATAAATATTGAAACATCGCACTCGCTACTTTTTTGAGTATCTTGAACCTGACAGTTTGTAAGCATGCAAGTAAAAAAAAAAAGCTTCTAGCAAATTGGAAGATTGTATTTCTACACGATCCGAATTTTCTTTAGGCAAGTTCTTGCATGGAAGTCTTGAAAAACCTGCCGCAAGTCCTTGCAAGCATTCTACACGATGCAATCTGCTTGCCAAGTACTTGCAGAAGTGACTTGCCAAGTGAAAACTGGCATCGTGTAGATGGGGCCTAAGTATCAGAGTTTTGAATTTGTAGCAAAATTTCTGAATGGGAATTCGACCACTTTCCCTTATATCTTTTGCATTTTCCTAGATAGCTCGAAAAATAACGATTGATATTGCAATAGAGGCATTTCGATAGCTCTTGAGTCTGCTGACTAAAGCCTTAATCAAGTCATAGCTCGTATGTTGCGACTACTCAAAAATATTTAGGTAGTAAAATTAAATGTTACTAGCACATCACTTTTTGCATCTGCAGGAGTATAATGTCAGCTCGAAAGCATTTTTTAATATTGAAAACTTGTCTTCCATGATGAACAAGAGAGTGGTGATATCCCTTATCAAACGTTGCAGTCTAATTAAATTTTAACAATTGCCAAACCAGATCCCATCGAAACATTCCATTGGAATTCCAGCTTGTATTGTACAATTAATGAAAACCGAACTGAATACAGTGCTGTTGCCAGATTACGATTAAATAAATAATCCATAGTAGGTATAACTTAATAGAAGTGCAATAAACTACATAAGTTGCCCTCTCAAACACCCACCTACGCGCATACATTCTAACAGATCCATGTTCGAATTGCCCCAGTATGAAAATTCCTTTCTCTAAGTAAACTGGATAGAATTTTAGACTAATCCCTTAAAAGTCAAAAGATTGAAAAAGCGGAACAGTGTAAAAATTTTCATACAAATTTTCATTCATTTTTTTTTTCAGCCTTCTTGATTTACAAGTTTTCGAGATTTTTGAGGCAAATACATGCTAAAAGGAAAACCCCTGTATGAAAAAAAAAATAATAAAATAATTGACTAAGCTTGTGACCTCCGCCCATTAATTTTATGGATTTAATATTTGAAATTACGCTCCGTAAAGCTCAACATCGAAATCTAGCCTTCATAATTCTGGATTATCAATCTCACTCACTATCCTCAGAGTTATGACTGATTTCAAGTAAAAATTCCACTAAAAAATATGAGATGTATGCCGCTGTCATCGATGACCGTATTTTCTAGTGCAATCACACCCACTTCCATAGATGTATACACACGCTCATGTGCTTGCATGAATCTTGTGCGTATTTGAACTAATTTTATTAGGCAATCAACGAACATTGGGCGTCTGTGCGTTTGCGGACTACAACGCCGTGCTTTGCTCCGCTCCGCTCCGCTCTGCTTTGTGCAATTGTTCTCCTCCTCGGCTCGTGTTCTTCATTTTAATTCTCGATAATTAAATTTGTGCAAATAACCGCAAGGAAATCATTTAAGTGTTGGTAGCAATCAATGTGAAATTGGCCACGAGCGGTGCTTTTGGTCCTTGCTCTGCTTCGCTGCTACTGTGCTGCTGTGCTGCTTGGTTGCCATTGCTTTTTAAGTATTGAAGTTTCATGCGAATTTGATTGTATCAGCAAATGGATCGAAATAATTAATATTGCCGATTCGAGTGCGAGGGCCTTCTGTCTGTTTTCTTTGCGTTTTTCCATTCCGTTTCCATTACCAACGTATCTCAAAGAGCGAGCGAGTGCTTCGAGTGGTTTTGGAGCTTCTGTTGACACATTGAAATAATAATGAAATTGCTTCTTGCGAAAGGGTTCGGAATGGCCATATGAAGTCGCT
Source organism: Chlorops oryzae (assembly GCA_020466095.1). Lineage (NCBI taxonomy): Eukaryota > Metazoa > Arthropoda > Insecta > Diptera > Chloropidae > Chlorops > Chlorops oryzae. Next base: position 75,021,487 of record CM035807.1, read on the forward strand.
GAATTCATTCTATCCAAGACAACGGGGGGTTTTTTCTCCCACAAAATAAGATTTCCCAAACTTTTTGAAGGTGCAAAATGTTTTCAATTTAATTTAAATGGAAAATGGATGGTTTCTTTAACTAAAATTTTATACACCGCTGAGCTAAGGGTAACGAGGCGTTTTTAATAAAAAAAAAAAACAAACACAATTGAAAATTTTATGAATTGGTCCCTTTTCGGGTTTTGTTAAATAAAAACATTTCCTTTTGAGACTTTGAAGTCTAGCGGTACAAATAGCCATTTTTATCTTGTTTTTTCAAGATCAACCCATGTTGCTCAAATGGTTGAATATAGCAGGTGTTAATGTCCTTTTTGGACTATCTGGCTTAGACGCTGTTGGAGGCCACGGGGCGTATCACCCAAACTGCAAATTCTTATATAGGACTTGTTTATCTGTTTTCCTTGTCTGTTTTGAGAAATTGAATTTGAATCCACTTTGCTTTCCATATTTTTATATGGTAGAAATTGGGTGCATTCAGCAGACTCAACTGTTGGGCAACTGTTGAGTTCAAATCGTCCGAACGGTGCGCTATCTACTGAGCATTTTTAACATGTTGACTGAGCAGACTCCATTTTTGATAGCGAAATTTATTTAGCTACTTTTGTTCAACATGTTGAAAGACAGCTGGCCGAAAAAATAAAATGAATCCAAAACGAGAAAATCTTTTCCAATTTATGTTTTGAGTTATGTACATACTTCCTGTACTCATGAGGATTTTAAGGGATTTATGTAAAACTTGTTGTAGTTGACCGGTTCATGGGTAAAAAACTCTAAGAATTTTTGGGCTAAAATTAAAAAAAAACTGATTACAACCGTTTTTTTTTTTTGGAGCAGTTTGGAACTAAACCCTAACTAGACTAGTTGTAATTAGTTTTTTGAAAAAGCTTTAGCGCCAAAATTGTTAGAATAATTCACTTAATTTAAATGTAAATTTTCATCGAAATCGGACGTTATGAAATTTTCAGATATTTTTGGTTTTTGGTCCAAAACTCTCTAACGTTCCTCTTTCTCCCCCCGAATTTTTTTTGGTTAATGTCTCAAAATTGTGCAATGCACCACTGTAGCCAATATAAGCACTACCAAAGCACTCTTTCTCTTTCTACGTCCCTAATTCGAATACTTAAAAAAAAAACTTAATTTCATTTTAAGCCCTTTCCAACGGAGTTCAATGAAGACTTAAAGAAGATCCGGATGACCTTGTTCAAGAAGTTTTTTTAATGGAAATACATACAAGAATGATTGACATGGAGACTAAGGGAGACATGAGTAAGACCACACCGGATGATGAGTAGGGCAAAAGAAAATATTTGAATTCAACACCTAGATAAAATTAGACTATTCAAAGACAAATTCGTACAATTGGATGCCTTTCAAAATGGAGTTCCAATACGGGCCCTAAGAACGATATTCATAGCATTTATGTGCATACTTTTGGGGGCTGAATTGAAATGTTTTCTGTTTTCTGTTTCCTCCCTCCAGTAAGCGTGGGGTAAATTGCCTCGAGGCAACTAGTACTTTCACCAGAACTAAAGAACTAGTGCAAACGGGGGTAGAGTTTCGTATAGAGCTCTGACTTGTATTGCATGCAAAAATTATTTTTCGTGCAAATAATAAGAGCTGTCATGATGTTGTTATGGCGAAAAGCACCAATATACTGAAATCAAAAATAAAATCTACCTTTAAAAATTACAAAGATGAAGCGTTTTATTGGAAAAAAAAAATCCACAAATTGTAGTGAATAATCTTTCAGAAACAACTAGTGTTTTACTTTACCCAATTTACCCAATTGGTTCCCAAAGAACTAGTTAATCGTTAGTTCAAGTGTACAAGTGTTGACTTTTAACCCACTTGAAATATTAATTTTCTACAGAATAATACATAAGCAGGGGTAAAAAGAACACCCGGAACTGGTGGAATTAGAACTAGTAAAACGCTAGAGTTTAACTACTCATAGTTCCTGCAGGGCTGTTAGTAATGCTGAATACACACGCAACTGTTGCCTCGTGTGTACTCAGCATATAATCAATTTGAAAGGATCCTCCAGTAAAAGGTTCTATCTAAACCTTATTGGGTTTCTTTTTTAGAGTAACGTCGAATGAAACCAGTGTCTTCCCTCAACAAGGTTCCTAAAAATATAATTATAAATTAAATTGGAGAGAAAACTCATTTAGGTTTTTCCTCTTATTGCAACTACTTTGCATTCGTTGAAAAAATAAATTTCCCCTCTCCCACGACAACATCGTCTACCTGTTATAAATGCTTTTCATTTTGCATTGCTGCTTTTTCAATTTCCTTTTATGATTATGAGAAGAAACTTTCCTGCAGCAATTGCATTTCTTTTCTTATAAATTATATAATTTTCCTATCTTTTTTTCTAATGAATAATATTATACAGTCAAACCTGGATAATCGAGAGTTCAAAGGAGCACAATCTCATTCTCGCTTATAGAGGTTTCTCACTAACCCGAGTTTCTCGCTAATGCAGGTACATGGGTAGCGTTTCTCTCTTATAGGGGTACGCAGCAATAACAAGTCACAGCAAGTACGAATGTAGTAAAAAAAAAAAATAGGAACAATATTGACGAGAATACAAAAACAATAGTAGGAAGTTCCACGAAAATTAAGAATGAGTCATAAAATAGCACATGTTAAATTTGTAAATAAAGCTCGACTGTCGCTTATAGAGGTATAGATAAGTAGCAGTCTCACTTACGGAGATCTATGAGGGAAAAACGACTCTCTCTTACAGAGGTTTCTGTTTCGCGCTAATAGAGGTTTTGGGAGCTTAAAATGACGGGTCCTGGCTATTACTCTCACTTATAGAGTTTTCTCACTTATCCAGTTCTCACTTGCCCAGGTTTGACTGTATATGTATATTTTACGCGCTCATTTTTTAATTTCCGCTTTGAAAACTATCGCTCTTATCTGACAAAGGCTGGCGTCATTGCCGCGTTTCTAGCTTCTTCAAGAATCGACGAAATTATTGCCAATATCTCTTAAGCAAAGTCTGTTAAACACGAAAATTGTTGCTTTTCCATCGTCAATTTAATTAACAGTGGTGAAAAAACAAAGAAAACAATAATTCCGAAAATACAAAAAATGAAAAGTGAAAAACGAAAAATGAAGAAGTAGAAAATTTTTACGAAAAAATTATTTCATTTACATTTAAATGAGTTTTTCAATTTATATTGCATTTATTTGTGCGCCTTTTCTCTGTGAACAATTTTTTTAATATTTTTTTTTTTATTATTGTGCAAAAGCTACAAAAATAAAATATTCTTGAAAATTTTTTTCAATTGAGAAGTGAAAATTAAAAACTTTATGACTTATAAATTGGCGCACAAAGAGAGGGAACATTTCCCCGAGCATTTCGCGAAACTCGCAAGGTCTAATGGAGGAACTTTGTGAAGGAGCAATTGCCGAATGCGAGTCTGCCTCGAACTTTCGCACACAGACACAAATTGAAAAGCCATGAGCGCAAATGACGGCGGGGCGGGAGCTTCGTTACGAATGCCGTAATCGAAACAAGAAAACTTCAAACTTCTTATTCCGTTTGCATTACTGTCAATAAACAGTTTTATTTATAGACAGCGGTATTACATATAAACACTCAAATATTTATAATAATTTGCGTGAAGGAACTATCATCTGCATGGGAACTACGATTTGCAATGCTTAGTTTCCTTTGCAAACCAAAGCTTCTTATGGTACAGTATTCTCAGGTAGTAAGTACTATTGTGCGTGAGTGAAAACCCGTCCTCATGAGCGTGCCGCCAAAATGATTTCAGCACCATAAACCATGAGAATGGTGCAACAGTTTCGAAACGTTTTAATATGAGTGGCATACATATATCCAGGGAGTACTGCACTCGAGATTTTACATTCGCAGTTCGTTTAAATTGTTCAGCAGTACCGATATCCTCGTATTTCCTCTGTCAAACTATGTATACATATAATATGCGTAAACGACGCAACACCAGAAAAGTGCTTTTCTGCTTTAGTCGAGACCAAGTGCCCTCCAGTAAAAGTGGGGTAAATTGCCTCGAGGCAACTAGTACTTTCACCAGAACAAAGGAACTAGTACAAACGGAAGTAGAGTTTCGTATAGAGCTCTGACTTGTATTGTATGGAAAAATTGTTTCGTGTCAGTAATAAGAGTTGTCATGACATTGTTATTGCTAAATGCGTTAATACACCGAAATAAAATCTACCTTTAATATGCAAATATTTTTGTAAATAAAACAAACATCAAAAATAATGCTGTTTCTTTTAAATATTGCTAATAGGAAATAGGCTCGAAAAATTTCAGAACCAAAAAAAAAAAAAGAAAAAAGCCACAAATTATAGTGAATAATCTTTCAAAAAGAACTAGTGTTTTATTATACCCAATTAACCCCATTGGTTCCCAAAGCACTAGTAAATCGTAAGTTCACGTGTACAAGTGTTGATTTTTAGCCCAATCGCAATGTTAATTTTAACTTACATAAGCAGGGTTATAAAAAAATTACAATTAAACTAGTAAAACGATAGAGTTTAACTACTCATAGTTCCTGCAGGGTACGATTATATCCTTTACTTTCACACATATATAGTTATGTGCATACACACACATATCTACATCCACTGCTGCGGCAGACGAAAGCCGTTAATGAATCACTGAATGGGAAGTCTTGAAATCATATTTGTTCAATCACTAATTCAACTTTGATCAATGGAAGCCCGAATCGCCAGCGAGTCAGCGAGACGAAAGTTTTTCATTACTGAATTCCAGTCGGATTTGGAGTAACTCCGTGGAATGTTGCCTTTGAAGTCTTCGAAAAGTTGTTAACTTGTCAATTGCGGTTAGCCTAATTGAAATTATTGTCACATTTCGAGCAGTCCTTCCGTACTTATGGGCCATGGGGGAGCACTCACAGCGTTGGGACTATTTAGTCCGTTTTACACTCTACATTCACAGTTTCGGCATTACAAGCACAAATCTGTTTCCTATCTTTCTTCCCCTTTTACCGGATTATATGGTATACCTACCTATAGTAAAGCAGCTTTCATATATAGTAAAAACGTTGAATAGTCTTTGTTTATTTTTATTTGCTTGTTGTTTTTGCATTTTTCCTTAGAAATTCGACACAAGAGAAAATAGAAAAGATATTTGGAGCTATGTTGAAATGAGTGAACTCTGAAGGGATGATGCGTATTATTGATTTTTGGCCAATCATAATCCAAATTTTCATCACGTCTTCATAGCATTTTATTTTCGAATTGTTCGGTAACTGGCGTTAATGATTGCTATAGTAAATAAAATAATTTTTTGCCGGTCATTTGACGATTTTTTTTTAGTTTCCGTTGTTCATCCAATAATTATAATTGGAGAATCGAAGTTAGGAGTAATCGTTGTTATTGTATTATCCGTCAAATTTGACAATTAAATTATTTTTTTTTTTTGACATTTGAAACCTGAAAGAATTTTACTTAATCTTTGGAATGAAGTCTTCATCATCCTTCGGTACGCAGTTGGCACTTTCAAAAAACTTCGACACTAAACTCATTCAAATCGCTGCCAAAGTTTTTGTTAAAAAATTCCGAAAAGTCTAGTTTTTTAGTCGGGACAATTTTCCGTTAATATTCGTTACTAAACTGCGTACTGAAGGTATCGAGAAAAAATTTGTCTCAAGGTTATTGCAAACGAAAGCTTTTAATGTAATCTGAGAAAAAAAAACCAACAACTTTTATTAGTTAAAGTGTACCCAACAACATAGGTATATTCTCAAATTAAGAGTTGCGTCCTACTTGTTATACATAAGTATATGCGACCCAACAACAGTTGGTTTTACTTTTTTTCTGAGAGTATGTATGTACATATGTACTTATTTCAGTGTTAAGATTTAGACAACAGTGTTAAGATAGCCGACAACTCGCCCATATTTTTGCTGTGTAGACGCGACAGATACTTCAATGGAGAATTCTTTGCAAATTTCGAGAGACTATTTCCCTGATGTAAACACGGACTAAGTTGCAGATAGGGAAACAGAAAATATTTGAAATGTATTTCCATTAAAAAACTTCTTCAACAAGGTTTTTGGGGGTCATCCGGATCTTCTTTAAGTCTTCATTGAACTTCGTTGGAAAGGGATTAAAATCAAATTAAGTTTCTTTTTTTTGAGGTATTCGAATTAATACTAATACCCTTAGGTGCTGTTTTTTCTATTGGTGCATTTATGAACGCATTCGACTGGAAAGCTACCCATAAATAGGTCAACTGCACCTAGTTTTACGTAAAATCCCTTAAGAGCCTTATGACAAAAACCGCCATTTTGAGCACAACTTAGGCTAGGCGCCGACTACTCAATTTTTAGTTGGCCAATTTTTAGTTGGAAAAGTGCTCTTGCGGGCCGACTATACAATTTAAAATTGGGTACTTTCAATTCAATTAACTTATTATTAATTAATTACATAATAATTTATTAAATACTCGGTACCATGTGTTTATAGAACACTACCAACTAAAAATTGTGCAGTCGGCGCCTAACCTTAAACTCTTACCTATTGAAATATGAAAATCAAATTCGATTCAAATTAAATTCCTCAAAACAGAGATTTCAAATAAAGTAACGTCTTTCGA